>JACGWO010000004.1:32441901-32874138 GCA_034509735.1 Sesamum alatum
ATGGTATGCAAACCTTTGGATACAGAGGCGAAGACAAAGTTCGAGAAGAATCAGGTTCATCGAACGAGCATGAGGCAGGAGATGAAGGGATTCCGGTAGATCTTGACATTCTGGGTACTACTTCCTCGAGACCAGATTGCCCCATCTTTTCCTTCTAAGACTGTCACGCTCAATTTCTGGAAAACTTTCAGTTCCCGGTTCCCAAAGTCAAGAATTTTCTGCCGGATGAAAAAGTTTTTGCATTAGTAGCAGCCAAGGAGTCGACATTCTTTTACTTTAATAAAGATAGAATAGAATATTTCCTATGGCCCCTAAGGACCTGTTGAAAGAGGCACGACTTGAAAGAATCACTTATAGAAATAGAAGAAAAGAAAGGATTCAACTTCGTTCACCTTAAATATGAATAAGGAAGGAAGCAACCCAAGACAAAGCTGGAATTGATATCCGGTCAAACTTCTTCTATCCACTACGTCCCTAAACCTAGCAGATGAAAGACAAAGAGCCTTAACAGTTGACTACCAAAGCCCACTCTAAAAATGAAAATGCGGCACCCCATTCCCGAGCCCAATGGTTAATAGAAAGGGCTTGCTTGAGTGTATGAATGCCTAGAAAGCTATGGCTTGGCCCTTCTTGGGTCAAAAATAGAAAGGGGCTCCCAGTGGGAATGGAAACTTCATAGAGCTAACCATCAAAGATCACACGGTTTACATCTTGTTCACTTTCAAAACTTAACCAACAGGTCTGTAACCATTGATTTTAGTTTCGAAAGTTGGCTTAGACGTCTCACAATGAGGTTGTAACCCAGTTCGTATTAGCCTGTGCTTTATTACAGGTAGTCATTTCCCCCGTTCCTTTAGTCTTTTCAAGGGTACTTGAATCTTAATTAAACTATTCTATATTATGTCTTTCTTTCTGAAGGGCTTGCGGTTCATTACACCAAAGGCTTTCAGTGAACTATTGAAGCTATCGAGAGAGTACCAAATGCTGATTGATTTGATAGATCAGATATTGTTATTCATGATATTGATCCGATTCAAGATCATCGAGAGGTAATTCATTCATTGAATTTACAGACGAAAGATTTATCATCTCTAGGGGATTAAATCCCGAGTTATTGCGAAGTAAAAAACCGATGAGGGAAGTCAATATTCTTGCATTTATTGCTACTGCACTATTCATTCTAGTTCCTACCTTTTCTACTTATCAAAACGTAAAAACAGTAAGTCAATAGTGGAAAAGGAGAAACTGCTCAGCTTGCCCCATTCCGAGAATGGATTCATTCCCTGATTCCCCCTATCTAGTTGGAAAGCCTTTCTAAAGCCAATCGATTCTCGGATTTCACCAACCCAATTACACTACCAGGGGATTCCTAGATCCGCTCTCAGATCACATCTTGATTCCAGTCTTCAATCAAACGGAATGAAAGCAGGAGATTGATTAGCTATAGTAGCTGCAAACAAATCTCGTGACGGTGATCAAAGAGCATTAGCTACGTCTCGTCTCTTGACGAGTCCTAACCCCATGATCCTCAAGCCCTGGCTTCCCTAAATCAATAAACTCCATTTGTCCATATTTTACTTGTCTCGTAATTATTTTTGCAGACACGAAATTTTGTGTGAACAAATTTCTGGCACGCCCAGTGGGACGATCTCTGCCCCTCATCTCTTTCTCCTACATTAAAGTTCAATGAAGCCTAAGAAGGATCAAGTCACTGTCAACACCACTATCACCGGTCAATCCTCCACCGAGGGAAAAATAGTTGATATGACCCCTTCAGATGGTTCAAACTCGGCAAGTCCTCATGAGATCAACTCCAAATCCACGCATTTTGCTATCCTCCCCGCTCTGATGGCCAACGCGACTGCAATGGAGGAACAACTAGCATAAATGGCCGAAGCCATCGCTAATCTCCAGAAGATCGTCGAGGAAAAAGATCTCCAAATCGCCCAATTTATGAGCAACCAAGAGCATACGAGCGTTGAAGAAACCAATGACAGCCACAAGCATGCCTCCTTCTCAAACCATGTTGAAATCGAAAAGCAAGGGATAAAAGCACCACCGACGCATGACTTCGTGCAAAAGTCTACACATTCTAAAATATCTATTGCTACATGGTATGTTCAACAATTGCAAGAGATAATCACCAACACCATCAAAGCCCAGTATGGCAGAACGACACAAAGCTCGCCCGCGTACTCAAAACCTTATACGAAACACATTGATGCCTTGAGGATGCCGATGGGATACCAACCACCGGAACTGCGACAATTCAATAGAAGAGGCAACCCAAAACAACACATCATTCACTTCATCGAGACATGCAATGAAGTAGGCACTATCGGTGACCTCTTGGCGAAGCAATTCGTATGATCGCTTAAAGGGAACGCTTTTGAATGGTATGTCGATCTACAACCCGAGTTAATTGATAGTTGGGACGAGATGGAGAGACAATTCCTAAACCGTTTCTACAGCACCCGTCGGACGGTGAGCATGTATGAACTCACCAACGCAAGGCAGTGGAAGGACGAGCGAGTCACTGACTACATCAACCATTGGCGCACTCTAAGTCTGAACTGCAAAGACAAACTCTCGGAGACCTCGGCGATAGAAATGTGCATTCAAAGTATGCATTGGGGTCTTGTTTTACATCTTGTAGGGGATCAAGCCAAGAATCTTTGAGGAGTTGGTTACCCGCGCCATAACATGGAGATAAGCATCGCCAATCACAAACCCAAATTCCTAATTGACTACCAAAAGGAATCAAAAGAGGATGAAAACTTCATCACACCTGACGTCAAAGAGTCAATGGCCATCAAAGCAGCTTCTATCAAATTTCCACCAAGGAGTGAAGGGCCTAAAAACCAACAAGCGCCACGTTACAAAGGTTGGCTTACTTTGGATGACGAAGAAACGGCGGGCACGAATGTCGCCAGCGCCACTCCAACAAATAACTTGCATGTTTTGGAAAGCGAAGAAGAAGCTCTACCGGTAGCGCCACCAAAACTTCAATTGGATAGTCTTGAGCCTATACAAGTGGAGGCCTCTGATGCTGACATGAAGCCCTTCACCAAGATGGAATACGATGTTGATGCCAAAACCCACTTTAAGAGAAATGAGATGCAAGAAGCAACACTTTCAATGATCCCGGTCTGTCAACCAATCAAGGAAGCACACCCCAAACCCACTCCAGAAAGCGATGACGAAAAGCTAGGCAAATTGACCATCGATGAAGTGCCGACAAGCAGAAGTCATAAGTCAAATAGGCCACCTTACTCGTCATTACTCCCCTATGTGGTTCGGTCCGACGACAAAGACAAACAAAGCTCGTCACAAGACCATGCTCCTCCATTATCCAAAGGAATCAAACAACAAAGTAAGGTGAAATCCAACAACCCTCAAGGTGCCAAGGTTAAACTAATCGAGCCCGTCACCAATCTACAAGCGTTGGTCCCAAGTAAACTACTTCTGCTGAAAAATCAACCCGAAGAAATGCTGGGGGCGTTTAGCTCAAAAGCTTACCACCTCTTGGCGAAAGCAGGGTATGACTTCTCCGCTCCGTTTCGACTCAACAAGTTAAATCCCGAGTTGACTGGTGAAAAGATCCATGGGTTGACTGAAGCACAACATGAGTTAAGAATACAAGGCTTCCGCGTCGACCAACCGCACACTGGCTTAGGCTTCACTCCCGACGGACTTGTGCGCGATCGCCTCGAAGATGGTTCTGCGCGACAACTGAAGAAAAGAAGTCAACATGACCCAACAAACAAGTCGATAGAAAAAGTTGAAAGTCAAGCACTTCATCTTTCTCGACCCCAGGGAGGTAAGACGTCATTCTTGCTCATGCCTCGCCATACGATTTCATGATCCAGAAAGCATTTCAAATGAAGAGGACGAAGAAAGCATCAAGCTATGTCCATCCAACCACGTCAGTGTTGCTGAAGACTCCGACTTGCAGATCTCCATAAATGAGATTCAAGATGCTCCGAAGCAACAACTCGAGGACGGAGAACATGAAACCTCCATCACCTCAAATCAAAGATACGACCTCTGCCTTACAAATGAAAAGTTCATGAAGAAGTCGCTCCTCGATGCACGAGCCTAAACTGCATATTACTATTGGCCCCCATGAGTATAAACTATGTACGGCGTCTCTCCTGTTAAAGAAAAAAAGAGGAGAAAAGAAAATTCAAGTTTCTTTGAACTACGTTTTGACTGGATCCCTTTACCGGGTACTTAGGCAACTTGAACCTATTTTCAAGCTCAGTCATATCTTCAAACAATTTTGGTTTATCTTAAAGTTAGCCAAGTTTGTTTATGAGCTTGAGAAGTTCTTGAAATTGCAATCTTTTATTAAGTGGCAACAAGACGAAATAAAGCCAATACTCTATCAAAAGCATAAAGAGCATTTCAATAAGGAAAAGGAAGTCATTTTATTATTGACGAAATGTTCTTTTACATTGATTGACAATAAAAAAGAAAAAAAAAAGTGCTAAAATGCTACTCAGGTGAACAAGTCAAAAGTTGTCAAATCTCATCTCGAGTCTTCAAGATGCACTTCCACCACCTTCAACTCCCTCGGTTGGATTCGTCGAACAAATATGAAGTGTTTTCAAGCAATGGGGTCTTCCCTCTCTCGGCGACCATGTCCCTCGAGGTTGGACAAGCTCTCTTCGGCTTTTTGGCAAGGGTCTTCTCGCTCAAGTAGAAAAGACTTTTCATCAAGTGCTTCACAGCTTGGGGGCAATGATCAACGTCAACAAGTGGAGCAGCCAAGGTTGTTCGAGTCGGAAAGCAGCTCTGGCTCAAGAAACACATGAAGAAGACGTCGCTTGGATGGAGGTTGACCGAATCGGAGGTGAGCATGCCGTCTAAATCTGTGGGAAGCCAGTGGTGAAACAAAAATAAAGATCACGACTTCATGGCATGGAGGGCTTACAAGCGTCATCACCTAGCAACTCCTTGAAAGAAAAGATGACATCGTCTTTGAAATCTCCAAGTACAAGCGGCCATGAAGATTCAACTTCCTCTCTAGACTTCTCTAACGGTGGAAGGCAAGACGTCACAGAAGGTATCCTAGCTCGAGGAGAGCTTGAAGAATGTCCTTGTAGCAATGCAAATGAAAAGAGACGTGCGGACGAAGGCATGGATTTCAACTTCATGAAAGACGCTTGGACGATGGCCTTGCTCTTCTTCTATGTTGAGGTTCTTGTAGCAAATGCACATGGAAGAGAAATGTGTGAACGATGGCATGATTCTTGGCTTCGTGAAGAATGCTTGCTTGCATGTTGATCTAGCGCGTCTTCCGAGAAAAGGGATGTCTTGCAGAACTTGGATGGTGGAATTCTTCATGAGCTCTGTCGATGATGAGGTGACGACTTGGAAGTGCAAACTCAACATAGGATTCACGTCACGAGGAGAAGGTTTGTCCACCAAGACTTTGGATTGAGAAGGAGTGATGGAGCGGGAGTCAAACGTCTCTCTCGTCGTCTTTTCGAACCACCGGTGGGTGTGCATGACTTGTGCAAAGACTAAACCTTGGATGGTGGAACGATGTTGGCCGACCATAGACGTACAAGGTGACACCTTCGACTCGAGGTTGGCACTTCAAATAATGGTACGTAGGAACGACTCGTGGACACATAAGGTGATGCCTTTAAGCTTGACGTCTTTATTACCACTTCAAGCAATGGTGCGTGGGAACGGCCAGTCGAAATCTTCAAAGCCCGTCTCTGTCAAAGAAACAAATGAACATAAGAAAATGAGAAATCAAGACGGTGTAAACACACGGATGTGCATGTGTGTGCTGAAAATATTCGGAAAGCAATGAATTGTTCTCAACGACAAACTCCAAAACGCATGGCGAGCGAAAACATCCACAAACACTTGTATGAGAAAATGGAGAAGCCCATTCACAATCATGGCAAAAGTAGCAAATAGACGACGCCATCACCTCCACGTCACGACAAGCACATTATGTACATGTCTGAAGCAAGCATTTCGGCACCATGCACGAATCTTCATAGACATGTATTTCTTTGGGGAATGAACAAATAAGAAAAAGTTTTTGCCGTGGTTATATAGATGTGGATTCAAGCATAAGTTAGTAAGTTTCCATTCTCTTGGACAATATAATAAGTAATTTCCAACCTTCAGCAGCTTGGTAAGAAGGAAGGTGCAATATATGTTATTTCAAGGTTGCTTCTCGGTTGGCAAATGAACAAAAGAAGGATGTCTTTGGTCCACATAGACCGTACGTCAATAGGCTTATATTCATATTAAAACAAAAAAAAAAAGAAGAAAGAGAAAGGAGAGAAATTTGATGAAATCAAATACTTCAAGTCCCGCCTCCGACACTATTGGCATGTTCTTCACCGAGCCTTGAAGTGGGGGCATCTGTTGACATCAAAATATTTTAGAATAAATTATCAATTAAAGTCCAAATAAATCGGCTAATAATTGGGTTCCAAAATAAAAGTCCATCATAAACTTGGGCTTGTCGCAATAAATTAAATTCACAAGCCCATATTAAATTTGGTCTTATGTATTTTTATGGGTCAATCCATAATAAATATAAATTTATTATTTTGGGATGGCTAAATCGGGCCAGATACATGTTCAAAATGCAGCCCATCAGAAGACTAGTCCATGTCAAAGCCCACGGTGATCAAGCCCAATAGACATGCGGCCAGCTATTGTAGCCCTACTAATGCCTATAAATAAGGCCCTCCACCATTTAAGTCAAGTGAGAAGATTCCATAGAGCATTGGAGCACAAGACAAGAAGCCACTCCACAACACAAGAAATTCGAAGGGACCCAAGTCCAAAAGCTCTCTACCACGACGAAGATCCACGACAAAATTACTTTTTTGTCTCATAATTACTTTTGCAGCCACAAAATTTTGTGTGAACAATATTAGTTAAGTTTTAAGTTTATTTCTGTACACACATTTTGGGTGTGCTACTCACACTAGTTTATACTAATACCTAGGTGCTATTTACAACATGTAGTGTGAAAATATAATATTATGCTTCAACTACTCCTAATGTAAAGCTATAAGGTAAATCTCATTTTCTGTCTCATATATTAGGCCTAGTTCAATTTTGATCCCATTCATTACAAAAATCTCATTTTCAGGAAATATCTTTAATTTTGTCGCAATTTTGGTCCCAACGTAAACAATTGACGGAAAACATTAATTTCCGTTAAAAGGAGGCATGTGTCTCTCACATGATGCGTATTTGGGGGAACATAAATATATGGAATGACAGAATAGTGGGAAAAATAAAAAATTACCGTCCATCCACCATTTTCTCTATTCTAAATACAACCAAATTCCACTTCCAATTCTAAAAAATTGGATTCAAAAACTGCAATTTTCATGTTAAAAACTGCAATTCTACTAACCTTCCACCATTACTGCCACCAAACATAGCTAGAGGAGTTGGGAGACCTGCAAGAGCTAGGAGACTTGAGCATGATGAAGTGGAATTAAAGCAGAAAAAAGGGATCAACGTATGATTTTTGGACACCTCTTCTTCCATTTTATTTAACTTACTAGAAGCCCAGGTGTGATTTTCTTCGCTCTTGTGCACATTGGTGGGACTTCGCACACAAAAAATATTATATCCTTGAGCAATATCATCACAATCATAAAATATTCTTCCCGGATTGGCACTCGTCCATGAGGTTCATAAAGATGCTTTCTTACCACAATAATACATGAGAGTTATAATTGTAGAAGTTGAATCATTGTTGACTCAATTTTTTCATAAATGAAAGTGGAATTTGGGTGTATTTGGAAGGAAGAAAATGGTGGATCAACCCTAATTTTTATTTTCTCCCATTTTCTGTCATTCCATGTACTTATTTTCACCCAAATACACATCATGTGAGAGGCACCTCTTTTTAACGACAATTAACATTTCCCGTCTGTTTTTTACGTTGGGACCAAAATTGAGACAAATTGAAAGATATTGCACTGAAATTGAGATTGTTATAATGAATGAGATCAAAATTAAACTGAGCCTAATATATTGGACCAAAAATGAGATTTACCCTAAAACTATCATTTATTTAACAAGGGCAACAAGATAATTTGCGACCCCACATACCTCACAATTTATGTTAATTCAGGTTTTATGCGTGACCTATCGCGACCTTGCGTGACCTATCGCGACCTCATATCCACTTAATTTGGAAAAGTCCAAATTATCCTTCACCTTCAGTTGGTTTCTAATGGAGAGACAAAAAAAAAAAGAAAAAAGAAAAAAAAATATTCTCATAACAAAAATCCAAAGAACATAATATGAATATCTTGAGTTCCATCCCACGTTTTTCTGGAGTGACAAATATCAAATCAAGCAGAAATATGGACCATACATTTTACCTAATTATTCCACAAATTGTTATCCCTGTACGGTCCAGATACATTGATGGTACTGGCAATGAACCTAAACCGTTGATTTCTTTTTCACGAAAGAGGCAATGATGCAGGGATATGGTCATGCAATACAGATATGACATGATATGAATATGGAATATAATTTTTTTAATAATTTCAAAAAATATGACATGAGTTGTCATAAAGAAAAATAAGTTTATAGAAACAAATGCAAAGAGAGAAAAAGATGATTTTATGCCTTACCTGTAATTTTCTTGAATTATTTTGAGAATTTAGTATTTTGTTGATAATTAAATGATTTCACGCTTGACATGCCATAAAAATAGAATGTTAACGTATCGTTGAAACGTGTCAGATCGACCAACACCATTAGCTGTTTTAACTTGTTAGTTACTAGCTGTTGTGACACGTCGTCCCTGCATGCATATAATAAATGTCATTTTGCATTTTAAAATATATTATTATTATAAATAAGAGCAAAATATAAATCATTACATCACATTAAAAAAATAAAAGAAAGAAAAAAATTAATTTATTAATTAGTGAAACTTTAGAAGTTAAATAAGTTAGTTATAGTATCGGTTGAAAGACATATTTGACCTCACAAAAAATGGTACAACGGTGTAAGTAAGTGCCGCTTGTGAGTATGGACGGAATTTTCTTTATATAATAGTATAAATGAATGTGCCACTTGACATGTCAAACATAATGACAATGACGTATTATGATGGACGAACAGGTGTAATGTTCAATATAATATCCATAATGTTTTAGAATTTTGACATATTTTCATATTTTTTTCCCGTGCACGGATGAAATATTTTTTATTCGACTCTAGTATTACACAATAACATCGTCTGATCTTATTATGAAATTATAATTTAATTTAATTAATAATTTTATTTTTATTATAAAAAAAGGAATGCGTGTCAATCAAATATTGGTGTCACGTCACAAATTATAAGATCATTTGACATAAATACTTTTTATATCTTGACCTATTTGATGGGTGCTAAAAAATAAAGAGTAGCAAAAAACATGTTGATATATATAATGATATTAAATCCTCCTAAAGAAGAAATCAATTTAGATAGTACAAATTCTAGTAGAGGGGCACTACAAATATTGGTTGGTTATTTGGGCTTTTGAAAGACAAATTAAAGGATCAATAATGTCTTACTCTAATTGTTAAAATTGAGATTCTATAAATAAGTTTGAGTTTATTACATGTGTGAATATTTGTTTCACTTTATATGATGTAACGTATAGTAATTTGTTCATTGTTCGTAATTATATTAGTGAGTAAACGTATTATAATTTGGCTATTGTTTTTGGTCACATTAATATATTGATTGAATTGATATATTTTTTAATTTATCGAAATATTGAAGTAATCATTTATGTAATTATCTTTTCAAAAAAACATTGACAAATTAAAGGTAATTGTGGAGCCAATGATCTCTTAGTCTAATAGTTAAGGTTGAGGGCCCATAACCTTAGAGGTCATGGATTCGAACCCCATCAATGCGTGAGATGATAGTTTACTGTATAGTAGGTATTGCTTTGTATACTGTTATAGTAAAGTGTTGTTTAGAGTTAATTTATGTGATTATTGTTGATCAAGAAATAATATAATTGTCTATGTTTGGTAACACTAATTGTAATCGATTTACTTCAATTAATAATATCCATCACTTTCACTTTTTAAAAAAAAATTAAAAATAAAAGTTTGATTGTGGAAATGTCCTAAAAATTGGGCTACAACTTAGGATGGGTCAGCCCATGTATTGGCCTACATCTCTTGGGCTTCACAGGTCCAAATACTTTTGAGCTCTCAAGCCCAATTGATGTTGCTCGGGCAAACTAGCCTGAGTTTAAATTTTTTATTGGGTAAATTACTGGTACCTTAGCTAAAGTTTTATATAATTACATATACGCTTTTATTGTTTAGAAAAGTATAAATACTCTCTCTAATGAAAAATAATTGTGTTTATTGAATTTTTTTTACAAAATAAATTTTAAAAAAATATAAAAGAATCTGAGGGTGGATATAAAAAATAAATAATCCATAAAACATATTAGTTCATAAAAGTATCTTATAACCTTCTAAAGAATATATAAAATTATAATTCATAATGCAAAAGGGTATTTTGGACAGTTCATCTACAAATTTTGAATGAGAATCTAACCGAGACTAATAGAATATACTCGTTGTTAGACATACATTAAAATTAAAAAATATTTATAACTTCTCAAATAATAAAAAAACATACTTATAATTATGTCAAATTTTAATAGAGGTGGTTGCAATATACTTTTTTTTTTATCCCCTCTTGTTTGAAGAGTATATTTTTTATGATCATGGAGTGAGGAAAGTATTGGTAAAAATGAGGCCCAATTCATGTTAATGGGCTTTCATTTTAAAAAGTACAACGCATAAAAATTATGAATTTACATTCAAGAAAATAAAATTAAACACTATTTAGAGAAAAAAAAAAAAAGAGAAAAGAAGAGGACAAAGAAAAAACTCCATTCATTCTACACTGCATCTGCCATTGACTAATAAATAAGTGCTTGCTTTAATATTGATGCTCCTGAATCTGTCAATTAAGGTATCGACTCAAAAGCCCAAAGACTCAGACATAAGCTATTAGCGTATCGGATTTTCTACTGCAAATCCTATTGCATCATTTATTTTATTTAACATACACATGTCCCGTGTATAAAATATTTTCCAAAAAAAATACATGATGTCATCTTTATACACGTGACAAATTTATATTGAATGGAATAAAAGATGTACAGATCTAATAGGCTGCAGTTGCAAATAGAGCTTGCAAAAAATAACTCTTTTTTTTTTTTGTTTTTTTCTGTAATATATATATGTTTGGGAGAATCTTGGGGAGGCAGGAAATTAGTATACATAATAATAGAGGAATTTGAATGGTTCATATTAATGTTATAGATTGCATAAGAAATAGGATAGGAACAAGCATATTTTAATTAGGGTCCAATGTTAACAAGAAGACAACAGAAAATTTCCAATTTTGAATGTTCTTATTTTTCCCAAGCATAATATATCTATATAAGTGATAAAATGAGAAAAGATAATGATCCAAATTGATGATAATTAAATTTAACTGTAGTGTTATCAATTTAGTTTGAATTTGGAAATATTACTTGGTCTACAGTCAAAAGTGTTTTTAAATATTGAAGATATTTCATTATCTTATTAGTTTAAATAGTAGTCTCAAATTATAAAATGAAATTAAAGGGTGTATTTGTAATTTAACATAATATTAGGGAAGGTGCCTGAAATTTGAATAAATACCTGAAAGGTTTTTGTAATTTATAATGGGGTTAAAAGAATAATATTATCGAGAACGTTACGTTCTTCTTTTTAACTGTTATTCAGTGTTCGGATAATTAAACATAATTTTTCAAATTTAAGAGGGCCTGCTTATAATTATATGAGATTTCGTAAGAGAATGGAGCAATGATATTAACAGTAAATTACTTTTCACACAACAGGAGACTCTCAGTATATTAAGTTTTTTTAAGTCTATTAGGGGATAGTCCAGTGATTTGAGTTCAAAATATTTTATGAGAACTCTTGAGTTCAAACTTGGGTGGGTAGGTGCATTTTAAAAAAGGAAAAAAAGAGGTTTGTTAAGATATTAATATGGGTTAATGCAATTTACCCCCTATGTTAATTAAAAAAGCAATTTATCCCCCTAAAAAAAAAAATAGTATTTTACCCCTCTATGTTTTTAAAATTGATGCAACCCCCTTCCTGACGCGTTTTGTGTGTTACACGTGCGAGTTAAAATTTTATTGAATTTAGAATCAATGACGGGGACGGCGGATCAAGGAGAATGACGAGAGGGATGGCAGATCTAGGAGGCCGCGTGACGAGGCAACTGATCTAGGAGACCACGTAGGGGGAAGAGGGCTCGACGGCGGGGAGGAAGAGGATGGAGGCGCAACAGGGTAGGGGGAAGAGGGCGCGACGGCGGGGAGGAAGAGGATGGAGGCGCAACAGGGGGTGGAAGGGGATGACAACGGCGGCGGTGGCCGAATGAAAAAGAAAGGATGGAAATATATATATATATTATTTTTATAAGTAACACATATATATATATATTAATATATTTAAAATATTAAATATTATTTTTTACAAGAAAAAATATGTATATATATTAAATAAAAATATAAAATAATATTTTATTGGTAAAAAATATGTCCAGATGCGGTGGATGCACGTGTAGTGCACAACCGAACTAAGGGGGATATTTTGCTCTAATTTTAAGGGGGTAAATTGCTGATTTATTTTTCATAGGAGGTAAATTGCACAATCTCTTAACACAAGGGGATAAATTGTATTTTTCCCATATTAATATAGATGACTCACCTCTCCAACAACTTAAACTTTTAGATAAAGGGATAGTTTAACACGTTTATATTAAGGGTTAATTATACTTAGACATCATCTGAAAAATTACACTTTCCTCCAAAGAAGTTTCATACACTTTCACATCCTCTGAAATTTCATTGTTTATACCTGACCTCATCCCTTTAGAGTTTGGAGAGACAATGCCGGCGTTAGCCAAAAAAATTACATATTTTATTTTTACCCCTCATTTAACATTCTCATGTAATAATTATGTGCTTATAGCGAGATAAATATAATGACTACTTTAACCTCACTCCACACATATATATATATATTACATTTATCATCTTTTAAGTACACAAATATACATAAAAAAATGTTAAATAAGGGATGAAATGAAAATTTTATGTAAGTCTTTTTTTTTTTTTTTGACGTCAGCATTTCTCGTCCAAACCCTAATGAAAGGGTTCAGGTGCAAACAGAAAATGTTTAGAGGAGTGTAAGTGTAATTTTAAAAACTTTATGAAAAGTAATTACAATTTTTAGAGAGGGTTTAAGTATTGCAATTAACCCTTATATTAGTGTAGTTTTCAAGAAGAGGAGACTCTTACCACAGTATTCTTTGTGTATCTCATTATCCTTACATATGTTTATCTGCTTTTTAGTGTGTTTTCCTAGAACTTACCTGCCAGTTAAACTATTACTGTTGGGGTATATGCTAGGATTAGTCTGTGTCAACAACATAGAAAACTACGAATAAAACACACACAAACACCAAATTCACCAAGTTTTATACTATCCAAAGTGGGATATTCATGGAATATTTGCCAATCACCTCTCAACAATTTTGTATTCTGTGCACTGGACAGACTCTAAATCATAAATCTTCCATCATGGTTTCTTTCATCTTTCTTGTATATATAACTAGTACCAGATTATACAAGGTTGTCTACTACAAACCAAATTAACCTTAAAGAATCATGAACTATGAAAACTATGATCTTTGTTTCCCTGACCAGCCTGTGGTGGATCTCTACCTCCCTACATGGGCCAACCTACCTGCATTTCGGCACAAGCCGGCCTTCGTTTGGGCCGAAGACGGCCCTGCCCGCGTGTCTGGTTCGTCGGTCTTAACCTATGAGCAGCTCAACGCCTCAGTGCAGGCCATCTCCTCACAGTTATTGCTTACCTTGCAAAGGGGTGACACTGTTGTGATATTGTGTGCACCGGGCCTTGAGCTTGTGGAGATCATATTTGCTTGTCAGCGCGTCGGGCTTGTGGCGGTTCCTGTGGTCCCTCCGCACCCTTCGTTTGCTAGCGACAATCATCACCACCTTGTCAGGGTTCTCTCCCAATCTAAGCCTAAGGCCGCCTTAGCAGCACGTAGTTACATAAACCACGTTAGAGAGTACGTATCCTCCACCAATAACAAGTTGTCTGAACTTTTACAGACGCTTAGGTGGATTGAAACGGAGGACGTAAAGGGGAAAGTAAAGGAGGGAGACGTGCAACGGAACTCATCGCAATATAAGGGATGCAAAGCAAATGATTTGTACTTGATTCAATACACTTCAGGTGCAACCGGGATTCCTAAGCCAGTCCTTGTGACTGCTGGTGCAGCAGCTCACAATGTAAGAGTAGCTAGAAGAGCCTATGATCTCCATCCAAACAGCGTCATCGTTTCGTGGTTGCCTCAGTACCATGATTGTGGCCTTATGTTTCTGCTACTAACCGTTGTATCGGGTGCAACGTGCGTGCTAACATCCCCCAACGCGTTCATCAACCGGCCTAGATTGTGGCTTGAGTTGATCACTAAGTACAGGGCAACTTGCACGCCCGTTCCATCCTTCACGTTGCCCCTTGTCGTTAGGCGTGGAGGCGTGGATAAAGGGACGTCTTCTATAAACCTAGGGAGCATGAAGAACCTGATCATAATCAACGAGCCTATCTACAAGGCTTCGGTGGAGGAATTTGTTGAAGTTTTCGGGCCTTACGGGCTCAACCCCTCGAGCATTTCTCCATCATATGGCTTGGCCGAGAATTGCACCTTTGTATCCACAGCATGGAGAAGTGAAAGTGATGGAAATTTCCCAGTCCACAAGAATCTCTTGCCTAGTGCAAAGCTACCTTCTTCAAGGGAAGAAATCATGGAAGAGGAGATTGAGATTTTGGTTGTGAATCAAGAAACTCATGAGCCTGTTGATGATGGAGTTGAAGGAGAAATATGGATATCTTCTCCAAGCAACGCCTCCGGATACCTCGGCCACCCTACGTTAACTCACGAAGTCTTCAACGCTAGGCTAAGAAACAAGGTGGCCGGATGCTTTGTCCGAACACAAGACAGAGGAATAGTCATAGGACAAAAGAGGTACTTATACATCACCGGCCGGGCCTCGGACATCATTAAACGGGCCGATGGTCGAGAAATCCACCCTCATTACATAGAAACCGCGGCTTATAATAGCGGGCCGAGGTTACTTAGAGCGGGTTGCCTTGCAGCGTTCGAGTTCTTGGGAACGGTAGCTGTCGTGGCCGAGTTGCAGAGAAGAGAAAGGGATGTGGAAGCAAGTTTCTTGATGAAAGTATGTGAAGGGATTAGAAATGGTGTATTGAGAGAGGAGAAAATTGGAGTTGGAGTAGTGATTCTTGTGGAGAGTGGAAGTGTTCCAAAGACTACTTCTGGGAAAGTGCAGAGATGGTTGGCTAAGGCTAAATTGGAGAGAGGTGAAATCAATGTAGTTATGAAAATGGAGTTTGGTTGCAATCCAACGTTATCTGGAAGAATAATGGAAGAGGGCAGCAAAGAAGGGGAGAAAGTGAACTTTCTTGCAACTACAAATACTAGGAATCATCTCTCCTTGCTATCTTCTCTGTAAGAATACTGGTCGTCGTCGCACGCGTTTTAGGTGTTAATATGTCTTTTGTTTCTTTTAATGAGTGATGTGTAACATCTCGTTGCCTCAAGAAAAGCGTAAGTTATGATGAGCAGCCGTTCGGATCTTTTATTATAAAATATTATGCAAATTAAGAAATAACAATTTTTTTTTTTGGTTTGAAAAAAATCCTATTTTGTTACAAAAGAAAGGATTTATATTGAAAAATTCTAGCCCAAACCAGGTTTGCCCGAACCAAACCAATCATGTAGCAGCAATTGGTCACTTTCCCTGAACTGTACACCAATCACATGACAAGTATATTGTACTTGCAATATGATTGATTTAGATTCAATCGAATCAGATTTAGACTAAAATTTTTCGATTTATCTGAATCTCTGTTTGAATAGGTAGATGCAGGAGATTGACGTTTTTAGTTGTACTTCTGCTCACGAGATCGATCTTAATCGTGCCATTGTAATTTAGTTATTTGATCTGAATTGAATCAACTTAAATGTAAGATCTCAATTAATAGTCATATCAATGTGAAAACCATATTTTTACTTGATAACTCAATTTTCTTCTTTTATTGATGTTTCTCAATTTTTGTTTTTTAATCTATTAGTTCCCATGTTCTGAAGATTTTAACCTTTTATAAAATGTTACAATGGGAATTTTTTTTATACCTAAATGTAATTCTGCAAGATTAAATTAATTGCATTGTAAGTGGTATTTCATTACAATGCGATCAGTTGATTTCATTAAATAGTGTACTCATTATATAATAAATATGATTTACTTTTTTAAATTAATTCAGGTTGCCAAATTAACTTTTGGGCAAGAACTTGATGGCCATGTAGGTGTTTTTGTAATCGCTTAAAATACACGTTTATCAATTTATTGATGAAAATAAGTTAAAAAGAGTTTTTAATTAATAATTAATAAAACTCAAAATTTTTAGACGAGCTTGAGCTTGTTCAAAAAAATTTAATTAATAATTAAAATAATACTTATTTAAAGTAGTTATTAATTGTGTTATTAAAATATATCATAAATGAAAATATATTATAAATATTTTGTCTAGATATACTATTGTATGTGTAGTTAAATATATAAAAATATCTAAAACTAACAAATAGAAAAAAAAACTCACGAGCCGATCAAACAAAAATATGTTGGCTCTAATTGGACTTATCAAGGAGCTTGAGCTCGAGTCCAGCCGGCTCGCGCCCGAAAATATTCAAGCTCGAGTTGAGCTTTAGTCGAGTCAGCTTGCCGAATTCGCAAGTTGACTTGACTCATCTGCTACCCCTACTTTGATCTACGATAACTATTATTTCCAACACACCCTACTTTTATAGATCAATCATTTATCTAAATTTTATAAAACTAATCACTTATCTAATTTTTCTAAAATTAATCACTTCTTGAAAAAGCATAAATTTTTGCAAACATCCTCCAAAGGACTAAGCTTAACAGCTCAGGCCCAAATTAGCCATATCATTTTCTTAGCGACCCAAAATCAATTGTATTCGTTGTGATGTTTGGGCTTACATTGGGTGGTATATAGTTAATAAAAATGATACATAAAATTAGTACTATTGCAAAATCCATTCCATGACAATCTTTTCAGCAAAATGCATATATTTAACTTCAAAACTTTAATTATACTTCAAATGATATATACACATACAAGGTCTTCTATTACTAAATAATACTAAATTTTATATTTTATTTAATACATATACGACACGTGTATAAAATATAATTCGTTTGTGTATTTAAAAAGAATATTTTTACACGTAATCTGTATAAACTTCAAATTATTTCATATCAAGTTCAGATTCAAAATTCAATCAACATTAATTTTAAACGGCTCAAAGTTTGGCCTAAAATAATGAGGAGTGGACAATTCTTGATGAGTTTTAGAGTACGATAAATCACACTACAAAAAATAGTTATTCCCTGTATTGTAACAATGATGGCTTAAAAATTAAGGTAAACCAATACTATTTGTCATAGTTAAATAAAAATGATAGTCAAAATATTTGCTATAGTTTTTAAATGTATTTAATATTTTGACCTTATTTGCAGAACTAATAACTAATAGCCGTTGTGAAGCCTTAATTAAAATTAATAAACCACACTCTTTCACTTTTAATCATAGTAATAACCCGTATTAAAAATAATATTTCTTCTAGTATAAGTAATTATTACGAATATTTACTTGACACAAATTCGAGCATAGTAAAACCCGTCCATTGACAAGCCTAATCGAACACGCAGAATGCAGCAGGCTAGTGGTGAAGTCCAATTGGGTAGAAGGTGTGCTCTTCCATTAGCAAGTCCCAAAGCACAGTAGCAATAGCATGTATGTGTGTAGATAGAGAAAGAGTGGCAGCGGCATTGTGTATGTGACAGAAAGGTAAAGACATTGCTTGGGGAAAGCATGGGAGCCCCTGCCACTCTTGCAGACCCCTTCTACAGACAACTCCCACACACTATTGGCCCATCTTCCCCCCACCCCACCCCTCCCCTATGTACATATCAGACAGTAACGTCGTCAGAGATAATCACAATTATTTATGTATTAAGTTAAACGACGGTCGTATTAAGGCCGAAAGAACTCAAATTCTTGGGTCTAAAGGAAAAGGGAAGATGGGATTATGGTAATTAATGAGAATAGAGAGGCATTATTGGCGTCATTTGTTTTGGATTTTGGGGTGTGGAAAGTGAAAAGGAAAGAGGGTACGTGGGAACTGTGGCAGAGGGAGAAAGAGAGGAAAATGGGGTGGTGTGCAATAATGAAGGGTGGGATGGGACCAAGTGGCAGGGCGTGGGAGAGGACGAACATGACATTGTCGGTTGTTTTTTGTGTTCAGATCGATTGTTAATCTCATCAGTTGTTTCCCACTCATCTCTCTCCTCTTTCTTTCTTTCCTTCTCTCTCTCCTTAGCTTCATCACAAGCAACCGAGCTGTCTCTTGTTGGATACTTAGTTGGCTGTTGGAACCACTGCAACACACTCAAGAACACACCCCACCCCCCCTACACCCACCCCCTTTTCTTTCCTAATCTTCAGTTTTTCTCGTTGTTATAGTATGAAATCGAACAGCCCTTTTGCGTGTTTGTCTTGAAAATCTTTGATTAGTGAGGGTTTAGGTTGCTGTTACCGAGGTTTGTGGGGTTCAAGATTTGGTTCTTGCTGGTTTTATTGTGTATTTCTCTCACGTTTTGGTTCTTTGAGACTGAAAGAAATGGACTTGGGATTGTGGGTTGGTCAGATTTGTACACACAACCTCGGTGTTTATCAAGATCATCAATTCAGACAATTGTAGTTCGTTAGTTAGTTAAGGTACTCTTTGATTGATCATTACTACCATAAACCAGTTGGTAAGAGAGAATTTTTAGGGTTTTGTCCAAGAACACGCAGAGAGAGATGTCGTCGATACCTGGTGAAGACAAGGAAATGAGGATGCAAGCTCCCTCGTTAGGGTACAACATCAACTCCCTCGAAAACCCGATAAGCCCGCAGGAGAAAGCAAGAATCTTGGACCCGAATTCCGGCGGATCCAAGTCCAAGCCCACCAACCCCAGAATCAGCTACCGTGAATGCCTCAAGAACCATGCCGCCAGCATCGGCGGAAACGTCACCGACGGCTGCGGAGAGTTTATGCCTAGTGGGGAAGAAGGAACTCTCGAAGCCCTGAAATGCGCCGCCTGCAATTGCCACCGCAACTTCCACCGCAAGGAGCACCACGGCGAGTCCGCCACCGGTGCTGCAATGGTGCACCCCCTTCAGCTCCCTCCCCCTCTCCCCTCTCCCTCAATGAGCCAGCACCGCGCCGCCCACTGGAGTTCAATGGTACAGCCGGTCAAAATGGCCTTCGGCAGCGGTGGTGGTGGAAGTGCCGGCACTGACTCTTCCAGCGAGGAGCTGAACTTCAACGCCTTCCATTCGAACGCAGTAGCACCACCGCCGCCGCAGTTCGTGACCAAGAAGCGGTTTCGTACGAAGTTCACGGCGGAGCAGAAGGAGAAGATGCTGGAATTCGCGGAGAAGCTGGGGTGGAGAATTCCCAGAGAAGATGACACAGAAGTGCAGAGGTTTTGTGCTGAGGTTGGGGTTAAGAGACAGGTTTTCAAAGTTTGGATGCATAATAACAAGAGTTCTTCCAAGAAAAATCCTCAAGAATTCTAGACTTCATATATATATATATATATATAATGCATTTGGGAGGATGGAATTTTAATTTAGTGTAGTAGAATTAATGGTATGTTGATAGGCATTGCATTGCAATTTGCATATGCATGCTTTAATTCTATATTAGTAAGAACTTCTACTCAAATTTCTTCAATTAATTTGATGGTTTCTAGTGTATGATCCATTTATTTTCTTCTTTCTTTTAAATGAGAGCTAATTTCACCATTCTTGTTCTGGGCTACATGTTGTTACGCTCGTATATATCCACGCAACGTGTATAAAATATTTTCTTAGACGTTATGTGTATATCTAAATTGTGATATGTGATGAAGCACTGTTGTTATATTGATATTACACTAGAAAAAATATTATTATTGCCTATAATTTTATTGGTTATGGATTAAAATCGTGGTAAATAACTATTATTAATCACGATTAAATAAAAATCGATGCAAATATTTAATTTATCCACCATCAAAAATTTTTTTGTCATGATTATGAGTCATGGCTTTTAGCCATGACAAATGTATTAACCACATTCGTAAAAATCATGGTGAACAACCGTTGTGTGACCGTAGTTATTGACATTTTACTACGGCTATTTAGCTTTAATCATAGTAATTAGTCATGATTAATTGTAATATTTCTTCTTCTAGTGATCCATACGATGTGTATGAATATATTTTTAGACATTATGTGTATATCTCAATTGCGATATGCGATATAACATTGTTGTTCTACTAATATATATACATCACGTGTATAATATTTTTTCTTAGACATTATGTGTATATTTAAACTGCGATATGAGATATAGCGTTGGTATTTTACATTATGTGTATAAAATATTTTCTTATGTATTATGTATATATCTGAACTGCAATATGTGATACATCACTAATTTGTAATAAAAGATTCAAATTGGAAGAGGGTTCATGATCAGTTTGATTTCATGTTGTTGTTTTTAAGGTTTGGACTTGAATTTTTAACAAAATCCAAGAGGAATGTTTCCTAGGTTTCATGTGTTCAAGGAGGGCAATTCTTGTGTTTCCATTCATGGGCTAGATGTTAGATATTGATGATGTTTGTCCCTTGATCAATTAATGTTTTGCTGGTATGAAAATCTTGGTGCATGGTTTATCCATATACTTTTGATCAGCTTTATTTTATTTTAAATTTTATATTGCATTTCATCTTTCTGCATGTAAATGTGATATGTATTAATTATCATTCAAATGTATTTAGCTCTCTTTATCCTTTGCTTTAGAGTGAATTTAACTTGCTATTTATGATCTAATTAAACTAGATAAAAATTTTGAAAAATAAAAGGTAAAGTACAACCACCTCCCTTAAATTTTAACATAATTATAAATACCTCTTCTTGACTGGAAAACTACAAATACTTTAACGTCCAACTAACAACGAAACTATTCTGTTAGCATTAGTTAAGTTTCATCCAAACTTTGTGATAAATTAACCTGAATGCCCTTTTGGATTATAAGTTATAAGTTTATACACTTTTAGAATTTTCTAAAATATTTCATAGACTAATATGCCCTATAAATTATCTACTTCACTCATCCTAAGATTTTTTTATATTCTTGAAATATTTCTTTTTAAAAAATAATAAGAATAAAATCATAATTTTTACATCATTGTTTAGGAGCTATATAATTATTTTCATATAATTATAATTTCCTAACTAAACATTTATAATCCTACCAAATTTTAGAAAGATAATTGTAATTTATCCAAAAATAGATGAGAAAGAATTAAATTCAAACTTTGAGTTGAAGTCGTGGCTGGTTGGGTGGTGGGCCATGACCCGTTTGAGACAAGTTTCACTGCTCAAATCATTTAATAGTCCTAAGAAATTGTTGTCTATTATTACGTTGGGATGACGAAATCTTTGCAAGAATTGCTGTTCATCTTGCTCCACTTATGTCTTCTTTCAAACTAATTAATCCAATCATAATAATGTTTTTTCTTTCCCAAATTGTGTATTTTCTTCTGCAAACTACAAAGTACATAATTTTAAGTTCATGACATGACATGACAAGACATGTTAGACGACTTTCCTACTTATGTATAGATAATATTTTTATTTTAAAAAAAGAATTATAGGTATACTACATCTCAAATGTTCACACTCAAGAGAAAATTGCAATTAAAATTCTAAAAGTAAACGGGATGGCAATTTTAGTTTTATATGAATATGTTTTGATAATTTTTATTTTGTAATTTAAAACTTTGCATATTAAGAATAAAAATGATAGAAATTTGTTAAAGTAGCTGGAAAAGTGCACCGAATTAATTAAGCTGGTCACATGCATGTTTTTTATTATTTTAATGAATTTCAGTAATTTTTGACCTCAATGTCTAGAATTTTCAAAATTACAAGATAAAATTGAGAAAATGAATCATACAGGACTAAAATTATTATCATCACATACTTACAGGACTAAAGTCATAACTTTTCCGGACATTCAATAATAATTAACAATTAATTAAGAGACAACAATTATGAAAAATAATTATAAATGAGAATACTAATATCGATGTGGAGATCTACACTTGGATAACCTAAAAACTAACATAAATAACCCCAGTCATATTGTTTATACTGTGAATGGTTCAAATCAGAACCGAGTATGTACTGACTCATTTAAACCACACAATCAGAACTATATTGATGTGTTCATATATATGTCACCATACAATTCAAAGATACCTATTAAATACGTGTACTCTATATTCTAAATATAACTTTTGTTATCCTAATTTTTAAGAGTTTAACCTCTAAATATTTTACTAGCTTATGTATCAGAGAATTATAATCGGCTTTCTCAATATTCTTCTCATGACCTAGGTCTTACCAGCTCATTTAAAGATTGTCTAAAGATTATTGGACATGAATCAGAATTATTTAGACTCTAAAATATTAAAGTAGACAAATTCGACCCAAGCAAAATATCTATTATGTCCCTTTACTAGCTTTCCTTTCCCATCATTACGTGTTTGAAAAATTGTGAGCCATTTTAATAATGAAAGCTACGATTATATATTATTTAGTGTATAAAAATTAATCAACACTTTGTATAATTGAACTGAGCTATACTTTTGAACTTGATCTCATCATGTATTTTCTTCAAAATAGTTGTGCACTAGCTACACATTTTACATCGATGGTAAAATTTGAATGATTTATATGTTCTCAAATTTTCTCTTTTACGTGAAATAATTTTGAAAGAAAATTGAGTGATTTATAAACCATAGTTCGCATCTTCTTAGTGATGCGTCTTTCTAAAGACAACCTGTACGTGAGGCTTCTAGAGAGGCGACGTCATTTTTTTAGGGAGTGTTTAGAGAAAAAAAAATTGTTTTTATAGAGGTGATTTTTGTAGAAAAAGTTGGAAGTTGTAGCAAAATAAAAAATGAGTGGTGTTTGTCAAAAAAGTGAAAAGCGGATTAAAGATAAATTGGGTAGTGTTTTGAGAAAAAAATACTTCTAAACAAACTTAATTGATTAAAGACTGTTTTGCCTCATGTGTTAAGAAGATATTAATATATTACTTGTCTTTTTCATAATAATAATTATTTTTTCTTAAAAAAATAGTAAAGAATAAATAAATTTGCATGATTGTTACGAAGACATTGTTTTTTTCCCACTATGTAATGTAATTGTTCATTCATACACAATAAATAAATTTACATGATTTCCAACAAATATTTTTTTTAATTATTTTAGCAACTTAATTTTTTTTTATGATATAGGAATAATATTATATAATATAGATAATAAAATATAATAATTTTAAAATATTAAAGTGAAATTATAAATTTTGTTAGTGAAAAATTATTCAAATTATTTGAAAATTCTAACATCAAATTTAGATGAACAAATTTAAAAATAAATTAAAAGAATAAAATCGAATTAAAATTATTACAATGAGGGTAAAGTAGTCAAAATAAAGTTGAATTTATTTGTAAAAATGGCAAAGCAGCTAGAAGCACCCAAGGTGCTTCTAACTTTTGACTTATAAGTGCTTTTTGTAGTAATTCCAAAAGCAGAATTGACATCCTAAACATCTTAAAAGTATTTTTCTGAATCCAGAAGCTGAAAAGTGCTTTTCGGAAATAGGCACAAACACTCCTTAAGGTGCTTCTAACTTTTGACTTAAAAGTATTTTTTGTAGCGGTTCCACAAACAGAAGCTGGCATCCTAAACATTTTAAAAGTGATCTTTTGAAGTCATAAGCTGAAAAACACTTTCCAAAACTCAGACAAATACTCCCTGAATAAGTCACCTTTTTAAGGTCAAATCCATGAAGCTTACGAAGCTAGAGGTGAGGTGTCTTTAATGAACAAACTTGTGAAGTTCATGAAACCATAGGAGTCGACTTAGACTTGCAAACCACAAAAATATGATCGCACCGCATCAAATGATCATACAACATGCGACACAGATGGTGTCATCATACAATGAATTTTGGCGTTGTTTAATACTAGTATTGTAATTTTATCTTGAAAATATATTTCGCTATTTAAAGGAGATTTAAGGATTTGTAAACCGTTCAAATATCTCATTTTCAATCAATATCATCTAAGCTTTTGGAAGCTAGTCATTTTTCAAAAGTGACATGAATATATTAGATTTTTAGTAATATAATTTAAAATAGTGACTAAATAATATAATATATGGGAGGTTTATGAAAAAATAAATATTATAATGGATAAATGTAAAAAACCGAAACCTCATGTGGATGGTAACAAGGCAATAACCGTTGCTTTTGGATGCGTCAAAGGAGTGGACTTCCAAATTTTAGTGGGCTATATTAAGGGAATTGGTTACTTTGAGGGCCCAAACAGTCCCTTTATCTTTTAAATACCTTTTAGGGTTAATTTCATTTAGGCCCCCTAAAAATATGAAATTATACTTTTCCCAAAAAAATATGAAATTACACTTATATCCTTTGCAATTTCTTCATTTAAAACTGACCCTCTTCAATTAGAATGTGGATGGAAAATGCCAACATCAACAAAAAAATCACATAAATTTTTTATTTTACCTCTCATTCAACATTCATTTAGTATTCTTTTATACTTGTAAGGGAGTAAGTGTGATATATATAAGTCAGACGGATATAATTATACTAAAATATTATTATCCAATTATAGTCATTGGATAGAAAGTAACCGTTGATGAATGGAAAAACTAGTGATCTTCTGGTGTTTTCACTTCATACATATTGGGTAAGGTGACCATCATTTTTGCGTCTATTTGTTGAACCACTAGATGGAGTACTTAAACAAGATATTTAAGAAATAGATGTAACAATAATGTTAATCTCACCCAATATATAAAAAGTAAAAAACACCAAAAGATGACTAGTTTTTTCCATTCATCACGGTTACTTTCTATCTAATGGCTATAATTTGAGAATAATATTTTTATTACAATAACACCTTTTTGACTTATATATATATATATATATATATATTAATTTTATCCTCTTACAAGTATAAAAATATTATTAAGAGAATGTTGGATAAGGGTAAAATTAAAAATTTATGTATTCTTTTTTTTTTTTTGCTGACTTCATCATTTTCTGTCTAAATCCTAACGGAGGGGGTCAGTTGTAAATAAAGAATTTTTGGAGGGGTGTAATTGTAATTTAGAAACTTAATTGAAAAAAGGTGTAATTTTATATTTTCAAAGGGATCTAAGTGTAATTAAGCCTACTTTTTATATTGTGTTTGGATGAATGGATTTGAACATGATAAAAGGATTTGAAAAATATATTTCAAATGACTCTATATAAAGAACATTTAAAATCTATAAATATTTCACAAAATATATATTTATATTATTATAGAAGAAAATGTTATTTTTCTCTAATAAATGTCTGTTATTTTTAGTCCTAACGTTGAGGTTAATCGTCAGGGGCAGCTAGCCAGAATTCTAAATGTGACTATGGTGCAGAAACTCGAAAGGTATTTAGGCCTACCGTCAGTGATTGGTCGTGCCAAGGCTGAGGTCTTTCAAGGTCTACGGAGTCGCATTTGGGGCCGAATGATGGGCTGGTCGGAGAAATCTCTCTCTAGTGCTAGTAAAGAAGTACTTGTTAAAGCAGTCCTCCAAGCCATTCCCAATTATGTTATGCAATGTTTTCTCTTACCTGCTTTTTTGCTTCGGGAAATTTAATCAGCCTTTGCAGATTTTTAGTGGAGTTCTCCAAAACTAAGACGGATATATTGGGTGGCTTGGCCTCGTCTTTGTCAAAGTAAGAATTATGGTGGGATTGACTTTCGTGATTTACGTCAATTCAACCAGGATTTACGAACCCGGACAGCCTACTTGCTCGGGTCCTTAGGGCCCAATATTTTCCCCGGACTTCATTTTTGGAGATGTCAATTGGCCATAATCCTTCAATGGCTACTGTGGTGTTTGTGCAGTCATTTTTGAGCAATTTCCAGACAGCATGCTTGGCTTATTTGGAAGATGTGGAGAGGCTGTAATCCCTGTTTTAGCTTCTTATTTATGTTGTTTCTCTGAATGTGCTGTGAACAGGATCAGATGGTCCTTGGTTTTTTGCTGTTTGTTGGGGACCCTTTGTTGTTTATAAAAAAATAAAAAAATTTATCCTCCAAAACAAAATTAAATTTTAAATTGAAGAAGTGTGTATGTATTATGAATGTCAAGGATAGAAATAAAAATAATCCCAAACGAGGTAGTTCTCTTACCAAAATAATGTTAATTCGATTTTGCCCTCACTATATATATATATATATATATATTCCAAAAAATATTTATAACTAAATAAAAACTGCACATGCGCGTAGTACATTAATAAAACAACAACATGAAAACTGAAAATGGAAAAATAAAAAAAAATAAAAAAAAACCAAGTTGTAGTTGTATTTTCTGGGTTTTTTTTAATTAAATCTATACTTTATATAAATGTGTGAATACTCAAGTTGTTTGTTCCCCATTGTGAAAAGATAAATATAACCTCATTTAAATATTACTAATTATTATATTACAGATTTTAAAATTTTTAATAATTTGGAATTCTAAATATCCTCCTCCATATAAATTTAGGATAAAAAACTTAAATTGTGAATCATGGATGAATCCCACAGAATTTTAATAATCTGCTTCTAATCGTGAATCATGGATGCCCAATTACACAGACCTATCACGCATTAAAATTTAATAATATTCACAGAAAATTATACTATAAAATTAGTTATAGAACAATTAAAATTCTATAAGAAAAATGTTCAAGAATCTTAATTGCTCTAAACTACTTAAAGAATGAATAACATATTCAACCAAAAAATATTAATATGCCAAATAATATTTCAATACAATTACTTTGCGAGAAGAAATCTTAATTATATTAAGAAAGTTTTAATTTACCATGACACATTAAAATTTAAAATAAACTGCACATGAATAATATATAAAATACTAATCTAAACTTAAATATATATATATATAATAACAAATAAATATCAAAATTTAATTATGAATTAAAATTGATATATGGATATGATATTATTAAATTGAAATTGCTTGTAAAAATTCAACTATTGAATGAATCTCTTAGTACTTGATTTTTTTAGTATTAGATAATCCTGAATGCTTTACTTTTACATCTATCGTTTTTTTTATATTAATTAATAGAATAAAAGTATACAACAACAAATGTGACATAAAAAATTAAGTTCTAACATAAGATATTATTGAATAAGAAATAGATTATACCAATCGGTGCATATGAAAATAAGATTAAGAAGTTAAACTAAAAATATATAGAATTAAAAATTGCAATATAAGGGCAAAAAATAAAATTTTATACAATAATATCTCAAAATTTAAAAGGTAATAAAGCATGTAAATAATACTTTGACAATATTTAAAAGTTGATATTGAAATATAATTACATTAGGATCTTACAGTACAAAATATTGGTAGTATTGTCCAATTAAATTCTATTTGTATAATAATAGTCAGTAAATAATTAGTTTGTAATCATTTAGTGTCAATAAATTAAAAATCAACGGCATTCAAATTATAGTATAAAAGAAAACATATTACATACACAGACATAATATAATAAAATCAAACAATAGCAAAGAGACACAATAAAACCTACGAATAAAAATTGATCAATTTTATTAAAATAGCATTTCTTCTAAAATGGAATAACGAATAAGTATAAAAATTTAATTATAAAATAAAATTATCAATCTGATTAAATTAGAAGTGCTATTGAAAATTTAAAAAAGAGCTAACTAATGATTTTATTTCAATAATAATAGGCTAAAAACACCATGTCTCCCTCCCCCTACACCCCAATTAAAGAGAAAAGTATAAATAGTAATATAATAAATAATTTAATTCAAAACCTTATCTTATTAAGTAGTAAATTAACTAATATAATTATAGGTCCTAAAGAGACATATATAACTATTTTTATGCTTTAAAAAAGTGCATAAAAATTGTAACGTTTGGCCCCCTTGTCCCCACGTGACATTTTCTTTTGAATATCCAGAGGGAAAAGTGTTCTGGAACCAAAATTGCTACTTTTTAATATTTACGAGACCGAAAATAAGAATCCCAAAATCAATAGACCAAATTAAAATGGAAAGGACCTAAGTTACGGACTGAAAAATGCTATTTCCTCTTATAAAAATAAGAAAAATCAAATTATGGGTAAACATTAACACAATAACAATTACAAGTATAAAATTTTAAAGCAATTATATACTAACACATTAGTACAATTACATTTTCATATTAAGAAAATTAATTAATTTTGAGAATAAACTTAGTACAATGAAATAATAAATAAAAACTGAGTTAATTATGTTGAAATTAGAAAAAAAAAAAAAGATGATAAATAAATAAGCCAGTGAGATTAATATACTTTTCCAGTAATAAATCTATATAATAACTTAAAGATTTTAAAAATCATGAGTACTAAAGAGGATAAAAATTAATATATGAATAGAATGTTATTGAATTGAAATTACTTATGAAAATTCAACTATTGAGTGAATCTCTAAGTACTTGATTTTTTTAGTATTAGATAATTCTGGATGTTTTACTTTTACATCTATTGTTTCTTTTATAAAGGTGAAAAATGAAATTTGATACAAATATTTCAAAATTTAGAAGTTAATAAAATATGTAAATAATGCTCTAACAAAATAAAAAATTTGATACTGAAATATGATTAACATACATTATAGGATCTTACAATACAAATATTGATACTATGGTCCAATTTGATTATAGTTTTATAACAATAGTCAATAAATAATTAGTTTGTAATAGTGTCAATAAATTTAAAATACATGACATTCAAATATAATAATAAAAGAAAACATACAACACACACATACAAAATGTAACAAAAAATAAACAAAATTAAACAACAGAAAATAGACATAATAAAACTTACAAATAAAATTGATCCATTTATTTTATTAAATTGAAATTTCTTCTATCCAAGATAAGGAGCTTTGACTAATTATTTTATTTTAATATTAATTTTTTGAATATCATTATTTTATATCTTCATATTAATTGGTTTGATACATAATAATGAAATAATTATTACTGAATATACGAAAGAAAAATTTTCAATTTTGGGGAATATCTTTTTATTCAATAATACCAATTAAATTTAGAAAGTGAATTACAAATAATAGAATT
Organism: Sesamum alatum; assembly: GCA_034509735.1. Classification (NCBI taxonomy): domain Eukaryota; kingdom Viridiplantae; phylum Streptophyta; class Magnoliopsida; order Lamiales; family Pedaliaceae; genus Sesamum; species Sesamum alatum. The sequence goes on from JACGWO010000004.1 coordinate 32,471,501, forward strand.
GAATAATTTTCTTATCAATTTAAATAATTATTATCAATTTGTTTGAAAATATAATTATATAATAGTAGTGTTTCACTTAAAAAAATATGAATAATAGCATGAACTTAACATAAATGATATATTTACTTCTAAACATATATTTATACACGTGCATCGCACGTCATGCTTTCTAATCTATTTAAAAAAAGGAAACCAAAACTCATTCATTTTTTTTTTTTATCAAACTCCTCCATTTTTATCCTTGACAATCTTAATAAAAATACATTTTTAACTTAAAATTTGATTTCATTTTGGAGGGCAAAGTTTGAAACAAAAAAGTCCTAAAAACATGAGACAACTATAATTTATTAGAGGAAAACAACTCTTATATATATAATAGTATACATAGGTTACGTTCATCCATCCAGTAACTTTTTTAAATTAATTTTATAAAATATTTACTTATTTTTTTTTTATAATATCATTGTAAATCACATAAATAACAAATACATGTTTAATAATCTGCTAAATGTTACAGTGATCGCCTAATCGTTTTTCAAATTATGATTATACTGACCCAATTATAAAATTTTGTTACAGTAATCGCTTTTCGAGTAACATATAAAGCTAATACAATAGTGAACTATTGTTGTTCTTTTTTTAAAAGGAAAAAAAATAAAAAAGCGAAAGTGAAAACTTGTAAATCAATGCTCAGAAACAATGTACTTTTTGACCTTTTTCTTTATTTTGTTTGAAGTCTCACAACTAAGAGGTCGTGAGTTCGGAACCTACGATTTAGGTGTGGAGTCTACTTTCATAGTAATATATGTGTATATTGTTTCTTTATTTTCTTTGAAGTTGTTGTTGATAGATTTAGATATATTGTTATAATGCATACTGAATATTGTAATATTTTATGTTGTTTTAATAATATCATTGTATTTTCAAAAACTGTCCATATCCAAAAGTCAAAATCATATCCCATCTAATTAACTAGAAGTCAACCACATTTCGGGTTTGGAATCAAACATTATTCACTGTCAATTACTGTTGCAGCATCTGGGGATGTAGCTCAGATGGTAGAGCGCTCGCTTAGCATGCGAGAGGTATGGGGATCGATACCCCGCATCTCCATTCTTTCTCTTTTTCAATCCCATTATTGCAATGTGAATGTCCATAACTTGAATCATATTTTTTCTTTTTCTCATAGATTTCATCTTCTAATCCATTCAATATAAATGTGAGTATGTTAATTGGAGCAGAAGACGGAATAGGATTTGCAACAGAAAATTCAGTCCGATACTATGAATATCTGAACATCATTAATACTGAAACATATACCTTAAAACATATGTTAGCAATGAAGTTCAAAGACAAAGGCAGAAAACATATTATTGTACACTTTCAGGCAACATGATACATTCATCTTATTCTGCTAGCTTGAAACGTTGTAGGAGAGACAGAGGTGTAACACTACAACTCTTTTTGTGTTTCTTGAAACATATGACTGAAATGCTGAAACAGACGACGAAAAATCTCCTTTCATCATACGGGAGGCGAACGTATATTACACTTATGCGTCTGCTTTCTTAAACGTCTTCTGGTAAACGAGGAGTATTTACTCTCAATTGAGACAACTTCATCGATCACTGCAGTTTCAGATTCCTCAGAAGCCTGTTCACATCAAGCCTGTTACTTATCATTCATAAATGAATCAAGAAATTCGGACATAGAATATTGTTGACGGGCTTAGTTCAATGGACAGTACGAACGCTGGATAAAGTGTTAAATTTATTATTTTTACTGACTTGAGCATTGGAGGGCTATTATTTGAAAACCCTGGTACAGCTAAGCCTCCAGAGGAATCCTCTGAGGTTATTCTAAGTAACCGACTTTTTTCGTACACTTGATCAGATGAATATTATAGGTTTTTTGTAAGGAAATATGTGTGTTTTAGATCATGTTCAATGATTCTAGTCGGTTCTTCACAAATGTGCTGCAATAATATATTTTTTCTAGCGTATAGACATATTTGTTTATTCTAAGACAGGTATCCAGGAACTGCTGTCTGGTGCATAGGATTGGGATTAATGCAAGAATGTGAAGATTACTTAAAAAATATAGTTGCAGCATGTGATGACCTTATCGAGTTTGCAAAAAAATATGATGGGGTTTCTATATTGAGGTGGGGTGGAAGGAGTGTAAAGCCATGTGCTGTGATCTAAAACTAGTAAGATTAGGTTTCTTTTTGGTTTCTTTTAGGAATAAATTACATTGATAGTGTTGTGGGCTTTGTAAGAATACGTACCGAGGGAAGGAATACGTTGCCTACTCGTGGCGTTAGGCGCCAGAAACGGAACCTTAACACCGACAGGTGCGAGCTAGAAATGGGAATGCAGTACTTTGTTATTTAGGTGTTCTATACGTTTATGATCGCGTTTCTTGATTGGAACATAGGTTGTAAGAATATGCACGTTCTGACTGATGATCTTGTTGTAATGGAACATTATGTGTGTAAGAATTTGAATTCGTTTGATGAACAATGCAAACAAGATTAGTAGATTTCACTTGCATTCGACAGGGTTATGGCAGAATGAGTTACACTTGTTATGTGATTGACTGATTGGTCTGAATGAAGGTGATTCGTGCAAGAATTTTAAGAGGGTTTCATGATTAATACCTCTGTTCGTTGCCGTATCCTCTGCTGTTGCCCCCCATGGCTCTGTAATTAGGTATCGGCACCTGATCCGTCTCTATCTGCATAATGTCCTTGACTAGGACCTCATAATGCCTTCTCACTTCCTCTGCTGACTTCCCACCCACGGCCCGGGCTATGTTATGCCAACGGTCAGGCGTGTCCTTGTCGTACATGGCCAAAGCCTCCTCGAACTGCTTGTTCTGCTTAGACGTCCACGATGAGGCCGAGGCACGTGCAGATGTCATGGAGCTCGACGCCATCACCCTATACACTATACGTACGTTTAACGAATAGTTTTGGGAACGGACAGAAGCCCACAGAGAAGAAGTTTTGGTTTGTAGGAAGGGGAGAAATGCAAGTGTGTTAGTGACAGATTTGCCAGTAGACTCACTCTTTATATAAAGAAGAAAATGTGAGGGAGAGAGAGCTAGTTGAGGAATCTCTCTCTCTCTCTCTCTCTCTGTAAGAAAGATGTTATTCTCTTGCAACAAGTGAAGAGTTGTAATAACAGAGGATGAGAGGGTTTCTTGCAGGATTCTTGAAAAGTCATTTTCTTGTCTTTTTATAATTATCAAGTGGATTACATGGGGAATTCTTATTACCAGCTGGTGGGGATTAGATCCCCCCAATCCTAAGCCCCTACTAGTTAGGATAGATGCGCCAACACTTTGACAACATACTCCCATAAAATGCACAAGATATTCTTCCCCCCTCTCTTTTCTTTTGTGGGATATTGTTTCTTATTCTTACCATATCATGTTCTCATCCATCTTTCACTTCACTAGTGTTTGATTTTTCGCGCGCCCGAAACGACATGTTCAACAAGTTGCTGGTTGGATTCCCTGACGCGAAATTCTCGTCTCCTCCTATGGGAAATTCTAACTCGAATCGGGTTCAGATGCATCCAGTCGAATTCACATGGTGAATGCGTTGTTTGAGTAGAGTAATCAATTACATGACAAGTACAAAGCAGCTGCTGTTAAGTCTTACGATCGAGAACAATAAATTTGAAAATTATTGTGTGGTTAAAAGTAACGTCAACGACAAATTGAGTGATTATTTTTATTTATTTTCTAGAGTTTATCCCATGATTTTTGGTTGTTACAAGGATAGATAAGAGTTGGAAATGGTGATTTTATCATGTTGTGAGCAACATTCCAAAGGTTTCTTTCTTTGTTGTGGTGTTGGTCTGCCATGTAATTGTGTTCTTGTCCTTAAGTTAGGCGAGGAAGCCTGCTATGTTCTTCATTCTTTTAGGACATCTTGTGTCAGTTCTTGCCGGAGTGGCTGTTGTTAGTTATCACTTGAGAGTTCTTATGATTTACCTTTTTCTTTTTGTAACACTCACGTGTCCAGCACACGCATAAGTTTCGAGATTTTTAATAGAAAAGTTGTGTGCTAACCATTTGGCCGTCACCCTGGTCAACTTTTCGTTTAGGGTAAATTACAACTATTTTTCTTGAAACTTGACATAATTACAAATATCCCCTAAGGTTTGTAATCATCTAACAAATAACTAATTTTCGTTCATTTTTATAGGTGAACTGATCAAAATACCTTTATGCGTTGAATTATTTTTTATTTAATTCATAATTTTTTTTTATTACAGTACGTAGGAAGAGGTTTCTTAAGTTTTTTACATAGAGGAGTAATAATGCAATTTGCTTCGATTGATTTTTCTACAATTTTAATAAAAAATCCAATGGCAAAATGATCAATTTCAGCATTTGATTAAAAATTACAAATCTCAGGGGTATTTATAATTTTTAAAATAACAAGAGAGTATTTGTAATTATGCCAAACCTCAAAGAAGGAAGATGGAATTTAGCCTTTAGTTTAAATAATTTATTTCTACTCATGGTTTCCTTCCAAAGAGAAGCGAAACCTTCGGAATTTATAAGGTGAAGGGTCATCATTCTTTGTGAAATTCCATGCTTTAAATGCTTTTAAAACTTTCTTTGAACTTTTTTTTGTTTTTCGATGAACTATTTTTAATATTTTTGTAATTATCATTCATGCCTAATAATTTAGCGTACATTTGCCATATATTAGAGTATTTTTTAGCCAACTTTCTTAATTCTTTTTAGTGTGGAGATAGCTTAAATTTAGACTTATTAGACCTCTATTAGGATTTTATCACATTTCTGTCTAATTTCGAGTTTTTTAAATTCTCTCTTAACCTTTAGACGAGCCCTTCAATTGTTTTTAAAGAAAATATTATTATCGCTTTCGCTCAGTCACAAACTGACAGTAATTTTGAATTTGATAATTACTCAACAATATCACACCGAATTTCACACAACTAATAGAATCAAAAGTCCCATGTTGTTTCTGTCTAAATTTGAGTTTTATAAATTCTCTCTGAAGTGTAAGACGAGCCCTTCAAAAAAAAAAAAATTAAGAATTATTATCGCGGTTTCGCTCAATCACAAACTGACAATAGTTTTAAGTTTGATCATAACTCGACAATTTCACACCGAATTCCACACGACTAATAGAATCAACAGTCGCATGTTGTTTCTGTCTAATTTCGAGTTATATAAATTCTCTCCAAAGCTTAAGACGAGCCCTTCAACTTCTAAAAAAAAAAACAAATTATCGCTTTCGCTCAGTCACAAACTGACAGTAGTTTGAATACGATCATCCGTTGACAATTTCACACGCGAATTTCACACGACTAATAGAATCAACAATCCCATGTCGTTTACGACATTTCCACATACTAATTTAGCCCATCAAACACAGTAATTTACCTTCTCCAAACTCAAGATTTATGGTCTACAATTCACAGCAAAATGGACATACTACTCTTCCAGGTAGAAAGAACTAACATGGGAGTCTGCTACTCCTGAAAACTGACCACCTTAAAAATACCAAGTGATTTGCCAAACTTATTCCACTTGTCTGGAATCAGTTTTCTGGATATTAAATCAATGTGTTGTATTTTCACGTTCTTCCCATTGGATTAGAATCGATTCCCAATCCTTCCAAATCTTCTACTTCATCAGCATTCCCTTTTGAAAATAAAGAGGAACTTGCTACCATGACCATCTTGATTCCCACTTCTTTACCTTTGAATTTTGACCCTACTTATCTGAGGAATCTACTCCATTCATCTACATTATTTTTCTTTTAAAAAAATAAATAAGTGGTTCGGAACATTTTCGTTATCACTCATTGGTTCTTGGACGTCTCATATATTCCAATTAGGTAATATTATACCAAAAATTGTTATAAATTAATCGTCATTTGACTAGGGTCGTTTTCAAACGATCTCGACCAATGGTCCTCTATGAGTCTCACAAACTTCAAGGAAATAAAACTATTTATTTAACAATTTTGGTGTCACTAAAGTTAGACCTAATGGGCAATCATGAGGTATATAGTGAGATATAAAACTTTACATGGTTGCGACGTTTTATGAGAGTATTTATAGGTTTTGGCCCTCTGTATAGTAAATATATGATTTTCTAATGTGATGTCACGTGCCACTGCCTTAAGGGCCCACATTCTGGGTTCGATTGAAATCCAAGCTAAAAAGCACATATCCTTGGCATGTTTGGACGTTTTGCAATCAATGGATAGAATGGTCAAAGTTCATATCTTATTAATATAGGCCAACGTCCCACATTAGTTACAAATAAGGAGCTCAAGCAGCTTATAAGCCCTATGGTCACTTTTTCCTAACGAGACGTCTTTTCAAAACAAGACCATGAAACTCATACGAAATCAGAGCGGATAATATCTTACGCAACGGGGCACAAATCAAATCGCAAGACGCACCCACATCAACATGGCATGAGGCCAAGACTCCATTGTTCATGTAACTCCTAGGATGTCTCATACCCGACGATCTCACATCCGAACTATCTTACGAGCTACATTTGCAGAATTTTTTTTTTTTTTTCCGTTTCATTGACTGCGTAAACCGGACCAGGACAGCATGTTCTTGTTTAAGTATGGAGACTGAGGTTGTCCATGCCAGAACTCACTGTCTCTGCACTTATCTCTGTACATTATTAATCTCCCAAAAGTTCACTGGAAAAAGGGAAAATTCCACATTTTAGGGCAACTAGCAATTAGGCCATGGCATTGAGATACTGCCCACATGCATGTGGAGGGGCCTTCTCATTAGGTAATATTCAGGTTAAAATGCTGCAAGAATCTTAAATAGGACAGCCCCTTTGATGTTTCTGAATCCTTATCTTTGTCCATCTCTTTCAGTGAAAGTTGCACAAATTTTATATATATATATTGATGGAGCTAGTCCAAGTAGGTTAGGACATGTAGACCAATTGTTTTATGCTTCAACTCTTTGAGGCCTTCAAAGGGTCTTGCAATAAACAATCATGTAAATACTTGAGGGCTCATAATTTGTTGAATAAAATAATGAAAGTACTGAGAATTTGTTGGTGGGGGATGCAATGTTAATATTTAATTGGGAGGTGATAGTTTTAATCCTGCATGAATTGATTTTTGTAATTTAATTTTCTAACTTTAAATTTTTGACATTTTTAATCTTTTTTCAGCTTATTTGTCGAAAACTTGCATGTGATTTGTACATGACCTGATTGAATTGCAATTTTAGTCCTGTAATTTAGGAAATGACATTTTTGATCATGTACTAATTGATTTCCAAGACTAGGGGTGGCAACGGGGTGGGTATGGGGTGGGTTTTGGTGGACCCGGGACTCGCCCCGCCAACTCCAGGAAGGACCTGGGACCCGCCCCGCCCCGTCCCGATACAAAATCCGTCGGGGCGGGTCTAACCCGGTAGACCCGATTTTTTTAAATTTTTTTTATTTTTTATTTGTCGTACAAATTAAAAAAAAAATTAATATATCAATTACAAATAAAATTAATTGTTCACGATCTAACTCAAATTCAAGTCGAAAAAGAATTTCAAGTACAAATAAAATTGTTCATAATAGAACAACTCAAACAATTCATATTGAATTATTGATTATACATTAGTAACAACTTCTTCGTCTTTCTCATCGTTAAGTATTGTGGGACAAATTTTCAGTTCATCAACTATTGAACATGTACCTAACAGTAAATACATGAAATGATATAATATTTTGTTAGTGTTTATTCTATCATAATAAAATAAAAGAAAATATATATATATATATATATATATCTAAACGGGGCGGGTCCTTTAGGACCCGGGACCCGCCCCGGACCCGCTACCCGCCTCGTCTTCAACTTTTTGGACCCGGACCCGGCGGGTCCGGGGCGGGTTTTGCCGGATCCGGATTGAATTGTCACCCCTATTCAAGACTCAAATTGCATATTAATTGGATCATATGCAAGTCACATGTACTTTTCCAGCCAAATAAAATTATCATAATTTTAAAATTACAGGACTAAATTGCGAAAATCAATTTGTGTAGGACCAAAATGCCAAACCCCTAAGATGCATGACTAAAGTTGCATTTTTTCAATTTTATTTGGCCGAAAAAGTTCATGCTACCTGCACATGACCCAATTGAATTGTAATTTTAGTCTTATAATTTAAGGGGTGACATTTTTTTGTTATGTATGAATTGATTTTTTTAGGACTAAAATTGCAAATTAATAACATCATATACAAGTTACATGTACTTCTCCACTCAAATACAATTGTCAAAATTTAAAATTACAGGACTAAATTATGAAAATCAATTTGTATAGAACAAAAATTGCCAACTCCTAAGATGCATGACTGAAATTGCATTTCCCCCCAATTATTGATCCCAATTATAAGTAAGTTGGATTTTAAAATGAATCTTTATTATTGAATAAGGTTCAGAATCTCAGAGTCACACTTGTTCCGATGGAGTTAATATTTTTTTCTCCCCTCGTCAAACATAATTAGTTTCATCCCATATTTACACGCATAATAATCATCTATACTATTATATAAAAAGAAGCACTTTTTTATTCATAAATGACGGTTAATGACACCACTGCACCAATATTCAACTTTCTAAATTTTATATTAATTGACAAATTATTTTTTCTTTCTTTCTTTCTTTTTTTATAACGTGATGTGTTAGTTTATATATTTTACTGCATATAATATATTTTAAAGCGTAAAAAATTATCTAATATATGTACGCAAGAACAGCGTGTCACGACAGCTAGTATTAATAAAAAAAAAAAAGTGCGCCAATCAACTTTCATTAAATACAAAGAAACTTATCAAGTAGCATCGTACAAACTCGAACCAATACTTAATGATAAAAGTGTGGAGTATGTAGAAATAAAATACTAACTGGTAAAGCACATCAACAAAAGTTTCTCTCCCTCTTTTTTTTTTTCTCCATATCCCTTTGGAGTCTCCGAAATGTCCTGCCCTATGATTGGGAACTATGGATATGAATTATTTCTTCACATATAAAAGTATTTGATCTGGGCTGAGGTTAATATTGATTGGACTACCTAGAAATGACGGTGTACACCTTGGTCCGGAAAATGTTAGAAACCTTAATTAAGACAAACCTCATTAGGTTTTATCAGAAATTCTCAGCCAAAACCCTTGTATACTTAAATTAGTTTGAGTTTCAAAGATATAAGGGATTGAAGATGTAGGTCTCTTACTGACAAAATGATTCGTGTTTTTGAATTTATTGAAATAAGAAAATATTATAAATGAATTTTTTTGATTTCGTTGAATATTTGTGGGTGCGAAATCTCCATTTGAAACCTTTTATTCTTCACTTCAAGCACGTGATTTTTAATTTTGCGCAACTTCGAAGGTGGAACTTGACGTTTTATCTCCTTCGACGTTGACTTTGGTATTTAATAACGTAAATTCAGGGGTCTTCCGACTTATTCCTGATTGACCGCTATAAACTTGAAATCTTTGACTTGAACTTGAATACTTTTTGATGGATTTTAAGCTTTGATCTTTCGCCAATGTGGACTTGTGTCTTGATAATGTTAATTCACGGGTCTTCCAACTTCTTCTCAAATTAAACGTTGACTTTGAATGAGTTACACGACAAATGCCTTGATTTTTGCTTTGAACGTCATGGATCTTTCTTGATTTGCGCTTGGGAGAATTTTGAGATTTCTTGAATGCTCTCTTGCTTGTGTCTTCAACTATGTTTGTGTGTGTGTTTATTTTGAATGAGCTCTGGGGACCCCTTTATATAGTTGTCAAAAAGGTAGGTTCGTAGCGAACTCAAACACCTTTTGTATCATCTCTTTATAATTTAATTTAAAGAGATAAATACATTAAATATTTGACAAGACATGATTGATCAATTTTGATATTATCTTTTTAATATTTGTATTTTCTAAAGGGATAAATATCAAAATTATTTGTCTTAATTTGATTGAAGCATGAAATTTTGCTTGCACAGACGCATCTCAAGTAAATGGATGACCATCAATACTTATAGAGAGTCTTAGGTGTCAGAATATGTACGGATCGGTATGACTTCCTCCGGGCATCTAATAATCCCTAGATCTACAGAGATCATGTGCAGTTGCTGAATCAGGTTGAATCGAGTTGGACCTATCATGGGTGAAAGAGAGCACGAATATTCATATGCTTAAATGTATTTTTCGTCCTGTATTTTTTGCACTTTGGTGTTTTAGTAATTTATCGTTATAGGATTGCAAATATGTCCTGTAAGTCTGTAATTTTTTAGTTTTTTGCGATTTCAGTCCTTCAGTTATCGAAGTTTGCAAATATGTCGAAAAAAAGTTTGTGCCTTGCACGTGCTTTTTTTAAATTGGCGGTTTTTGTCCCCATTGGTCAATTTCTGTCAGCATGGAAATAAATTTTCGTCCTATATATTCGCATTTTGGCTTATTAGTATTTTTATCTTTCTAGGGTAGCAAATATATCATATAACTTTTTATTTTTTTGTGATTTTGGTCCATTAAATTGACCAATGGGAACAAAAGTCCCAAGTTTTTTTATGTTTTTTTCCGACAACTGAAGGACCAAAATTACAAAAAAAATAAATAAACAAATTATAGGACCTCTTTGCTACCCTTAAAAGATAAAGGACTAGAACGCCATATTATAAAATATACCGAATGAAAATTGCATTTAATCCAATATTCATACTATTTTCTCATTTTTCAATAGTAAATTTGTCATTCGATCTTAGTTATCAATAGTCCCACCAAAATTACTAAAACAGAAAGGAAACTGAAAACATCAACAACAAACAGATTTATCTGAGTTACGTCGGGACATAAAAAGGATCTTCTATCTCAGTCTCGTCATGTACATTAATGCCATACTCACACATATATTATGTACGACTTCACTTGTAACTCAATTTTAAAAAGAACTCTCATAAAAAATACGTTAGTACAATACTAATGTGTAATAAAAAATTCAGATCGTTAAACTGAAACCCGAAGAAGTCAAAGACAAAAAGTTGGATTGAGGGCCAAAATGTTTGACAGAATCTTTGAATAAAGGGGTCACGCATTTGGGGGAAAAGATTTCCAAAGAGTTGAATCAATCATCAATCAACATGGAAAAGGAGCAATGTGATCCTTTACAGATGAGAAATGCTCCAGAAGATAAGGAGATAGGCCTATGAGGTGTATGCACAAACTTTGGTGTAGCAGATATATGCTCACTAGATTTGACATTATAGATTTAATTATTATTATTATTATTTAATTATTATCATTACACATATTTCAGTCCTCAATTAGTGACATATCATAGACTTTGTGGAATTATTCATAATATGGTTTAATATTGTTTATTCCCATTAGATTTAAAAAGAGTCTTTTTATTTTTATTTCTTTAATATATTGAGTCTTTTCCATTTTTAGATTGGTCTACTATATATAGATGACTTTTAGATAATTATATTTATAGGTTTCGTTTAGTTTGTGTGATGTGATAGATTAATGTATGATAAAGTTAAGAATATGTACATAGTGATGGAATAAAGTCATATTTATTTACTTTGTTCAAATATTGAAGTGATTATTTTACTTATGTATAAGATATAAAATTCTGAAATCTCAAAATTACCTTGTAATAAGATAGAGTGGTCATTCTTACATGTCAGCTCAAAGAGCCACCAAATATCATTTAATTGGTCAAAAAATTGTCAGTTTGTCATTCTTTGTCAGTTATTTAAAAACAGACGAGTTCATTCCCATAAAAAATAGAGGACTTATTAGGAGATGAAATTTTATCCATCTTTTTCGATGTAAATCTCACCTCTTTAGGCGGGTTTATAAATAACCCATTGTCATGGATTATACTGCAACTGTGTTATTTATCTCAAACTCAATAAAAACAAAGTAAACGTAATATTGGATCGAATTAATTGGGATATTTGGCTCAATCTCACCGAGTAAATGAGACAATCATATTATATTATTTCAATTTTTTCATTTCTTTCACCCTATACCATACCCTACTTGTAAATTCAAACGAAAAAGGGTTTATGTAAGTTTGGATATATCTCCCTCTATCTCAACTTGATTTATCCAATTTGACTAGGTATGAAATTTCATATGATAGTCGAAAAGTGAAATTTATGTATTCTACACGATGGATGGTTATAAATAAAAGGTATTTCTTGAGAAGTATTGAAAAGAAAATGAGAATTTTTATTTGACACTGTAAGAATATTAAATATAACCCAAAAATCCATGCAGGGCCAGGCTTAAATTTTGCGTTTTGGTTTAATGTTTTTCTTCTTTCAGTACCAAGGGGGTAGGGAGTTGGGAACAAACTTGGGTTCGAGCCTAGGACCATCTCCTTAAAAAATGAGAGTGATGTCAATTCAACCACTACAATTTCTCTTCTAATTGATATTCAAAAAATGAGTCTGTCATGATAGTCACATCAAAATATAAAATAAACTAAAATCAATCATTATAATCAAGAAGTGATTCTACTATGGCAAACGAATTCATATTTAGAAGTTATGACTTGTTTGGGTTAGATTACTACCTTATGGTAATAAATATACTATAATTTAGTCAACTGAACAAACATAGTATAGTTTTCTCCTACACATTAAGAATTTCTGATTTGTCTCGGTCAATTGCTAGAGCAGTTTTCTGTCATGAAATGTATTGGGCTCTACATAGGCCCATTAATTCTCACTGGGCCATCTAGGAGAAGGCCCAATGGTTTAGGACCGGACATGGTGCGAATTTTATCTGGGTTTGGAGCACAGCCCGAATCATAAAACCCGAATGTCAAGAAATTACCCATAAGGCTGGACTTGGCATCCGGGTCGAAACCCGGTTCGGATTTCCCTCAAGGGTTCTAATAGGGTTTTGTGCATTTTTCACACTCAACTCTGTGCACTTGGAGTTTCGTTTCCCCATTCTCAATCGCAGCTGGTAATTGCCTCTTTTCTCTCTTTACTTAATTGTCGTATTGTTTGATATTCGTGATTTTGCTGGTTCCAGTTTGATCTGAGGATTTGGATGATAAGGGTTTTACTAGTGGATCTTAAAACATGGTATTTTGGATGCATTTCTTCAGTTTGAGCTCAGAGTTCTTCGGCTTCCTTTGGCTGTTCTTGATTTTTGTAGTGGGTTTTTAGAAATATAGATGGTTTTAATGTGTTTTAGGAAGAAATTTCGGTATGATTTCTTGTTAGGTTTTATTGAATGACTCATACACCAAATGCTTGATTTGCTTTGAAGGATTGGTTGTAGAATTGAGGATAGTCTCTTTTGTTTCTAACCATTGGGTTTGGTGTCTTCCACATGCAGGACAATCACATGGCTACTTGTATGCCTTTGGTGTCATAGTTCCAGTTATGTCTTTGTGATCTGTGTTGTCTACAGTTGGATCTGGTATTCATTGGAATTGGTGCTTTAGATCATTATCATAAACCATATATCGGCTGGTGCCATTACTTCTCTTGAGGCTAAGGAGTAGCATAGACATGAATTTGACGCGCTTCTTTCGTAGATCCACAGCTACCAATATATCGAGACTACATGGTAGGGGATTGTCTTCATACTCTTCTGGTTACAGATGTGTTGTGACCACTAGCAGCTGCACACCCCCTTTATTTCATCCACTGGGAGCGTATCATGCCTCATCTTTCGGCGATGGCCCTAAAAATCCAATATTTCATAAACCTTTCTGTAGATACATTCACAGTTTACAACAAGTTAATTTAAATGACTCATCAAGTGATGTAGAACTTGAATCAGAAAATGATGCTACCATGACTGAGTTCTTATCCAGATTTGTTTGGATAATGCGTAAAAAGCTCTCTGAAGCTTATCCTGACTGTGACAAGAATACGATTGACGGGATGCTTGTGATTATTGTTGAGAAAGTTGTATCAGAGATGGAAAAGGGTGGTCTTGAGCAAATGACTGGAACTGCTGCATCAACTCCGTCAGAGGATTTCAGTGAGGATTTATGGAGAACAGTGTGGGATGTTAGCAATGTAGTTCTACAAGACATGGAAAAAGAGAAGAAAAAAGAGAAAATGAAGATTTTTCTTCAGTCTGAGGAAGTTAAGGAGATGTATAGGTTTGCTGGTGAAGTGGGCATTCGTGGGGATATGCTAAGAGAGCTGAGGTTCAAGTGGGCCCGTGAAAAAATGGAGGAAAGCGAGTTCTATGAGAGTTTAGAACAACTTCGGAAAGAGGAAGCCCAAACAGAATCTCCAGAGAAAGAGCATTTGAGAAAAGAAATTGCTGGTGGAGAAGACGGGGTGGGATATAATGATAACGTCGGTGAAGGTAAACAGAAGATCGACTCTCTTCCCAAAAGACATGGGAAGATCAAGTACAAGATTTATGGGCTTGATTTATCTGACCCAGAATGGGCTGAGGTGGCTGATAAAGTTCACAAGAGTGGTGAAGTTATGTGGCCGCAGGAGCCAAAGCCAATATCTGGTAGATGCAAACTTGTTACTGATAAGATCCTCTCTTTACAAGAAGCAGATGATCCTGCTCCACTTTTAGGCGAATGGATAGGCCTTCTGCAGCCTAGCAGGGTTGACTGGATTGCTTTTCTTGATAAATTGAAAGAACAGAATTCTCATATATACTTCAAGGTATCAAAACTGCCTCTTTCTCGAAATCTTAAGTTTAGAACATAATGGTATGTGCTGAAGAAAGTTATTTTTTTTTAAAGAAAAAATACACATTCTCTATTATTGCTGGTATGATCAAGTTGTCCCTCCGACATCGTCTTTCTTTAAGAAACTAGTTCCTTATAAAGTTCCGTAACTGAAAGTTTAAAATTTATTAAGCATGAGATGTAAAGGGGCATGATTGCAGCACTTAAACAAAAATAAATAATGCCAATGAAATTCCACCCAAATCTAGGATATGTTGATGTCATACATTTGGAGGAATTCAAGTATCCAGCCATCCATTAAAACTTTATATAAACAAATCCAGTTAAGAAGTAAATTATGTCTTAACTGGAATAGACTTATTTATATTGTTCTACATGGATGATGCTTGAATACTTTGTTCTCATTCAATTTTATGATCTTATAGGTTATATTCTCAATTTTGGATGGAATATGATTAGTCTGCCTGTACTTGCTAAGTGCTAAAGTCTGATTATGTTTTCTGAAAATGTCATCGTTGATGAATTTAAGACTTTAAATTACACTAGATATTTTTAGGAATAATTAAGTTTCTCAATCAACAGTTAGCATTGGGAGAGTGTCTCTCTCTTTTAAATAATCTATTAGTCCGACAATCGGGGAATATTCAGATGGGCAAATGGTTGTGTGATTGGATCATTAGCCGCCCGGTAGATTTGATTCATGCATTATTTTGATGTGTCATTTTTAGTTCTCAGTTCACTTTTGTGGTTTCAGTTTTCATGCCTATACTCTGATGAAGGTCCAATTTATTAACGCATACAGTAATTGTATGTTTGTTGCTGTTTTAATATCTAGGGTTCATCTGCTCCAGCATGCACACATGACTAAGTGAATGATTGCATGTAATACATAGAACTGCGTGTATCTGAAAATTATAGTGAGACTCAAATTGCTTAATGCATGAGGGGACACAGGAGTACATTATGTCAGACATTACTGAAATTTGGTCTCTTTTGTATATTTAGACACTTAACTTTGCGTCTGAATGCTTAATGAATTCATGTATCACAGCACATGTTTTAAATTCTTCAGGAAATATGTAAAACTTTACCCTAACCTTCCCTTCCCATAGGCCCAGGAGGTCTTGAGTGTCCCATGTGTTTCTCATGGCATTAGTAGTTATCTAACTATTCCGTTGGGATACTGAGTTCGTGCAATGCTTGATATTAATTTTAGATGCTGGGGAATACGCCAACAATTCCCTTGCCCACCTTGGAAGTTTACCATTGGTGTTTTAGATGAGGCTTAAAAAGTGAATATTTTGAGTAAAACCTGGTGATCAAGCTGAGGGTTGAGGGCAATCTGTCACATTAAGCACTAGAATAAAGTGTTTGTCCAAAAAGAATCATCGCCTTCAAGAATGAGAAAATTCTCCAGTCAATTTCAGAAAGAAAATTGTGGGCATTAAACCCCATGTTTTTGTTGTTTCTCTTTTGTTTTTCTTTCTGTTTTTAACTCTCAGGGGCAAAAAGAAGAACAAAAAGAAACATTCTTCTGAGTTCTAGGCTTTTATATTCATGATTAATGTAGATGATGGTTCTCGATTTTTCTTTTTATAAGTTTAGACCTCAGCATGGTTGACCTTTAATTGTATGCTTTAGATTGCAGAGCTTGTACTTGATGAAGAGTCCTTCCACGCAAATGTACGTGACTACTCAAAACTGATTGATGCTCTTGCTAAAGAAAATCGCTTGGAAGATGCCGAAAGAATTCTGAGAAAAATGAATGAAAATGGCATTCGACCTGATGTTATCACATTAACCATTGTAGTTCACATGCACTGTAAATCAGGAAATCTTGATCGAGCCAAAGAAGCATTTGAAAGCTTAAGGGCCCATGGGTTTCAACCTGACATGAAGGTCTACAATTCTATGATCATGGCCTATGTGAATGCTGGTCAACCAAAACTAGGTGAGTCTCTGATGAGAGAAATGGAAACGAGGGACATAAAGCCTACGAAGGAGATATACATGGCCTTGCTCCGGTCCTTTGCCCAGGTTGGTGATGTTAATGGAGCTGACCGAATTTCCACCACCATGCAATTTGCTGGCTTCCAGCCAAGTCAAGAATCCTGTGCATTAATGGTTGAGGCATGTGAGCGAGCTGGTAACCTGGACCAGGCTAGGCATTATTTTGATCAGATGATGAAACTTGGGCACAAGCCAGATGATAGATGCACAGCCAGTATGATTGCTGCTTATGAAAAGAAGAATTTATTGGATAAAGCCTTAAATCTTTTATTGGAACTCGAGAAGGATGGCATTGAGCCCGGGGTTGCTACTAATACTGTTCTTGTTGATTGGTTCAGCAAGTTGGAGCTTTTTGATGAAGTTGAACAGATATTGGATAAGATAGCTGAACAGGGCGAGGCTCCTCCATTAAAGCTCCATATAAGCCTTTGTGACATGTACGTTAAGTCGGGGGCTGAGAAGAAGGCACTTCAAGCTTTAGGAGTTCTGGAGTCAAAGATTGAGCAATTGGAGTCTGCAGATTTTGAAAGGATTATAGATTCACTTAAATCTGGCGGCTTTGTCGAGGATGCTCGAAGGATACATGGAATGATGGAAGCCCGGGGATTTGTACTATCTGAGCCATTGAAGGTAGCTCTAACAGCATCTCGAGCTGTGGGAACAAGTAATAGAAGTAACAAGTACTCGCCAGAACAGAGATAAATGATCGGATAGTACCATTATCACCTAGCAAGTCACGTCTTTGCATAAGAAAGCAAAATGATTATTGATGTGCTGAGGCTTCGTTAGATTAGTGGCACTTCACCTAGACTCGTAGAAAGTTTTACCGTCTGTTTGCATGTATTTTCTTTTTGTGCCCAAAACCATGCAGTTCATCAATTTCAGAATCACCTCAGGCTGGTCAAATGCAGAAATATGAGGAAAGTAGGTGACTGATATTGCAATAACATGAACAACAGTCCCTGCAAACTACTTCGGCTAAGTTTGACCCAGAAACGATACATGTTTCAACACCACTTCTTGTGCAGCCTAACCCTGACCGTGATTTCTGTGGCATCTTATCTTATCAGGTGTGCCAATTTGAAGAAGAAAAACTCGTGCATTGGGGGAATAGTTAAATTGAGTTCTTAATAAATCCGGAGTCTGAGATGCTTAGTCATTAGAGATAATTTCAGTGCCATCTGTTGTATGCTCACATTTTGTATTTGCTTTGATCTGATTTTGTCGAATTTCTTAATGAGAATGCTAGTAATAAGAATTTCACACACTCGGTGGCTAGTAAAAACAGAAGTTTGTGTTTAGAATGATAGCAAGTGTCAAAGATCTTTTGCTGGGCATAATTGGTTACAATGTTTCATTGTGGTACATGGTTGGATGTCATATGTGAGAATAGTCTGCACGTCTCATAACACGCGTCCTTCATCAACTTTTATTCAGGATCTTTGTGATGGCATGAGTAGTTGTCATAAATTGAGAGCTTGTTGCAAATTTGCTCGAGTATAATAGCTGTAACTTCAATAGAAGTTTGAGGTAGCTTCTAGACAGGTGGTTTGTTCCAGATGTTCATAGGCTTCTAACTGTAATCTCCCTGGATATACTCGTTTAGTCGCCTCACTTCTCCATGTTGCTGCTCCAATACTGCTCGGACAACATCAACAATGGAGATCATGCCGACTATCCTCCCATCTATAACTGGTGCATGTCTTATGTGATTCTCTGCAAGCATAAATAATCCATTTTGCTTCAAATTATGTCAATAATCCATTATGCTGCATATATCTACGATGCAGCTTATTAATCTATTCTCCATTGCTCTTATCATATATTTCATCCTTATATACAACACTTGCCTGTCATGAGCTGCATTGCATGAAGAATGTTTGTGTCTGATGTTACTGTTATCAGCTTGTCCTGTCCAGGAATAAAAACTTTTAGCAAGAGTTAAAAGAGATCTCATTACATGAAACCTGTGTGAATATGAACAGCACCAACCTGATCAGTCATGATTTCTCCGACTTTCGTATATTTTGAGTTCCTATCTTGTCCGATCACCTTCCTCAGATAGTCTGTTTTAATGTTTAACAGTATGCATGATATTTACAATGAGAAGTTGATATGTTGTAATGATTGTACGATTTAACTGTTAGGATGCGAATGTAATTTTCGTAACTCTGGTGAATTCTTAAGTAATATGTCTGAACTTCAAAACTTGATCTGTTTGTACTTATTCCTGGACATTTATAAGTAACATGTTCATGCAATACAATACCTCTTTCTGTGAAAATCCCTGCTATCAGCTGCTGTTCTCCTGGCTTTAGAACAACCAACGATCCTATGTTGTTCTGTGCCATCTGCAAAATTTTGACACAGACACTTAGATGGCACAATTTTGACATGGACACTTATGTTGAAGTTAGGACTAACTGGATTTTTCATCTGTTATAGTTTTGAAACTCACTTGCTTGACAGCATCATAGACGGTGTCGTCTGAGCGACACCATAGCCAAGATCCAACCCTTTCTTCTCCCTTAGTCATTAGTACATCCGACACTGTTGTATTCTGTAATCCCTTCTCTGGCACTGTGTGTGACTGTGCCATGACCGTTGGATCATTGAAACCTTTCGTTGGAGATGATTTGACATGTCCCCGGTGCGGGAATGCCTTTATAAGGTCCAATGTGCTGCCTGCACCTAGATACTGCAGTTTCTTGATGTGCCCATTTTCAAGGCAACATTTGACTGCTTGGACAAGACTTTGCATTTTTGATCCTGTAACGAAAAAGCTACAAGTCAGTTTCAAGCCCGAGTGACCAGCAATGAGGTGAGTTTTTAAGTGTGGGATTTAGACAAGATTCAGATGGAAACTGGAAATTCTTGGGCGCTTTTGACTCACCTTTTACATCATATTTAGAAAGATGTCTGAGAATCTAGAAAGTCAGACAGACAGATAATCACAGACCTTGATTTTGTACAAATTACTAGTAAAAAGACAGGAGTTGCGGTCTCATAGACTAATTATAGGACACTGCCTCTGCAGAAAGAGGAATACAGACGATGTGTCGGTTTCTTGATGCTTGAAGCTATAGTGAAAGATGATTCATATCTTGATGTTTAAGAAGTTGATGCAAAACAAGAAATGTGAAACACAATGGATGCTGTTGTCTGAAGTATATGATTCTGTAACTGAGGCCCTTAAACATGAGAAGCTAATCAGTGTCAATGAAGTTGACCGTAGTATTAACGTTAACGTCGTACCTTGTGACGATGGGGGAATGAGCTTCAACTTGGAACTTATGCTTAAATCAAGAAGAAAAGGGTATTTATAGCCGTACAAATTGCTCAACATTGTAAGAAGATTTCCTGCCCTTAATCCGTTGCTTGTTAGGATTTAATTATTGTGTATGTTCTTTCCTTGCATATGACATTGGATTGTTTGTCCAAATTCAAGCTGTTTGGTACTTTGATTTCTTTATTAGGCCATTTGTAAAGTTGTTTCTTTTTCTTTTTTAATAAATCGATTACAATCACGTTACGATGTCAAACACTGACAACTAACAAGTATATACTAATCAACAACTACTATTATAGTAGAATAATATCCCACACGTTGGTGGGATTCAAACCCTTTACTTTATAGTCAAGAGGTCTCAATTTCGATAGTTGAGTTAGGCTTCATTGCCGTAAAGTTTTGTTTCAAGACATTGTGTTTGCCTGTTGTGAATTTGCTTTAAGGGCAAGAACCAGTTTTTTAACTGTGTTTTTGAACTGGAAGAAAGAATAAGTACTAAGTTTGAGGAAAAGGGCAACATATTTTGAGAAAGATTCTAGACTTGGTAAAGAGAAAACTTTATTACATCGGAGAATCCCATGAGTTTAACAAGCAAACTTGATTCTCTGGAAAGGCAAAAGAACAAGAAAACCAAAGGAAGAAGATTGAAACAAGCAATACAACACAAGTCATTTGCTGGAGTTTTGGTCAGAAAAGTTATAAGATGTCTTGTTAGCCTTTGTTACATATCAAACCAACTCCAAGAAACAGAAAACAGACAGCTATCCATCCTATTTTCTCCTTACATTGTTTCTGAACACTGATGGCGGATCGTCGGTCATCGTTCTCCTTCCGGTTTTGGTCATCAGGCGCACGCCGTTCACCTACCAACCAAACAGCTGCAGCACCACCGGCCACCACCAATTCTGTCCCGACAACTGCACCTAGAGCTGAATCCCAGAATGTTAGGCAGTCGACCACCAACACCAGCAGCCCTGCCTCCACGCCTACACCTCCAGCTGAAACTCAGACTCCAGGTAACCAGGTAACTGCCTCACCGGCTTCAAGCAGCTCAACCACAACCCAAACTACACCCTCACCAGCAACCACCACTGCACCTGCTACTACTACTACACCTGGAGCTGAATCCCAAAATGTGAACCAGTCAGCCACCAGCACCACCAACTCCACCACCGCGACTCCAACTACAGACGAAACCATGACTCAAGGTAGCCAGTCAACCACCACAACCAGCAGCCCTCCCAATCCGACCACTCCATCTACAAAAGAACAGCAGATCAGTGACCAGACAAATACTACAGCCCCTGCCCCAACACCACCACCTTCAGGCAACATGCAAACAGCTAGCCAGCCAAACAATACTACCTTCACTAATCCTACAAACGAGCCGAAATCATCAACACCATCTCGTGCAACTACTCAATCCCCCTCCTCATCACAGCCCAAATCACCCTCTCGTCAGATAACTCAATCTCGTGCACCCCCTCAAGCACGATCCAACGTTTCATCTCCGTCCCGCATTGGTTCTCAGTCCCCCTCCACAACCCAAAGGGCTTCACAACCTCGTTCTCCATCCCGTCTCTCGTCTCGTTCTCCTAAACTGACATCCTCTACTTCCACCAAGGGTATGCAGCCTAATTCGCCATCAAAAGAAGCAAGGCGCACAACTCAACAGGAACCTCAGCTGAAGGCAGATGCAAAAACTTACAGTGCTAAGAACTTCAATGGTGAAACTGTGGATGGGACAAGTCCCAAACAAGATGAGGTAAAAACATTACCTTCTAAATCATCAGAAGTTGGCACTACAATCCACCCTGTCCAGGCTTCGGAGACACCTATGCCAACCCAAAAATCAGACTCTTCCAACATGAATGGATCTTCAGCTGAGGTTACCTCTGACAGTGCTAACCACTCAAAAGATCAAACGGTGGATGGGACTGGCTCCAAACGAGATGAGCTAAACGTAACGTCGTCTAAATCATCAGAACTTGGCACCAACACCACCCCTGTCCAGGGCCTGGAGACACCTACACCAACCCAAAAGTTAGAGTCTTCCACTGTTATGGAATTGACTGCAAAGCCTAAGGAGGCTCAAGAAGTGAAGGAAGTAGTGCAAGAAACAAAGGTTGAAATGAATGAAGAGACAAAGAAGGAAGTCGACCATATTCTCACTCCAAAATCTGGCTCTGGAGCAAACATCATTGATAAAGGCAAGATTCCAAGTAAACTGAACCAGAAGAATGCAGAGAAGCAAGAGGAACTTGACACAAAGGAGATTTTAGCTACCTCTGTCCCCAGTGTAAAACAAACCAACACCACAACTTCTCTATTGAAGAAGAGGAGCATGATTTCTGATACTCAAAAGAAATCTGCTCTACCAAGTGCAGAACATGTGGCCTTGCACAAAGACATCAGGGATGACATTTCAACATTTGTCAATCGAGTGACGTCTGGAGACCCCAAAACTGCCATTAATGACAAACCTGTAAGTGTGATAACCCTTGCAGGAGAAAACAGAGGGGCATCGATGCAAATGGGGTCGAATTCTTCAAGAACAGGAGGGCCGGTTCACATTCATAGAGGCTACAAGATCAATCCTGATGAAACTGCTGAAGCAACCACTGATGGAGAGGGGAGTTCTAATAAAGGGAAACAGTCAGAAGATGCAAAAACAACAGAAGATCAACCAAAAGAGGTATATGTAAACAATAATGCACAAGGAATTAATAACTCCATTGTGTTCAACGTTTCCATTACGGAACGAAATCCAGGAGTTCACATGGTAGTCGCTCATGTTCCCAAGGAATCAATCCAGTCAACAGACAAAAGAAGTCCACCTGAGACACGAAAGGCTGAATTGAACATGAATCGTATGGAGAGACTTACTTATCAACCCATGGTAAGGAGAAGATGTCTCAAAGGTCTTTTCTTGGAACCAAGTGATTCCGATCCAGAAAATCCTGAAAAGCCTCGACGCCATGGTTGCCGTGTTGGCTGCCAGCAAAGGGATAAAAAGAAGGATGTAGATGTCCTCTGAACATGAAAATTATGTATTACTATTGTAGCAGATGTCAAATGTGTGTGTACTAAGTTGTTGATGTCCAGATGTAAACATAATAAGAATGCTGGACAATTAAGAAAAATTTAAGAAGAAAAAAAGATTGTTATCTCAAATTATTGCCCTTCTGTAAATAATCATTTATAAAGACTTGATACATAAATCACCAATATCTATGCGAATCATTTCAAAAGCATTTCAAAAGAACTTGTAGCAAATCATGTTACTGTGCAGCCTTAATTCCTATGGACAACCAGATATCCAAATAGTTTAAGTTCAAAGCTTTTATGCATAATAGATAAGCATCAAATTGAATCCTTGACACCTTATAACTAAAGCTTAATCTTCGTAGGAAGGATGACAGCATTGCATTCCTTCTTACTGGAAAATGGACATAAGAAAAAGAAAAAGGAAAAGAAAAGGCCTATATACAAACAACTAAACAGCAGGGGCAACACCATTACAGCCAATGGTTTTAGCAGAAAATGTCTACTCGCATGCTGGTTTTGTGTCAAAGCTGCTTAAACAGATAGCGAAGGCCTGAAAGGCAGAAAGGGGATACTGATAGTCCATGGTAAATATGTCTTTCCCTATCTTTCCGAATTGCAAGATCACTTTCTCTTGTTCTGAAGCTGGAACACTCTGTGATGGGTCAACCGTAGCTACCAGCTGAAAGTTCTTGACAGATGCCACAGTAACACGTCCTCTAAAGTTCAGACACCAACATTGCAGCTGCTCATGCCATCTTGGAATTTTGTTTTTCAAAATCAGTGGTTCACTTGTTTTGCCAGTTAAATCTTTTGATTTGGCTTGAAAGATGCAATTGAAAACATGTTTTTCTTTTCTTCCATCTGGAGCTGCCAAGGGGGAAAGATCCTCATCAAGACCATGACTAAATGTTGCCGGGGTAGGAGCAGTCCCACCTTCTTGAATTGCTGAAATCGGAATTGTGTGCATGGTGCAATTCATTCTTCTTGGCCCTCTTGTACGAAGAACATTGAGCTCATAAGCTACAGTGGCCACATTATAGTTGCAAATAGGTAGTCTTGGTGCAACCTTCTTTGCAGAAATTCTTTTCCTTGACCAACCATGAGACTGGATAGCAGAGTTGCATGGAGGCCGAGAATCATGAATAAAGAACTTGGAGCCGAAAAAGTTGGACCTGATAATATAAACTTATGGTTTTATGAATACAATATATTAGTGAAAGAAAGTCAAGAAGGAGATTCAAAAAAGTACCTTAATTTCCCAGCATAGTTATCACTGGTCTGAGAAAAATCATTTCCGGTGAAGGATATTAAAAAATCTGTTTTTGTGGCCTTCCTGATCCTTTTTGCTGCCAACAGCAATTTACTTGTTTCCCCTGAAAGAGCTGCAATTGAGCTCAAGCAGTCAGCATCAGAGATGGTGAAAAATGTGCATTGGAGTTCATAACAACACAGCCAAAATTCTGATCAGAAATCAGCAGATATTTAAATAGATGTGCCTAATGAATTTGATAGTTAAACAACTATAGCTAGTCAAAGATTGTGGGATCATTAGTTACCAGGGCTAAAGCCGAGATACAATCTATATGTTGATGTCTCCCTTTCCCTTCTGATAAAGCACTGAATTGGAGAATCTCTTGGTCCCGGCTAATCCATGATTCCGAGAAATTAAAATCAGAGTGGTGAAAGTTAACACTCAAGAGAAATTGCGAGCAGAATAAGAAATAAGAAATACCTGCTTCAATGACATGGGAAAAGTGAGCAAACCACATTCTTCAGGCGTCCTAATGACCTCCCTGGTTATTTCCCTCCACGACTTACAAACTGCAGCACAAGAAACCACAGCCCTCCGAGCCGGCCATGTAGTCTCACTGGCGTCTATCCTACCAATTATATCAAGAAGCAACTCAGGTGGCAAGTTAGCCCACAGGCTTTCTCGTACCAATGCATTTGAAAACGATGACGATCCATCAGGAGTAAGATGGAAATTTCCATAGCCTAGCCCACACTTCTGCTCAATTACTTGGTTTAGTTTGTCATCTACGCCATTTTTCCCCATAAGATCTCTAAAAGTGGACTTAAATGGCATTTCTGATCGGAATAAATCTACTGGAGAAGAACGAATAGCAATTTATAGCAATAAGAGTTTCTGGACAAATCAGGTAGTGCTTGAATTTGAAAATACTCCTCTATTTCAACCTGAAAAGCAGAACAAGGAATTGTCAGATCCCGGAAATTAGAAATTTCCAATGCAGATAAAGAACTTCTTAATCTGCCATCCGGCAAGAATTACACCAAATGCTGTCAAACTTCACAAACTCTTAGATGACTACTCTAGTTTTTCTTCATAATACCCACAAAAACATAAGCTCAAAATTCAAGCATACGCACGCTTGCACTCCACAGAAGATAATCAGAAGCATGCATCATGTCGTAATACGAAAAGGGAAAGAAAATTCACATCACTCTTCTCACCAACGTTCCTTCTCCAGAAAACAAGGGCAGCTACCTATTACTTTTCCTACCATAAACTCATAATTCAGAGGAACTCATTTGTACCTAAACCCCAATAATCTTAGCGGGATCCAAAGCCTAAAATAAGCCCTATTCACGTTTCAATGTCTCCCTGATACAGAACACAACCACACGCACACCCACAAATGCATAGTTCTCCACGAAAAAGGGCCCCGATGTCTCGGGGAAAATTAAAGAAATAAAAATTCAATGCATCAGAAGGGAGCCCAGCAATTACTTCAAGAATCCCACCATGTCCCCACTTCTTCCGGCTCCACTAGCAAAACCTAATGTATCTATTATCCCTCGGAAATTTGTTTCTGGGTTGAATCAAATTACAATCCTTTTTGGGCTAGACGAGAAAGAGAACAACGGGAGGCTCAATAAACACGAGCCGCCGCAGCGCCACCGCCACCGCCACTGTCGAGAGCAGGACGGACATAGGCGTTTCTCGGATTCCCCGAACCTCTCTGCTCCGTGTTCTTTCTTTATTAAAATTATAGTCTGTGGTTTAACAATGGCGTTTTATCTGCCCCTTTTCATGGCCGTTAAATCAACGGTCGTTTAGTAACTAACTTCTATTTTAGGGCGGCAATAAATTCTTAAAAAATTATAATATAAGTAGTAGTGAGTGTTTGAACTTTGAAGTATTTAAAAAGAAAAATTAGAAAAAAAAAAAATTAAACTGAATTTTCAAAAAATAATTAATATTTAAGGATAATAATACTGCCATCTCCTAAAATTTGATGTAATTACACGTAGACCCCTTATAATTTAAAAATTTATATTTAATACCTCTAATGTTTACTTCCGTCTAACGAATAAGTCCATTCGTTAGTCAGAATTCACTGAATTTGATAAGTAACAAAAAGCTGGACGAAAATCCATGTTTATTCCCATTAACTTATTACTAACTTATTACAGGTCAAACAAATATCTTAATGATCAAACTATCCTTATACAGCTTCAAACGCTAATGTACGTGGAAAGGTATATTTTCACCCTTATAATGGTAGTTTAGTTAAAAAGATTCATTTGACCTGTGATAAGTCAATTGAGGGTAGATCTCAATTTTCATTCATTTTTTTGTTGTTGCTAATATCAATAAATTTTTCGAATTTTGACTAAAGGATGGACATATTTATTAAACGGATACAAAACTCAGGGGTATTAGGTATAATTTTTTAAATTATAAGAGATCTAAATGTAATTACACGAAACTCAGGAATGACGGTGTAATCCCTAATATTTATAATTTGGGTAAATTACAAAGGGCTCCTTAAGGTTTGCCATAATTACAAATATTCCTCATTATTTCAAAAATTACAAATATCGTCCTGAAATTAATATTCGTCTAACAACCTACCCTAAAACGGGCTATCACGACTCACAAGCGGGTATTAGTTAGATATCCATTAATTTCAAAAATATTTATAATTTTTTAAACAATGACAAAGTACTTGTACTTATGACAAATTTCATGATAGCCTATTGTAATTTACCCTTATAATTTGAGGTAAGTAGCAAAGTGATAAGAAATTGCTTACATATTTTAATTTAAAATATTCACTTACTTTAAGTAGTTTCAAAGCAAAATATATAAATTAAAAATATTTTTTTGACGTATTTTCAATAATGAATTAATAAGTGCTTTTCACTTTACACCCTCAAACTAAGGTTGATAGGCACTTTGCATCCTAAAAATAAAAATTGATAGTTTGCAGCTCACGGGTGTAGGGACTTTTTTGTTAAAGAGAAGGGCTATCCTCTCTTTTGGTCGTTATTATTTTTAAATTCTTTCTCCTCCTCTTTCCAACATTTCACTCTATTAATTTTCAATTGAAGCTAAATCAAATAACTTATGCGTATATTGTTGGGAACGGAGTCTAGCTGGTAGGGATAATTTTCCAGGGAATGGTGGCGGGAACAAGAAAATTAATGGCGCCGACGGATGTTCGGAAAAGGGGAACATTCAGAACAGAGATTGGCCTCTTTTTTCTGCTTAAACTTTTCTTACCTTCATTAATGTCCTCCGACAAAATTACATAGAGTATTAGATACAATATGCTTCCTAGCTTAGGATCCTTACACTTGACCTACATCTAAATGGCCTTTGTCGTAAATTAAACCTATTTGTCTGTGCTTGAAGCTGATATCTTGATGGTGGGCTTGTGGCTGACTTCTAGGGATTGGGTTGTTTTACGGAGCATTGTAGTATTCAAGGTGGGCTGGGCGTTTGTGGATACAAGCTGGCTTTGTAGAATAATGGTCATTGGGCCTAACATTACCCATCCCTCCAAGCTGGGGCTTGTCCTCAAGGCTTAAAGTGGGAAATAGGGCCTGGAGGCCGGCTAAGCTTTCCTAAGTGGCTTCGGGTTTGAGTTCACCAATCTAGTGTATCAAAACTTCTTCTTCTCCAGACTTCAATCCCTCATGGTGGTGGCGACGAGCAAGGATGGTCGGGGCTCTGGATGATCCAATTGCAGTGGCAGAGGGGAAACTTGCGAATCAGGGACATGGTGGCAGGGCTTAAGGAGTGACACATGGAAGACGGGATGAACTCGGGAAGAAGGGGGCAACTCCAACTGGTAGGCGACTTGCCCGATTCTACAGAGAACACGAAAGGGCCCATAGTATCTCTTGGCCAATTTCTCAAACGGTCTATTTTTGAAGAAGATTGACGGTAAGATCGCAACTTGAGGTAGACCCACTACCCTTCTTCAAAGTTCATGTCACGACGCTTGGTGTTTGTTTGTTGGGTCATACGCTGACGAGCCCGAAGGAGGTTGCGGCGTAAAACACTAAGCATTTGTTAACGCCCCAATAAGAGGTCATCGACAGTGGCCAATTTGGAATCTCCTACTGAGTATCCTGGAATTGAGGGTGGGGGCGACCAAATAGAGCCTAGAAAGGAGACATTTGGAGCGAGCTATGTTTGTTGGAGTTGTACCAGAACTTTGCGAGAGGAAGGAACTTAGACCACGTATGCGGAGAATCACTCGCGAAACAACGTAGGTATGTTTCCAAACAACGATGAGGACATCGGATTGGCCGTGGTTTTGAGGGTGGTAAGCAGTGCTGTAAGACAGAGTAGTGCCCAGTAGGCGAAAGAATTCCTTCCAGAATTTGCTGAGGAATATAGGGTCTCTGTCGGAGATGATGTTCTTGGGGACTCCATGGAGGCGATAAACCTCAGATAAAAATATGGCCGCAAAAGAAGATGCTGTGAAACCTGAAGATAAAGCTATGAAATGGGCAAACTTTGTAAGTCGATCCACTATCACCCACATGACTGCCTTGCCGTGGGAGTTTGGAAAATGAGTGTTGAAATCCATCGTAAGTTCATCCCAAACTTAGGTTGGAATTAGCAGAGGCTGGAGCAGGCCGTAAGGGGAGTGGGGTAGGTACTTATTCTGTTGACAAGTGTGGCATTTTTGAATGAAGAGTTTAACATCCTTAGATAAGCCTGGCCATGTGAAAATTGCAGCGAGGCGTGCTACAGATAAGCCTGGTTGTTCTGGAGTTTGAATGGTTTGTGTAGCCATACCTTTGATGCTTTGATGATCAGTGAAGATGCGAAACGGACGGCCAAGTAGATATTGTCGCCATTTGCGGATTGCTTCCATAATCGCATATAATTCCCGGACGTAGGTGGAAGCGGTTGTCATGCGGGGTGTCATTTTCTTACTAAAAAGGCCACCGTGTTGTGACAACACCGCTCCAACCGCTATACTAGACGCCTCTGTGGTGGCATCAAAAGGGATTAAGAAATCTGGAAGGGCCAAGACAGGAGCAGAAATCAGGGCTCCTTTGAGGGAGTTAAAAGAGTGTGTTGCTGAATCCGTCCAGATGAAAGAATTGGTTTTGAGCAAATCTATCATAGGACCGACCTTTGTAGCGTAGTGGGCTACAAACCGTCTGTAGAACTCAGTAAAGCCCAGAAACGCCCTTAACTTTGTAATAGTCTTCGGAACAGGCCAATTGAGGATGACTGTTATTTTATCCGGGTCAGGACTAATCCTTGATGTCTGTACAATGTGACCCAAATAGTATATGGAAGTTTGGCCGAATTCACATTTGGAGAGCTTAGCAAAAAATTTATGTTTGAGCAACAAGTGTAGCACTTTCTGTAAGTGCCCCAAATGATCCTCCCATGATGCACTATAAATCAAAAATATCATCAAAGAAAACAATAACAAAATGACGTAAATAGGGACGTAATATCATTCATAGCCGATTGGAAGGTGGATGGTGCATTTGTAAGGCCAAACGGCATGACCAGAAATTCGTAATGGCCATCAATAGCTCGAAAAGCCATCTTAGGGACATCTTGAGGACCCATACGGATTTGGTGATATCCCGAGCGCAAATCGATTTTGAAAAAAAATCGAGAGTCGTGTAATTCATCAATGAGCTCGTCAATAGTGGGAATAGGAAATTTGTCTTTAACCGTGATGTCATTTAAAGCTCTATAGTCGGGGTAAAACCTCCACGTACCATCCTTTTTCTTGACAAGCAATACCGGTGAAGAGAATGGACTTATGCTAGGGCGGATAATCCCCTCGGATAACATATCGGCCACAAGAGTAGCCATGGCTTCCTTTTGGAAATGAGGATAGCGATAGGGCCTCATGTTCACCGGTCGAGATCCCGGAATGATGTGAATGTGATGATCATGGGACCTAGGCGGGGGTAACCCACGGGGAATCGAAAAAACAACACCAAAGTTGGAAAGAATTGCCTGAAGGTCCTGTGGCAGATTAGAAGGGTACAGTATGTCCAATTTGGTGGTAATGTCATCACTATTGGTGGAGACTGGTTGAAAGGAAATAGTGTGGAGTGACGCCATAGCGTCAGTGGAAAACATGCGAAGTAACTGATAACAGGAGGTAGGAGATGGACGCACCGCAGTCGTGCCTGTGAGTGTTACGAAGGTGCCGCCATTATAGAATTGCATCCAAGGAACCGAATAATCCGATAAGAAAGGACCGAGTATTTGAAGCCATTGAACACCTAGTACCAAGTCAGCCCCTTGGATTGGTAAGAGAAAGAAAGGCAAATGGAAGAGATGACCCTGTAACAGCAACGAAACTGAAGCACATAGCCCCGAACAGTGTAATGTCTCGCCGTTCCCAACCATTACCAAAAATGAGGAAATGGGAGAAACTGGAAGCTGTAGAAAAGCGGCTATACAAGGCTGCATGATATTATGTGAACTTCCCGAGTCAACTAATACAGAGAATAGGTGGCCATACACCTATGCTTGAAGGCGTAACGTACGGGGGGATAGTGAGCCGACGTACACCTCGGCCGATAGATGAAAGTGCTCTGGAGGGGGTAGAGGAGTCATATCAACCAGCGAAGTAGGAAAGTGAGGGAATACTTTGTGCTGTCCTTGGTTGGGGAGCAATGGATCCTCCGCAGATTGTTCGTCGTCAGCAAGGAGAAGTAAGAACTATTTCGGACGGCAACGATGCTCGGGAAAGAACTATTCGTCACAGTTAAAACAAAGGCCTTTGGCCCTTCGAGCCTGCATCCCCGTCGGTGATAAACGATGAATAGGTAAAGGCGGTCAAGGTATCTGAGGCGGCTGTACTAGAAGTAGGCTCGAAGATGGCTGAGCAATGAGTTTGGTGGTGGCCTGGGATGTTTGGTAAGACGGTCTGGCCAGGAAGAGACGATCCGAGAGCTTTGATTCCAAGAGTTTGGCTAAGCCGATAGCTTGGGAAATAGAAGTAGGGTGAAGGACAACCATTTCCTTCTGTACTTCACGACGAAGGCCTGATAGGAAGCAGTCGAGAATAGATTGCGGCG
The DNA here is from genome assembly GCA_034509735.1 of Sesamum alatum. Classification (NCBI taxonomy): domain Eukaryota; kingdom Viridiplantae; phylum Streptophyta; class Magnoliopsida; order Lamiales; family Pedaliaceae; genus Sesamum; species Sesamum alatum. Next base: position 32,502,893 of record JACGWO010000004.1, read on the forward strand.
ATAAATCAGTAACTCGATTACAAAAGCGTTCGAAGTTGAGGAGGTACTCTTCGAGTGAACCAGTTTGACTGCACTTGAATAGAGCTTGGCAATGGTTTTCGTAAGTCGATGGGCCGAAATGGAGTTCCAAAGCTTTCACGAAAGAGTTCCAAATGGATAGCAACTGGTTAGCATGCATCTAACAGAACCAACCCGATGCATCCCCCGTCAAGTAACAGGAGGTACGTTTCAGGCACTGATCAACTGGAACGACATAATATTGGAAGAATTGTTCCGCCTAAAATAATCGTTCGAGCGGGAAAGAACCATCAAAGTTCTGTAGTTGCAGTTTCGGTGGCTTAGGGAGATCCTCATCCAATGGTATGAGTTCCTCGGGCTGGGGTGAAATTATGGGCTGCGATGATGAAACGGGGCTAGGGCCAGGCGTTGTTGTAACTTCGACAGAGCGGCAACGGTAGATTCATGATGGCTGCCCATAGTGGTGCGCAAATCCTGAATATAAGCCACCAAAGAAGCTACTGATTTGTGAAGTAATTGCAGGTCAGACTGGTTCTATTGGGCACGAGTCTACGTGATGATAAATGGGAGGGGAAAACTCAATGAAAGCACCAATGTTGGGAATGAAGTCTAGCCAGTAGGGATAATTTTTCCAGGGAATGGGGGACAAGGAAATTAATGGCACTGGCAGAGGTTCGGAAAAGGGGAATATTCAGAACAGAGACTGGCCTCTTTTTTCTGCTTAAACTTTTCTTACCTTCATTAGTCTCCTCCGACAGAATTACATAGAGTATCAAATACAATATTCTTCCTAGCTTAGGATCTTTACACTTGGCCTACATCTAAATGGCCTTTCTAGTAAATTAAACCTATTTGTCTACGGGGCTTGAAGCTGATATCTTGATGGTGGGCTTGTGGCTGATTTATAGGAATTGGGCTGTTTTACGGAGCAGTGTAGTCTTCCAGGTGGGCTGGGCATTTGCGGATACGGGCTGGCCTTGCAGAATAATGGTTGGTGGGCCTAACATATATTGTCACCAATACAGATTTGTAAAACTGTCATTTCAATTTCTGGAAGCACAAGAACATAAAACATACACACAAGGCAACAATATCTCACACACAAGACTTCTATTTCTACGTTTCAAGGGTGCAAACTACCAAGGATTATGTTCTGCTGGTGCAAAATGCTATTTCTAGGTTTTAAAGGTGGAAAGTGCATATCAATTTTATATTAAGGGTGCAAAGTGAAAATTACCCTAAATTTTTCCTTTTTCTATTTTTTTTAGAGTGTGGGGTATAGTGATCTGGACACATGTTTTTGGCGTACCCACTATTTTTTGTGTTTTTTGAAAAACACTAGTTTTCTTAGTTCTCGAATTTTGGCTATGATTTGATTTCCGAATTGTGGATTTTAATGAGAAAAGAAAAAATTATATTCTGATTTTATCATTAGTGTTAATAAATATTTTAATCTAATGGTTAAAGTTAGAGGCAATGTTATTAAACATAGATCGGATCGGTCAGTTGGATCAATCCGACTGTGTACCTGGTCATGTGTTCGGTTCGGGTCAATGGTATAAATTAGTGTCAATCAATCGGACTAGTATGGATCGGTCAAAATCGGTCCACCAGGAACCCGGCGAACCCAATTTTGATTTTTTTTTTTAAAAAAAAAATAATAAAGGGAAGTATACAAACAATGAAGAAATAAATGCCAAATAAAATAAATAGGCAATTGCTTCATGGATAATTATTCAAACAAACTATCACCATATTTATAAGGTAAATAACTTAAGCTTCCTTATGTTTTTCCAGCATGGAACAAATGAGAAAGTATTCAATCTTCGTTGATATTTTTCAATGTGGGACAATGAGAAAGTATTTAAATTACATTTGATTTATATTTTTTCAATATGGGACAATGAACACTTCTAATAGTCAATAAAGTTTTTCTTTCCTTCATAATCTATTTCTTTCTCCTTTTCTCTATGCTTCTTCAATCTCTTTTGGATTTTTTTTTTTAAAAATTTTATGAAGGCAATGGTTGCTAAAATATTGTTACAAATTGTATTTATTTAACCAATTCATATATAATTACTTGGGGGTTTTCAATTTTAAATTTTTGTTAGTTTGAATTTTAATTTAATTTGCTCCTTCCAAGAGGTTTGTTGGTTTTTATTATTACATTACAGACTGTATTCATTTATAAATTATTCCTTTTTATAAAAATATTAGTATAAATTATATTTATTTCTTATATTGATATATAATATATCGATATGCTACATCTATGTGTATATGATAAGGTTCGGGTCATATGATTCTTTTAATCTGGTTAGACCGGTTGGACCAGTGATCCAATAACTTGATCGGTTCGATCCCCGATCGGATTTTGAAAACATTGGTTAGGGGTGACAATGGGATGAGTTGGGTGACCTCGGAACTAGCCTCGCTGATTTCGCGACAGACCTAGGACCCAAGACCCAGGACCTAGTCTGGCCCAAATTTTCTTCTGTCCCACCCCGCCCCGTTACAAAATCCATCGGGACAAGTCTAACCTAGTAGACCATTGGTTTTTTTTATTGATAAAGAGAATAAAGAAGAAAGAAGCCACAATGAATGGTGAGGCGGCGAGGCGAGACGACGATGTAAGAAGAGCGCATGACGACGAGGAGAGGCGAGAGAGAAGATTGAAGAGTGAAGAAGACATTAAGAGATAGAAGAGAGATGGCGAGAGAGAAGATTGAGAGTGAGAGAACTTGGGGACGACTGGGAAATGGGAACAAGAAGGGTAGGGATTATGGCAAATCTGTTAAATTACATATTTATCTATAAAATTGAAAAAAGAAATAGATTAATTGTGTATCAAGGCGGATTTTCATAGACCTCAAACCCGCCTCGAACTCGGGGGTTCTTAAAAATTTGGACTAGAGACCCGCCCAGACCCCATTTCTTAGAACTGAACCAGTCCTATTAGGGGCGAGTTCGAGGTGGGTTTTTGTGGATACGGGTCAATTGACACTCCTAGTTAAGGTTGATGTCCCGTGAATAAATCCGAGATCATAGGTTCAAATCTTACCGTACGTGTGGGTGTTTGTGTCGTTTTATGTAAGTATTTGTCTCACTTTATGTGAATTTATTATAATTTATTTTTATAATTTTTCGTCATATTGATGTATTGATCGAACTAATTACCCAATTTATAATGTAATCATGTAATTATGACTTTTATAAAAAAAAGTTAATTTGTGATAAGCGGGAACTAAAGAAATAAGATCCATATCTCATTTTGAGCTATAGAAATCTAGAAAATCGAAGCGACAATTCAAATTAAATAAGTTGTATTTTTCTCATAAAATAATTTATAAACTTGAATAAATTTAGACAGAAAGCTGGTTGTACTGGAGTAGTATTTATGACTCAAACTAATTAAACATATTACAACAATATTGGGAAAATATGTTATCACTTTCAAGAAAGACTGGTTTGTTGCTCATCATTCTCCTACTTTTGTTCATTAAAAAAGAAATTAAAAAAAGAAAAAGATATAGCAATTTATACAATTTCTTACAATCGTTCCGACGAGAAGTTGTTAGTAAAATTTAACACAAAATTCTGATCAACATAACACGACCTATGCTCAAAGACACACATTATAAATAATTATAGCAGTTATCAGTTAATTATAAATACTTGATATCAATAATTGGTATCTTAATTATTGATAATTAAAACTAATAATGTATTACAACCCACTCACTCAATGTTAAGGATATTGGGCCCTTAAACCAATTGTCTGAGGAAAATCGCAGAGCCAAGCCCACGAGCCCGATCCAAATTAAGGCTGAAGCTGAAGCAAACACTGGGCCAACGCAGAGGAGGCCCAAACGAAGCAGCAACAAGCCAACTGGCTTAAGGACTTTGCGTATTAGAACAGAGGCAAGAAACTAATCTGTTAGGGTGAGAAAATGACAAAAGATGTAACCACCGTCCTTGTAATGTCGATGGTATGCCTTGTATTTAAACGTTAGTGGAGCAATAAAAAAAGGATAGAAAATATTTGGTTATTTACAGTTTGTCTTCCTTCCCTCCCTCCCTTCCTTTTGGAGCTCTATCCCTGCTCTAACTGGGATAACGTTAGTCATAACCTATCAATTTGGTGCTTTCATCCTCCTTACCATGCCTCCTAAATCCACCCAAGCCATTGAAGAGGCTATCCTTGCCCTCACGGAACGAGTGGCCAACCTTCATTCCTCTGTTGAACGCTTGACGGCGTAACAGTCATCCATGGAAACCAGGCACGAATCCCTCGTTGTCGCGGTCACTGATATCCAGCGCCAGCAGCCCACCCCTCTCTCCCCTGCCACCGCCCAACCACCTTTCCATTTCACTTCTCTGCCACCAACCCTGCAGCCCCGAGTCAATCCTGATACGGCCCCCAAACCGCTGCAGCTTCACATGCCTCCCTTTGATGGCTCTAATCCCCTTGACTGGGTGTTCCAGGCAGATAAGTTCTTCTCTTTTTACAACATCCCTGCAGAACATCGGTTGGATTTCGTCTCCTTCTATATAACGGGAGACGCCTTAAGTTGGTTCAAATGGATGTACAACAATCGACAGCTCTCTTCTTGGGACGCTTTCATCCGGGCCTTGGAACTTTGCTTTGGACCTTCGTCCTACGATAATCATGAAGCGGCCCTGTTCAAAACTCCGTCAACGGGGATCCGTGGCCGACTTGCAGATTGAGTTTGAGCGGCTTTGCAACCGTGTGGTGGGCCTGCCGCAGGAGTCCATTCTCAATTGTTTTATTTCCGCACTTCGGCCCGACATCCAACGGGAACTTGCTATTCTGCGGCCTTCTTCCATCAGTCAAGCCATGGGCCTCGCAAAGTTGGTTGAGGCCAAGTTGGCTGATAACCGGCGCCCACCTCCTGTTTTTCATCTGCTTGCTGTCACTGCTCCACCGCCTCTACTTTCCACTCCTCCTCCGCCTGCCCCTTTACCCATCCGCCGTTTGTCACCAGCAGAGTTACAGGACCGCCGCACTCGGGGCCTTTGTTTTAACTGTGATGAAAACTTCGGCCTCGGTCATAAATGCAAATCGCAACAATTCTTGTTGTTGCTCGCGGACGATTCCCCTGCCGAGCCGCTTGAGCCTCCTCCGCCCGACTTCGATTCTGAGTTCACCCCCTGCCGTCATCCACTATGCCCCACACTGACTCCGTCGCGAGCCGCATCCATTTCCATTTGTCGCCTGCTGCTCTATTGGGTTCCTTGTCTCCCAGCATCCTCTGCCTCCGGGTATCTATTCGTGAACACTCTGTTATCATTTTAGTGGATTCCGGGAGCTCCCATAATATTCTCCAACCCCGAGTCGCTGAATTCCTCGGCCTCCCCGTCACCCCCGTGAAGTCCTTTTCGGTTTTGGTGGGAAATGGTGACACTATCACTTGTTTGGGGTATTGCCCCGATGTTCCTCTGTCTATTCAGTCACACAAATTTACCATTCTCTTTTACATATTGCCCATTCATGGTGCCGACGTTGTTTTAGGTGCCCAATGGCTTAGAACCCTCGGCCCATTTCTTTCCGACTTCTCCGTTTCATCCATGCAATTCTATCATAACAATCAGCTTGTCACCCTCTCCGGGAACTCATCCGTCTCCCCCCATTATGCCTCGTTCTCCCAATTTCAGCGCTATCTCGCCAGTGACGTTGTTCACTCCTTATTCGCCATTTCCGTCCACGCTGCGCCATCCTCATCCCCACCGACTCCTTCCTCCCCCAATACCACTATTCTCCCCGCCACCCTTCCACCCGACATCTACTCTCTCCTCACTGAGTTTCACTTTTTTTTTTTCCATCCCTCAAGGCCTCCCACCATACCGCCATCTTGATCATCACATCCACCTCTTACCGAACCAACCCCCCGTCAATGTCAAACCTTACCGATACCCCCACTCCCAAAAGATGGTTATGACTAACCTTATTTCTGAAATGCTGTAGGATGGGGTCATCCAACCCAGTATTAGCCCCTTCTCGTCCCCTGTTTTTCTTGTCCGCAAGAAAGATGGTACTTCGCGATTCTGCGTTGATTACAGGGCCGTGAATGCGATTACTGTCTACGACCGTTTTTCCATTCCAACTGTGGAGGAGTTATTAGACGAACTACATGGTGCTACAGTGTTTTCCAAGCTGGACCTGCACGCAGGTTACCACCAAATTCGCGTCGCCCCTGACGATGTTCCCAAGACAGCGTTTCGGACTATCGACGGCCATTTTGAGTTTCTTGTAATGCCGTTCGGACTCACCAATGCTCCCTCCACTTTTCAGGCCGTGATGAATGAGTTGTTTCATCCCTTTCTATGCTCCTTTGTTTTGATTTTCTTTGATGACATTTTGGTCTATAGCCGCTCTTGGGATTTGCACATATCTCACCTCCGTCAAGTACTGTAGGTTCTGTCTCAGCACCGGTTCTTTGCTAAGCTGTCTAAATGCCAATTCAGCATTTCCTCAGTTGACTATTTAGACCACATTATCTCTGCCGCGGGCGTTTCTGCAGATCCGGCCAAACTCCGGGCTATCGCTGAGTGGCCGACCCCTCGTTTCCTAACTGCTCTTAGGGGTTTTTTGGGCCTTACGGGCTTTTACCGGAGATTTGTCCGTCATTATGCCTCCATTGCGGCCCCGCTGACTGACTTGTTGAAACACAATTCCTTCCGTTGGACCCCTGAAGCTGAGGCCGCTTTCCGGGACCTCCGCAAGGCCATGCTCGATCTTCCTATCTTGCGCCTATCGGACTTTTCTGCACCCTTTGAGCTCACCACCGATGCCTCTCAGGTTGCTATTGGGGCTTTCCTATCTCAAGGTCGCCGCCCCATTGCGTTTTTCAGCAAGAAGATGTGCCTTTGTATGCAAGCTGCTTCTGCATACGAACGCGAAATGTTCGCGATTACTGAATCTGTTCGTCGCTGGCGACATTATCTTTTGGGTTGGAAGTTCTATATTTTTATAGATCAGAAGAGTCTCAAGGGTCTTCTCACTCAAACTATTCAAACCCCAGCTCAATACAAATGGCTCACCAAGCTATTAGGCTATGACTATGAGATTATTTATACACCGGGCAAGACCAACGTGATGGCTGACGCCCTTTCCAGTCACTCCGCCGCTTCGGTTTGTATTTTTTTGGGGCTCTCCACTGCTGCGCCCACTCTTCTGTCTACCCTCCGCCGCTATTTCGAGTCGCATCCGGCCGGTCTGGCCCTCCGTCACCACCTGCAAAATTTGCCACAGTCACCTCTCCGTTTCTCGGCACAACAAGGTGTTGTATTATACCACTCCCGCTTCTTCATACCTGAATTTGAGGCCCTTCGCTCCACCCTACTCTCGGAATTTCACGGCTCCGCCCTGGGGGGCCATTGGGGCGCCTGCGCCACAATGGTTCGCTTGGATGTCTCCTTCTATTGGCCCAAAATGCTCGCCGACGTAAAATCCTTCGTCCGCCGCTGCTCCACCTGCCAATTCAACAAATACTCTACTCAAAAGCCGATTGGTACCTTGCAACCTCTTCCTATTCCCCAGTAAGTCTAGGATGAACTTACCATGGATTTTATTACGCATTTGCCGCCGTTGGGAGGCAAAACTGCGATCTGGGTAATTGTCGACTGGCTGTCGAAATACGCCCATTTTATTGCCTTGCCAACCAAATTCTCAGCTCCTACATTGGCTGTGTTGTTCGCTGTCGAAGTTTATCGCCTGCACGGCATGCCTAAATCCATCCTCAGTGATCGCAACCCCCGTTTCTTAAGTACTTTTTGGCGTGAATTGTGTCGGCACAGTGGCACTTCCTTGGCTTACCTCCAGCGCCTACCATCCCCAGTCAAAAAATCAGATTTTGCAAACCTACTTATGTTGTTTCATTAGTGAGGAACCTCACCTGTGGTGTCGCTATCTCCACTTGGCTGAGTATTGGTACAACTCCTCTCACCACTCTTCCATTGGGACGACACTTTATCAGGCTCTGCATGGCCGACCTTCGCTGGCACCTTCTTCCTATGTTTCTGGTGGTTTCCATGTGGCGTCCCTCGACGACATACTCCGCCAACGTCAGTCCACAATGTCGATGCTCTAGTGCCATCTTTCTCGTGCCCGCCTGCAGATGAAACAGCAAGCCAATCGTCACCGCCGGGATGTGTCCTTTGCCGTTGGTGATTGGGTTTTACTTCGCCTGCAACCGTATCGCCAGATCTCGGTCCACCGATGTTTATCTCAGAAATTGGGCCGCCGGTACTTCGGTCTGTTTCGCGTGCTTCGACGCTTGCGTCCGGTTGCGTACGAGCTCGCCCTGCCTCCAATCTCGTGCATTCACCCTATTTTTCACGCTTCTCTGCTGAAGCCGTTCCATGGTGACCTATCATCTACCCCCGTCGCTTTTCCGCCGGAGCCACCCGGCGCCTTGCTTGGTAACTCTCCTCGCCGTGTTCTCGGCCACCGACACATTCACACAAATTTCGGCCCTGAATCCCAACTCTTCATCCATTGGGAAGATCAGGAGGAAGTTGGGTCCACTTGGGTTCCGACGAACGCCTTTCTGTCTTCTTTCCCCAATTTTGACCTTGAGGCCAAGGTCTTCCTTGATGGGGCAGGTATTGTTAAGGATATTGGGCTCTTAAACCAATTGTCTGAGGAAAATCGCAGAGCCAAGCCCACGAGCCCGATCCAAATTAAGGCTGAAGCTGAAGCAAACACTGGGCCAACGCAGAGGAGGACCAAACGAAGCAGCAACAAGCCCAGCTGGCTTAAGGGCTTTGCGTATTACAACAGAGGCAAGAAACCAATCTGTTAGGGTGAGAAAATGACAAAAGATAGTAACCACTGTCCTTGTAATGTCGATGTATGCCTTGTATTTAAATGTTAGTGGAGCAATAAAAAAAGGACAGAAAATATTTGGCCATTTACAGTTTGTCTTCCTTCCCTCCCTTCCTTCTGGAGCTCTATCACTGCTCTAACTGGGATAACGTTAGTCATAACCTATCACTCAAAAACAAAAAATTAAAAAACCACGACATATACTCAACGACACACATTATATTTCCCAATACATGAGGACATTATGTAACATCCGAAGTAACTAAATTACCAAGGGAAAGAGTGACCAAAGAGTAAGACAAGCTCTTCAAATTGCGACATGACTTTACGTGGAACCCATTTTTCTTTTAAGATAAATACACATTACAACTGATTATTACATCGATTTGATCAATAAAACTCATATTAAATTAAACGAATACCCATTATAATAAGCTCAACACTAACATATTTGGCGAGATTCGAACCCACAAACTCTAACATTCACATTAACTATGGAGCTAAGACATCATTAATCGACCCTAGAAACCCAAATTAAGTAGTCCATTAGTTAGTTGCAGCATCCTCTTGCTTTTGGAAGGTATAGCCATTTCGGAAAATCAGCCGACAACAATGTAGAATCGAAGGGTGGGGTGGCTGTCTTGACATGAATCGAATTTCATTTGATTTGGTTGAAATGACAACTATGTTTTGCTAGACATGTAACTTCTATGTGAACCTATGTGTGTGTGTGTGTGTGAATAATAATACATGAGAGGTGCAAGATTTGATGTTTGACATCATTAGGTTTAGAATGGATTGATTAGGACGTTTCTGAAAATTATTGTTCGATGGATGGTAAGTGATTGAATATATTGTGCAGTTTAATTATTGAAGCAAATAAGTAGAATGTAGTGAAGCTGTTGGAGTTTGATATTGGTATTTTTTATTTATTTATTTATTTTTTTTGATTAATTTTGACTTTATTATTGTACTGAGTGTCTGCTGTTAATTTAAAGGAGTTGGTGTTTTGGGCTAATCGAACATGGACAGTCTAGCTTGATAAATCGCTCCTCAAATCATAATTTTGTAATAATAGTCCAAAAAATTAATTCAAATACTATTTGATTTTTTGTAAATAAAAGATTGATGGTCCAAAAAAATAATATCAATTGAAATTTATTAATTAAAAGTGCAATTTAACACATAATTACATTAGAATATAATATAAGCTTTCTTTTTTTCCCTTTCTCCATCTCCCGCGAAAGTTTATATAGTGATTGATTCTTTATTGTTGCATTGATGAGGGATTTGGATTGTATTGCATTGTCACCTTAAATTTCAACTCTTTTCTGAGTTTTGTTCATTAGAGTCATTCTGCTAGTAACCGCTATATTATCTCTTTGAACCTGGACATATATGTTTCTAGGTTTTATATATAATCCTCTTGAACCTGAACTAGTTTTTAGGTTCCATACATTAAAGACAATCATGCTACTTATTATATCATACTTAATCACTTAATAATAAAAAATATCATTGAATATCAATTATATACTTTGCCATTTTGGGAAATGTCAATATTTTCTTCTCTGGGTTGATTTTTTCCTTCATCAATGATCATAAATTCCAGAAAATACATTTTTTTATATAAAAAATTATTACAAAATATTACGTCTTTCGTACAAATTTTTATCACAAAGTATCGTAATTGAAGGTCTCTTTGATTCTACCCCTAGTACACAGTACCGGGTGACAATCAACACGTGTTCAAGTCATTTTTTTTTATTTTTTTAATTTTTAAAGAATTCTCATTAACTCTAATAAAACCTAATGTTTAACGTAGCATATAAACTTTTCTCATTCTCTCTTTTCATATATGTTGATACCTTTCGCTGGCCTTATCTGACTCTGGCAAACTTAGCTCTTTTTTTAAGTGATGGAAAAAGAATCTGACTAGTGACAAAAATGTTACTTCTGAAAGTATTAAAAGATTAAGACCACATATTTTTTAGTTATTTTGTAATTATTAGCTTATTCCTAGTTAGTGAACTACGTCCACATATTAGCGGTTGATGAGGGGTAAAAACGAGCTTACACTCCCAGCATTAATTACCTAGAATAGTATAAATACCCCATTTGTATATTTTAACGGGGACCTAGGGGCAATTGAAGGAAGAAAGACTTTTTTAGTTTGCAATGTGTGAAGTGTGTTTAGATTGTAAGCTCCCAATTTATTCCCTATCAGTAAAATTTCTTCTTTTCCCCCTATATTTTATTTATTTATTAGATTGTCTGTCTATGTATATTTTTTTAAGCCCATTTAACTTGTAATATAATGAAAGAATTTAAGTGGGTTTTAAAAATATTTTTTTATCATTTTAATATAGTAAAGAAATTTAAATGATTTCTTATATTGAATTTTCAAATGGGTCTTTATAAATTAATGAAATGAATTTAAATGCATAATTTAAAAATTGTTAAAAATTTAATGGGTCTTTATACCATTATGTAATGAACTTGAATGGATATTTAGAAATAGCGAACAATTTAAATCAATTTTTACAATATGGTATAGTGAAATAAATTTAAATAAGTGTATGTATAATGCCATAAAATAAAGTCTTGTCCTATTTTTATTTCGGTCGCGAGGAGAAGTTGATTTTCTCAATTTAAAATTAAACTTTTTTGGTGAATTTTGACAGTAGTCTTCTTTGGACTAGCATTGTTACAGCCGAAAAACTGCGACCGAAATTTTGTGGGAACCGATCAAATTCAGATTTTAAATTATTGAAGTTTTGTAGAAAAAACCATGATTACCATGGTTGAATTGAAATGTAAAAGCAAAACAAAAGAAAAAGGGTGATATGACACGTGCCTATCATTGCTTGCTCGGTACACATCTTAATTCTATCACGTCTTTTTGTATCACGGAGTTTACAAAGACCTTAATTCTATCACATCTTCATTCTATCACGTCTTTTTGTAGAAAAAATTATTGCAAATCATTCTAATTAACACACATTTTCATTTTCCTCAAGTCTTTTTGTAAGAAAACGTATCACATAAACATACTAATAGTGCTAGAAAACCCAAAATTACTAAAATACCCTCAGATTGTCAAGAAATTTACAAGAATGTCATTAATGGAAGTTGACGACGGCTACTCGAAGGTGGTTACAGAAGTAGTGGGGGACGCCAAATTACCAAGGCGCCCTCAGTAATTAGATCCAGGCTGTTGGATTGAGGGTAGTTGTGGGACGATATTGTACTTTCATCACATGTAATTTCCTATAAATATGAGGAGAAATTCATTTGTAAGGGGGGAGGAAATTGATTAATGGAAATCAGTCTTTCTACTTTCTACTTTTGCATTACCTCGTGACGTCTCTACGTGCTACCGTGTCTAGACTAAACACTCCCAAATCACACACCATCAGCTTGGCGCCGTCTGTAGAAAATCTGGTCTAGGCATTGAGATGAATACTCGTTCGAGGGCGAGGAGTGCGAACATGGGGCAAGAGGAACCCGAGAGTGGAAGGGAAGAGCACGAGCAAGGCGCCTTGGAGACTCCACCGGCACACGACCAGCAGGAGGAGAGGCAAGGCGACGCCTTGGAGACTCCACCAGCACACGGCCAGCAGGAGAAGAGGCAAGGCTACGCCTTGGAGAATCCACCATCGCACGGCCAGCAGGAGGAGAGGCAAGGCGACGCCTTGGAGAATCCACCAGCGCACGGCCAGCCGGAGGAGAGGCAAGGCCAAGGTTGCTCCTTGGAGAGTCCACCCGCGCACAACCAGCAGAAGGAAAGGCAGGATGAGGCCGAGGCTCCCACCTCCCCCCTCAGTTATTCAGATAACTCCTGAGGCTCTTCGCCAGTTGGTGGAGGATGCATCCGCCCAAGCAGCAGAGAGAGCCTTGGCCCAGTACGTAGCTGGATGCGCGCTACCTCCACGACCCCTTCACAATCCTCGCAGAGGCCCAGACACTCCCTTGGCTCCCGAGGACGGCGAGCAGAGGACCGAGGACGCCTTCGAAGGCATGGACTATGAGGAGAAATTTAGCAGAAGGGCCACGCAGCCAGAGGACGACTTCTACCCCTCACCTCCTCGTAAGGGGGTCCAGTGAAGAAGGTTACTTCCCACATCCTCCGCAGGGGATACGCGAAGGCAGCTACTTTCCACCTCGTCGCCAAGAGGAAATGCTGGCGGCACTAGAAGGAGGATACCACGAGATGGGAGTCCCTCCCCCACATGTTTTCCCGAATCCTTTGGGACCTCCAAAATACCCAGAGCGACCTTTGGCAATGGCACCTCCGCAGCAGAGTCCCTTCGCCCTCCACATACTAGCAGAAGCCATCCATCCAGGGGTCAGGATCCCGAGCCTGGATGAGTACAACGGAGTAGGGGATCCTCAGGATCACTTTGATCGCTTCATGGCTAGGGCCGATCTGCTGGACATTAGCAACGCAACATATTGTAAATTTTTTCGGACTACCCTCTCGGGGAAGGCAATGGTGTGGTTCAACCAGCTATCTCCAAGGACTATCGAATCATTTGAGCAACTCTCTCAGCGCTTTTTGCACCATTTTGTGATAAATAGGCGGTGTCCCAAGACCACTTCGTATTTGTTTACAATAGTCCAGCGGGAAAACGAGAGCTTGAGGGAGTATGTGCGACGCTTCTCGGAGGCTGTTCTGGAAGTCCCCCACGTAAACCCAGAACTTTTGGTGAGCATCATGCATCAGAATCTAAGGAGAAGTCGATTCCATGAGTCGATTGCTGGAAAGCCCCCTTCCTCACAAGAGGAGTTATTACTAAGAGCTGAGAAGTATATCAGAATCGAGGAGTTGGCAGTTTCGCGACCAACAAGATCCGTTAAAGCGGAGGGCCACGGAGGAAGAGAAAGGGGTTCCCCTTAACACAGAAGGAAGTAAGCGTGAACGCAGAGATGAGCTCCCGGGGAATTCGGCTCAGTATACTCCTCCGAACGCCTCGCGAAATCAAACGCTCGATGCAGCCAAACGACAAGGGTTGGGATCGAGGCCAAAGCACGGAGAAATGCCGCCACTGGAAGAATGAGGTCGAGGAGCTGATCTGAAGAAAGAATGAGGTCGAGGAGTTGATTTGAAGAGGTTGCTCGCAAGAATTCGTGGGGCGAAGGAATCAAGAGCTCCAGGAAACTGCCTTTGGAGGCAGACACATGGCACGTAGGAGTAAAGCAGGAAGCGGAACGAGTCAACAAGGACAACCTCCCAGCTGCTGGTATTATGAGGGTTACCGCGGGAGGCCTAGTAGGAAGAGACACGAAGTAAGTTGAAAGAGTCGCAGAAAGAGCAAGGCAAGCTGAAGGAGTTGCGGTGAGAGCAATAGGGTGCAATGCCAACCGTGTCATCTTTTGTGAAGATGGCAGCATAGTCACCAGCGGATCCAAGAATGAGTCGGAGTGTGATGCGCTGAGCTAGGGGAGCAGATGACCAAGTACTTATCAAACATCCAAGCATTAAGAAGGAAGCTCGATGAGTTCACCCTAGAACAAATCCCGCAGTCATGCAAGGAAGAGACGAACTGACTCGTTAAGTCAGCCAGTTTATTAGCTGCTTCAGAGAGCGAGAGAATAACCTTACTAAGTCAAGAGCGACACGAAATGGATGTGGTATGGGAAGAAGCCTTGACGGTGAAGAGCGTTCCACCAAGCTGGAAAGAATGTCTGGAAGAAGATTGAGAATTTGGGATTTTGCCTCAAGACTCCAAGGAGCCACAAGGAACCCCAAAGAAGCAAGGGTAATTCAAGCTAGGGCAGCGAAGCTCACGATAATTGGAAGTAAGCTGCAAAAGAGAGATTTTTTCTTACAAACCACATCTTGGATACTTCAGCAGGGACTAAGCAAAGCGTGATGAGGGAGGCTGCATGATCACTCCGAAGGTAGAGTGTTAGCATGCCAGGCCCCGCAGCGAGGACACCTTTGGCCTATAGAGCGTAAGGATGCATGGAGCTTAGTGAAGAACTCCGAGGGTGCCAGGAGCATGCCGACGTCATACGCGCCCCAGCGGGAAGCATGGACCTTAGCAACACCCTGTGCGGACGGGCAGGCGGAAGTAACCAGCAGGGTAGTCTTCCAAAATTTGAGGACGAGGCTGGAGGAAGCAAAAGGAAGTTGGGTGGAAGGACACCCGGAAGTCCTGAGGGAGTATCAAGCAACCCCGCGACGAGGCATGAGAGAGCACCCATTCAATCTAGTCAATGAGACATAAAACATGGCCAAAGTGGATGCCAAATAAGTATGGTTGTACCAAGTCGTGGAAAATGAACGAGAAGGAAATGTCCACACACGAGGAATATTGCTAAACCTCAAGAAACATTTTATTTAATGTTGTATATCCCTTTTTTTTCAAACGCTTTGTAATCCTGATTTTTGGTAATGAAATGTCCACCTTATATCTACTTGTTGTAGATTCACTGTCTAAACTTTATTGCATTGCTACATTTAACACTTCATTTAGCAAAAGAGTGGGATGTCCCCTCACATTGACACTCTCGAAGGGGGATTGCCCCTCACATTGAAAAGATGAGGATTGCCCCTCACATTGACATTTTATCAAAAAGATGGGAGGGGGATTGCCCCTCATATTAATATTTTATCTAAAAGAGGGGGATTAACCCTCACATTGACACTTTATTTAAAAGAGTGGGATGGCCCCTCACGTTAATGTTTCACCTAAAAGAGGCGGATGACCCCTCACCTTAACATCTTGTTTATAAGAGGGGGACTGCCCCTCACAGTAATATTTCATCTAAAAGAGGGCGATGGCCCCTCACCTTAATATTTTATCTAAAAGAGGGCGATAACCCCTCACCTTAATATCTCGTTTGAAAGAAGGGGATTGCCCCTCATGCTGACATTTTATCCAAAAAGAGGGGGTTTGTCCTTTACCTTGATATTTAGTTCAACACTTTGCTTATAAGATATTTAGTTTAATATTTTGCTTATAAGAGGGGGATTGCCCCTTACGTTTGAAATTTAGTTCGAGAAGAAACAACTTAATATAATGAACAATAGAGGAACTAAGTTGATAACATATAAAAACGGACCCTTAATAAGTTTCCCAAGAAATGACAAATACCCCCACAAAGGTCCAAGTGTTCCAACCAAAGGAACTTCTACAGAGCTTCCAAAAAGCCCAACGGGACGCGCCGTGGTGCAACTTGACGCAACGCGATATATGGTGCGACACAAAGTCAACATGACGTGTCGCGACGCGAGGTGATACAAATGTGACGCAACGCAACGCAATCACAAATAGTGATCAAAGGGGCAAGGTCCCCCTCGCCTCCATGTAGGCATACGAGGTTGTAGAGGATGAGGGAGCGAGCAACCACATCTCCTGTCCTTGACGAAAGGCGAGAATGGACTCGGAATCGCGTTTGCAAACACACCAAGCCTCTAGAAAAGTTTTTACAATTGTGGAGATGAAGGGTTAGAAGAACGAGTCCTTAACAACTCTCCCAAGGATGAACAAAATATTGAAAAGCCACAAGAGAGGAAGTGGCACCAAGATCCCGCAACACCAGAAGAAACTCTTCGAAGTACGCGAAAGAGTTAGTAGCAAAGTAGCTGACGCGCGACATCGAGGTCTGAAATGGGGGCTTGCGCTATCGAAGGAAATCGAGGAGTTTCTAACTTTTTCCTAGCTCTAATCTCTGGAAAAATCTAGCAAATCAGATGAGCGTTCCTGGTGCCCTAAACCAAAATCACTTCGTGATCAAAATCGACCACTTCAGCAAGCAAGAGAGGAAGAAGGAGGCGCAACAAGACACCCTCAGCCGAAATCCGACCGAAGCGGGGGCCACGGCCAGACTCTGGCCGAGGCGTGCGCCTCGGCCATGCCACGATCCACCATCGACGGTCCCCCGATGACGCCTCGTTAGACATTTTCTTAAAGTGCGCGACATCCTAAAATTCTTTCGGACTGGCAAATTATTTCTGTCTTTTCCAGATTGACAAAGGATGACTTTTGAAAGTCTAAAAATGAAAACTACTGCAAGGATAGAGATGAAGAGTCACATATTCGAACCAACTCATTTCGACATTTTTTCTGGAATGTGGCTGAGACTAAGAAGACAGACCAAACAAAGCAAGAGGAAGAAAGTCAGAATATTCCACCAAGTTTACACATAGAAGACAAGGAATCGCAGCAAGGGAAGGAGTTGAACCAAGAATGGTCTCGAAAGAAAAAGACCCTGTATGAAGAAGGGTCCCAAGAAGAAAGAAACTCGTGGCAGAAGTAGAAGAATGAACAAGAAGAAAAAAGGGAGCCCCAGTAGAAGAGGGATTTGTGTCAAAAGGAATCCCAGAAGAGAAAAGACTCTACATCAGACAGGAGCATCATCAAGAAGAGGAAGATAAGTCCAAATCAAATTATCTATTAGAACTTCCAAATTTTCCAGAAGCATTTGGAAGTTGGGGGGGCTACTGATAGTGCTAGAAAATCCAAAATTACTAAAATGCCCTCAAGCTGTAAAGAAATTTACAAGAATGCCATCAATGGAAGTTGACGGCGGTTACTCGAAGGTGGTTACAGAAGTAGTGGGGGACACCAAATTACCAAGACGCCCTCAGCAATTAGATCCAGGCCGTTGGATTGAGGGTAGTTGAAGGGCGATATTGTACTTTCATCACATGTAATTTCTTATAAATAGGAGGAGAAATTCATTTGTAAGGGGGAGGAAATTGATTAATGGAAATCAGTCTTTCTACTTTCTACTTTTGCATTACCTCGCGACGTTTCTATGTGCTACCGTGTCTAGACTAAACACTCCCGAATCACACACCATCACATACGAATCCAAACATATTCTTATTTTTCTCACAAAACCTAATACAAAAAAAAAAAACTCACACAAAAAATACTAAAAATGGAAAACTAATAATGAAAATAAACCAAACTAGGCCTAATAATCTTAGTGCTAGCTAGAAGGCGTAACATTTGGTTGGATAACCTAAGGCCCAATAGCCCAAACACTAAAGCCTAAGGGCCCAACTTCCCAATTCGAAACCCTGCGGATTGTTTGGGCTTCACATTGCACAAAATTAAAAAAAGAGCTTTCAGCCCAATTCGTAGTTCTAAGGTTTTCAGAAGTCTAAGGTTTACGTTTAACTATACTTAGTTGACGTGGCATATATTTGTTCGAGAAATTTTAGTTCCGACTTAGTTCGGTTAAATCGGAACTAATTATATGACAATTGCAATACACTTGCCATATGATTAGTGAAGTTTAGGAAAAGTGACCAATCGCATGACAAGTGTATCACACTTGCTCTATAATTGGTTTGATTTGGCCAAATCTAATCCAGACAAGAATTTTGTCATTTGGTCATTTTAATACGACGTTTTGGGTTAAATATTATTCGCTTTAATCAAAATCTTTTGGGTTTATCTTTAAATAAACATCTCACTAGGAAGAGATGACATGAAGGTTTATATAATATTCAAATCATTTGAATCCATCTGATATGAAATGATAGTATACACTCGTCGTCATTATTGAACTGTATAGTTTATATTAGGTTTGTCAATGGGCCAAAAATGCTCAGACCCAAACCCATTCTAATGGGTCGAGACTCAGGCCCAAACCCTTTATATTAAATCAGATCAAATTAATATATGGTTCTTCAGGCTTAAATATGGGTTCTCAATCAGGCCTAGACCCGAAAAATTGGGTCTTCAGACCTAGAGGCCTTAAGTTAGATTTAATGAGTTGGGTAGAGCCTGAGTAGAATTTTAGTAATTGGGTCTTCTTTAGATTTAGGCCTGAATAGAATTTTACCTTAGCCATTGACCGGCATAGTCTATATATCTATATATTACATCATGTTACTTGCACACGTTAGTAAGACCCTCTGTCAAAATAATTTCCTAAAACATGGTCAATCTACTACCTCTTTTTACATTAACGTAGTAAGACCCATTATTATGTTATTGCTTATATTGGATTAAAATGTAAATTGTAGCCTACGAAAAAAAAAAAAAAAAAGTGGAACTCAATCCTTATCTGATCAAATTATTTGGTCAACATAAGTCGAAACTATATATTATTTATTATATATATATATATATATATTGGTCCTACGAACAATTTCAAAGCTATAAATTCTATTCCCACTAAATATACGGGTATTTATATTACTTTAGGTGATTTTATTGTAATTTATTTTAATATATTGCTCAACTTACTAAAATATAGATAAAATCATGTTGATGTTTACTGGGGTCCAACACCACCATAATGATCGAAGGATCTTCAACGAAATTCTAAAATCAAAGGAGGATTAACCTACAAAACAGGAGTTAGCACTCCGATACTTAAATTAGTAATGTTCTTACCAAAGAAATAAAAAGAAAAACTTGAATCAATGTGAGAATAATTGTTGAATATAATGATAAAGTGATATAGTTCGTATGGAGTGCAAAAAGTAAGCTAAAAGTATCTCAAAAACCAAATAGTGAGAGTTGGAGTGCGATAAAAGATGCTGGGAGACATATGAAATATTCTTGAGAAGACATGAACTCCTGTTGAAAACTGTGCATTTTGTTCATTTTTTATGGTTTTAATACATTTTATCTTTATGTGATATTGCAAATGAACAAATTATCTTTTTATAAAAAAAATAGCAATTTACCTTCCTGTGTTCTTTCAAATTAATCTCAGAAAGATAAATTGCTATTTTATTTTTCAGATGAGAATAATTTTCTCATTTTTCTACATCACGAAAATGGTTCTTGCATTTTTTCCCATTTTTTATTAAAGGGACCACGTATAATATAAACAGACAAGTCATTCATTAACATGTCGTCGAAATACTATAATTTTAAAAATATATTTTTGACCTAACAATTCCTAAGTTAGAAAATTAAAAAAGGAAATTATATAAGTACATGTTCCTACCTAATATATTCCTGAAAATGAAAGAAATTATATAAGTAGATGTTTCTACCTAATATATTCCTGAAAATGAAATACCCCATTTCTAGAAAGCTTCAGCGAGCAGTAACGAGAGAGGTTGGAATAGGACATATCATGGAAAACCATCTGTCACCTGTCGGGTTTAGATTTTATATTTTAAATAATATTATATTTTCTATTTTATTTAATATATATATACACCAAGTATATAAAAATTATATCATCTATTTATTTAAGCGAAATTTTGTATACACAACGTCTGTATATTGAATAGAATATAATAGAATATGCAATATGATTTAAATTAGAAATTCAATCATACTCAAATGTTTACTATCAGGACGTTACTATCAACCATGTAATTACGAATTGTTCCTACAATTATATTTTTGCCCATTGCATTTAAGCACCATCACATCCGTGCATTTGTGTAATAAATGCTAAACCCAACTTCATAAGCAAAAAAATCTATGTAATTTATTGAGGAGCGTTTACCTTGCATTTACAATGCCTTTAGGCACAATCAAGTAAATGGAAACCTGCAAAAACTATAGAAGCTCAAGCAAAACTATAAATGATCACATACCAAATTTCAGAACATTAATGATGATTGACAGTGCAATTCTATTCAAATTAAGGGGCAAATTGGACTTCATATACACTCCTTAGGAGAGCAATATAGGAAGCGAAAGTTGGTGGTAAAATGATGTGGATTCCACAGACTAACAAGATTAAACCTGAAAATTGGAGACACCACTAATGGATCACAGAGATAACGCAAAGTAACAAATTACAAAGTGGGAGTTGGGTATTAAAACCTTTATTTACAAACCAAGGGGAACAAAATATAATGAATGTAAACAGAAAGCTGTTTCAAAACAGAATGAGAACAATAACTACGAGATAACAGAAATGACCAAATCAGGCTGAGGAAGCCAAAATCCGGTGTGAGAAGACTTCGACCACAACAGGTCGGCACTCAACAACCGTTTGCACCAAAAAACCAACCAGATTCGAACCAACACTAGGTCAGATCGCCACAAGCCCAGACCACTGAAAATACTCACTGAGAGTTCTATGGATTTTCTCACAATTAGGTAATGTTTCAGAGTTCACACAGATCTCACAACACACAGAGAGATGTAGTGTAAGATGTATTGTGTGTCTGAGAGAATAAGAAGAGGCCATAATATATAGTGATCGGGATCGGAGCAGAGAAGGGAAGATTATGGAGTACATAGAAGGTGGTGAAGGGGAAGGAAAGGAATCTGCTGCTGGAGAGAAAAAGGGAAAGAGAAGAGGCGCGGAGAGGAGAAATGAAGATTAGGGTTAAGACACGCGTATATATATACGGGGGTCAAGTAGCAGGTCGGGTCGGCAAATGCGCGGTAGGCTGGGCAGCCGGGTTGGTGTCTTTGGGCCATACAGGTCATTGGGCCAAACAGGTTGGATCATGGGCCAAACAATTTCCCAACATTCTCTACCTTGGACCAGGACCCAACCTGAAGGAGGGTAGCCTGGCCCAAAGCCGGATTTGGCGTTCATCATTGCCTTTTGACTTCCTTGGAGGTACCTGCAAAAAAAGACAACATTGCACTCACAAATATGGTTAGTAGATTAGGTCATGCAAGTCTTAAAATCTTTAGACAGTTATAGAACCTTTTAGTAGGTAGACACTTATTCCCCATATCAGACGGATTTGAATCAGAATCTATCTTTTCAAGGTTTATAAGATCTTTTCCCACTATGTCTCTAATGAAATGATATCGAACATCTATATGTTTTGTTCTATCATGAAAAATCGGGTTTTTACAAAGTTGTATAGCAGATTTACTATCGAAATAAATCATGACTTTTTTGTTTTAGAAAATCAATTTCTTTTATGAGACCCTCTAACCAAAGGGCTTCCTTAAAAGCTTTTGTAGGTGCTATATATTCTGCTTTAGTAGTGGATAGAGCTACAATATGCTGGAGTTGGGATTTCCAACTTATACATGACCCACACAAAGTGAAAACATATGATGTAGTAGATTTACGACTATATCTATCATTAGCATAATTGGAGTCAACGTACCCAACTAGATTCACATCATTCGGGCATTTATAAAACATAACACCATGGTTAACAGAACCTTTCAAGTATCTTAAAAGCCACTTAAGGGCCTCCCAATGAGGGGGTCCGACATTAGACATGTACCTGCTGAGACAACTAATGGCGTAAGCAATATCAGGTCTAGTGCATACCATTAAGAACATAATAGAACCAATAGCATTTGAATAGAGATCTTTTTCCATTTTCTATTTCTCTTTTTCAGTTTTAGGGCATTGTTCCTTACTGAGCTGATAGTGAGAAGATAAGGGAACAGGACAAGGCTTTGAGTTAGACATAGAAAACTTTTCTAACATGGATAAAATGTAGGAACTTTTGTTTAAGAAGATAGTGGAGTTTTTTATGTTTCTCTCAATAGTCATCCCAAGGATTTTCTTGGCATCCCCTAGGTCTTTCATATCAAAGTTTTTGCATAGGTTGTTTTGGAGTATTTTAACGTGCTATGAGCTAGGGCTAGCAATCAACATATCATCCACATATAAAACAAGAAACACACGAATGTTTACATCATACTTAAAATAGAGACAATGGTCATAATGGCTTCTAGTATAGCCTAGTGAATGCATGAACATATCAAACTTCTTGTTCCATTATCTAGGAGACTGTTTTAGACCATACAGAGATTTCTTTAGTAAGCATACATGATCAAGTTTTGCTTTATCAATGAACCCAGTGGGTTGATGCATACAAATGTTTTCTTCCAAATCACTATGTAAAAAAGCAGTTTTTACATCCATTTGTTTAAGTTCCCAATCGAAATGAGCAGTGAGAGCAAGTAGAATATGAACTGTGGTGTATTTCATGACAGGGGAGAAAACTTTAGCATAGTCTTCCTTCTTTTTGGGTGAATCCCTTTGCTACTAACCTAGCCTTAAATCTCTTAATCTTTTCTTATTGTTTGATTTTATATATCCATTTACACCCAATAATAGAACAGTTTTTAGGTTTTGGTACTAACACCCAAGTTTTATTATCCCTTAAGGATTTCATTTCTTCGTTCATAGCACTAAGCCATTTATCAGAATTCTCATATTTTAAAGCTTCTTCAATCGTACTAGGTTCACTTGACTCGGTGTTTAGGGCAATGTGATAGTCCTTAAGTCTGGAGGGAACCCTAGACTCTCATCTATTCCTATCTCTTGCTAACTGATAGTTTTCTAGATTTGATTCAAAACTAATTTCTCCTGCATTTCCCTCTACCTGTTCATTTTCTTCTAAACTTCCCTCTACTTGATTGAAGACAGGTCCTAAATCTAGGTTGGTTTCTTTCTGAAGATCAGACAAGCATGGCATTTTTTCTTCATTAAAAGTTACATCTTTGCTAATCTATACTTTAAAACCTGGTTAGCTTCTAGCCAGAATCTATATCCTTTAACCCCTTCAGGGTACCCTATGAAAACACATTTCAAGGATCTAGGTTAGAGCTTATCAGAGTTTTGATGTACGAAAGCAGAATAACCGAAAGCACGCAGATATGAGATATCAACATTTTTATCAAGCCAAACATATTCAGGACTTTTTTCCTCATAAAGGAACAGATGGAGATCTATTGATCAAATGCACAACAGTTAAAACAGGTTCACCCCAAAACGATTTAGACAAACCAGAACTTACAAGCATACATCTGACCTTATCTAGAATAGTCCTATTCATGCGTTCAGCAACACCATTCTGCTGGGGGTGTAGGGATTTGTTTTATGAAATTTAATACCATATTCATTACACAATTCAGAAAAATTGTGGTTGCGAAACTCTAGACCATTATCCGTCCGTAAGGCTTTTAACCTTTTTCCAATTTGATTCTCAACAAGAATTTTCCATCTTTTAAAAATCTCAAAAATATTATACTTTTTTTTCATTAAGAAAACGAACACTTTCTAGCGAAATTATCAATAATGGAAAGGAAATATCTATTCCCACCATAAGTGGGTGTATTATACGGACCTCATACATCAGTGTGAACATAATCTAAAATGCATGTGGATGATGAGGGGGCAGGGTAAGGTGAAACAGGAAATTGTACTTTATGTTGTTTACCCAAAATGCAATCATCACAGAATTTAAGCTTTTCGATTTTATCACTAAGAACCCCTTCCTTTTTAAGCAACTCAAGGCCCTTTAAGCTAATGTGTCCTAGCCTTTTATGCCCAAAGATGTTTTATCATTATTAGTCACAGAGGCAGCAAGCATATCATAATTGGCATGACAGATATAGAGGTTTCGTTTTCGTTCAGCTTTAAAATTAGTTAAGGACCCTTTCATAATTTTCATAATTCTTTTTCCCTATCTATCTTCAAAACCTTGTTCTTCAAGAACAGCACATGATATCAAGTTATGACTTAAGTCAGGAACAAATTTGACATTTTTCAAAGTGAATTTATACCCATTTTCAAAAGATAAACATACGTCACCAAGACCCTTGATTTCACATTGTTTCTCATTAGACATTGAGACAAACCCAAAGTTACCAGATTCAAAATTAGTAAAGATTCTTTTGACAGGACTCATATGAAAAGTACAACCAGAATCAATCAGCCATTCATGCATACTAAGATCATTCACATTATTAATATCACAAACCATGAACACATCACCCGAGTTATCAATAGTAACCGCATTTGTATCTTCTTTGTTGTAGTTATTATTATCCTTATTGTCCTTCCTAGGTTTTTTGCAATCTTTTATATAGTGTCCCTTAATCCCACAATTATAACACCTTCTTTCCTTTACCTTATTATCCTGATTGTTATTATCTCTAGGTCTGGATTTACTCCTACTTCTACTCCTACTTCTACACCTTGCTATGTCCTCTGTATTTATAATCTGAGTTACGATTAGTAGTTCTTCCTCGTACAAAGTTGACTTCATTATGAGGTTTATTAGACTTATTAATCTTAAGGTCCATTTTCTTGCTTTTTAAACCATTTATAACAGCGTCAAGGTTCACATTATCTCTACCGTATTTTATGGCTGCTTTTACATCACTATAATTATCTCGAATATCATTAAATAAGACAATGGGAGTGTAATCATCTATGTTTTTATCACCAATGAGTTTTTTTTTTATCTTGGATTAGCTTAGTGAAATCATCAATATTCTCCCCACCCTTTGCACCCGCCAACCCCCCTCCACCCCCACCCACCGACCCTTCAGAAGGGGGCGACGGCAATGCCACCACCCCTGATTCAAGGCGACTTGCCGTTCGCCCAGATCCGTGTTGTTCCGGGCGACGGCGGTCTCCCAACCTTTTTTTTTTAAATTGTAAATTTAATTTTTAATTTTTAAATTTAAATTTAAATTAAAATATTATAAATTTAAATAAATTTAAAATAAAACAATTGTTCTAAACATTTATAAATTTTGAAATAATTAAAAAAAAGTTTTAAGTTTCATTTCAATACTTATACAAGTAATTTAGATTTAAATATTATTTATTGTAAATAAAGATAATATATTTAAATATTTTTAACTAAATAATAGTTTTAAATTAGTTTAATATATAATTTTTATAAATATTAACATTTATATTTATTAAGATATTTAAATTGGAAAAATGAATTTACTATATTAATTTTTGTATTTTAATTTTAATTTAATATTTCAATTTAAATTATAAAACTTAATAAAATTTATATACTTTTTCGTATTTTAAGTATGTATATTTTCTTAAAAAAATATTTTTTTAGATATATGAAAATGCAAAAAAAAAAAAAATTATTCAAGACAAGTCAAAAATGCCTAAGTCAATATACACACATCATGAGGCTATTTTAGTAAAAATAACCTAAAATGGAGGTCAAAAGCAGCCAGAAATCACCCCCACACGCATAACACGCATGTGTAATGTACCTTCCATTAATTCATAACGAAAAAGATGTTTTTTGCTGAGTTTTATAAAACACAGGGGGTGGGGGTCTCCATCTATTTTCAAAACACAGGAAAGTTTTTAGTCAACTTTTCAAAATACAGAAAAGTTTATGCATTTTAGCCTAATAATTTAAATATGCATACCTGTCGATTGCACGTGCTTCCACCGCTAATATATTAGTTGTAATGGTTAGTTAAAAATACAGACTCCGATTTTCAAATGGGAAATGTTGCTTTCAATTTTGTACAGATTTTTTTTTGAAAAAGAAAAAAAATATATATTTGGATCAGTCGATGTAGGAGTTGTATTTTATATTGTTAGTGGTGTCAAATTAATATATATTTTTTTATTTGAATGAAACTGACAATTTTATAATTTATTGCTAGTGATATCAAATAAATATATTTTTTTAAAAGTAGAATTGTCAGTGGTGCAATACATTATAAAAAAACAATATTATTAATTTATTCAATTAATGATTGAAAATATTATATATGTACACATATGTATAAAAAAGTAATGACCGAAAAAGAAATGATGGTAAAAGTATTTCTAATAAAACGAAAATATAAATAAACATGTTTTTGTTATTATTATTATTATTATTATTATTATTATTATTATTATTATTATTATTATTATTATTATTATTTATTTATTTGATGCATAGTATACTTCAAATGGTGGAGATGCAGCACCTACCAAAAGCCCCAAACGACCAAACACTTGCGTCTATGCGACTCAAAAGGCAAAAAGGAGAAATGGCAACAGACACATCTGAAAACTTTATCTCATTTTATTTTAATTAGAAATAAAATAAAATAAAATAAAATAAAATATGTTTGATTAAGATGTTTTTAATTTTCTTTTAGTATGAGATTGAATGTGAAATAAAAATTTAATGATTACAATTAGTGTAATGCGTAAAAAGTGAGAGGTAATAAGAATATAAATGATTGTAATCAATGTGATATGTTTTTTATTTTAAGTAGCGATATTGACATGACAAAAAAAAAGAATAAATAATTATATTTATTTCGTAGTCAGGTATAATTGCAGTTCTTGATATGTACAGATAAGCCAGAGTGTTGATAATTTCTACTTTTCTTTCGCAAAATTCAATCCCCTTCAAATGATCTAAGAGGGGTATTTATACGGGCTTGTAGATGCTGTCACCCACGTGAGTGTAAAAATTCACATAAGCTATCAACTGTTCGACTGCACATGATATTACCATCATGTATTAATCCAACAAGTCACAATTTACATGGGTACAAATTCACATGAGCGGCACCAAATTTTCCGTATTTATACTATTAAACTAATTTAGGGTCATCGAGTAAAGCTAAATCTAGTAACACACAATTTACATTAATCTAAAATCTTCACACATCATAATTACATTTGAAAATAATAATTTGAAAAATCATATATCCGATCAAAAAATATTTCAGAACCAAATACAAATATCTCATCCCAACAACCAAGAACCCCTCAAAGAATCGTAAAAAATAAGATAAAAAAAATAATCCAAACACCTAACCAACTTGCAAGAACTATAAATGCCCAACTCACATGTCCAAATCTTATCATGTAATAATTCTTTTCTTTGCAGTAAAATGGCTGAAAAAACCAAGATTCTGATCATCGGGGGAACGGGGTACCTTGGTAAATTCATAGTAGAAGCCAGTGCTCAATCCGGGCATCCCACCTTTGCTTTGTTGAGAGAGAGCACACTGTCTGATCCTGCCAAAGCCAAAATCGTCGAGGGATTCAAGAATTCTGGTGTCAATATCCTCGTTGTATGAGTACATTAATTCTTGTCCAATCTTGAATTATGTTTTTGTTATTTTAGTTTATTAAGTCGATCTCAAACGAGTTTTAGGGGAATCATCGTAGTTATGTTTGGAATACGTGTTGGTATTGGGACAGGGTGATCTGAACGATCGTGAAAGCCTGGTGAAGGCAATAAAGCAGGTGGATGTTGTGATATCGACGGTGGGGCAGATGCAGTTGGCCGATCAGGTTAACATCATTGCTGCAATTAAAGAAGCTGGGAATGTTAAGGTCAATGCCCACTCTTTCTTCATTCGTGTGAAAAGTATTTTTGCTAATTCCACGTTATAAACGAAAAAAATAATATTTATGAATCGTACGTTAAATTATGACCAAATAAAACGTTCTATGTTCTTTTGGCTATATTTGTTCAGAGGTTCTTGCCCTCGGAGTTTGGAAATGACGTGGACCGTGCCCGGGCAGTGGAGCCTGCAAAATCGGCATGGGCAATTAAGATTGAGATCCGACGAGCCATAGAGGCAGAAGGCATTCCTTACACCTATGTCTCCTCCAACTATTTTGCTGGCTATTCCCTCGCCACACTAATGCAGCCAGGATTCTCCCCTCCACCTAGAGACAAAGTTACCATCTTAGGAGATGGAAATGCCAAAGGTATTCTTCAATTTAAAACTAATATTTTTGAGAAAAACTTAATATTATCTTTTTTTTATGCTTAATTTAGATAGATTCTATGTTTAGCTTTTTGTATAACAATATGGGTCAAATCAAATATGCATGGATCTAGGTGCCTACATTTAGCTCCGTGACCTTTTAGGCCCAATTTGACTCAACGATTGCATAATTGATTATGAGATAATTGATTTTAAAAAATGTGATTATGAAATCTGGATTTATAATTTCAATAATTAATTATCTAATTGTAGATTCCAAAACTACCATCATATCCAGTGAGTTTGGTAGAATTTAATGAGTATAATAGGTAATTAGATAAAAATAATTATGAACGTGGTTTTTGTAGAATTAATCACAAAAGTGATATTGGAAAAAGGATCCGAACAGTATAATTTTTTTTTTTTTTTTTTTTTTTGCACTCTAAATGCAAGTTTTATCTGCTCAAATACTAAAAGAAAATTGACTATTGGCTACAAATTTATTGGCTACGGACTAAAGCTATGGTAAATAATTATTATTAATCACGATTAAAGAAAAATCGTTGCAAAACCTAAATTATCCACCATGAAAACTCTTTTTACCATAGTTATGAGCCATAGCAAATGTTTTTACCATGCTTTTAGCCATAACAAATGTTTTAGCCACACTCGCAAATACCAGGGCAATAATCGTTGTATGACCATAGTAAATAGCTATTCACTACGGTGTTTGCTTTTAACCATGACAATTAGCCATAATTAAATGTTAATTTTTTTTCTAGTGATCACAGGGCCAAATATGCACTTAATCAACTGTTGATGGAACGGATCCACGAGTTCTGTAAAATTTGACTCGAGTAAAAACTACACAATCTCTATCTTGTTTTGTCATTTTCTTATTGCTCATTATCAAAAATTAAGATTGATTAGTAAGTTCGACCAAACACCATATGACTAGAATTTTCTTACACTAATTGAAAGCGACGTAGTACAAGTATTAAAGGATAGATAGAACAAACTCGAGAGTGCTAAAACATTCTCTCTTGATTTAACCTTATAATAAATTACAAATTAATGTACTGTATAACGTTTGATCAATATTCCTTGAGCTCATGTTATTTTAACAACATTAGTACGTAACAATATTGTCTTAATTTTTGCAGCTGTTTTCAACGATGAACGTGACATTGCTAGGTACACGATCAGAGCAGTGGATGATCCAAGAACCTTGAACAAAACCCTCTATATAAAGCCTACCAAGAACACATATACCTTCAATGAAATTGTTGCTTTGTGGGAGAAGCTTATTGGGAAAACCCTCGAAAAATCCTATGTTCCTGAAGACCAACTTCTCAAACAGATTGCTGGTTAGTAACAAAATCTCTCTCTCTCTCTCTCTGACCTGCGGATAAATTTTGCGATAATCTTATACGCATTGTGATGGACGTTGATTCTGTTGCAAAAGGCGTTGCAAATCCCTATAATCGATGCAACAAGGGACGTTCTGTCACAAAGTTATCGCATGTTTCACTATAGCAAAATAGTTTAATAGTTACGAAAAAAATTCATGCTAAAAAATCAACGTCAAATAATTAGCAAGTAAAATTTTTGTTGTTAATCTACACTATTTAATATATATTTTAAACAGTTTGTTGCTAAATTCTTTAGCAAGTAAATTTCTTGTATTAAATAATATAAATCAGCAACGAGAATTTTACTTACTAATTAGTTTTATGCTCATTTTTTTTGTTGTTGTTGAACTATTTTCTTGTAGTGTTTCATTCAGCAACAAATAGTAGCAATGGACATTGATTAAAAACAAAAAACTCTTGTTAAGATTTTGCAACAACTTTGCACTATTTCTTTGACTAATACATGTAGCCGTACTCGTCTCACTAATGCCTTCGCAATTTCATCGCAATTTTGAAACAAGGTAATAATTTTTAGGTAGAGTTTGTTTGTCACAAATTCGCGACCAATTTTGGGACCATTTTTGTAGTAATTATTACTCTCGCCAAACTATTTTTCTGAGAAAAAAATTATTTTTATGTTAATTTGATTTTGTGTAATTGTAATGAATGCAGAGTCTCCAATGCCAATAAACATCATATTGGCCATCAATCATTCAGTTTTGGTGAAGGGAGATCAAACCTATTTTGCTATTGATCCATCGTTTGGAGTTGAGGCTTCAGAGCTGTATCCTGATGTCAAGTACACCACCGTGGAGGAATACCTTCTCCAATTTGTTTAATTTCTGTAATTTCATATTCACAAATAAAGTCAAGTATATCATATGATAAAAGAAACAATATATATCACCGGTTGATGAAGGATATATAATTACCACACATTTTGGTTTGTTTTTAATTTTATTGTATCTTTTATTTCATTTGATATGTACAACGTCATATGATTTGAGTTGAGGTACTCAGTAACCTAGGGTTGATTTGGCGAGGACTGGGTTATTGACTTGACAATGATTTGGAATAGGGGTTTAAATGAGTATTTTGGGTTGGGTTAGTAATGGTTGGCTTCGACACACACAAAATGTTGGGCTAGCTGAGGGCTTTCGAAGTTTGAGTCAAATTAGGGCTCGAGGTTATAAACTTATAAGGGTCGCACAATACGATTTCGCTATAGAG
Organism: Sesamum alatum; assembly: GCA_034509735.1. Taxonomy (NCBI): domain Eukaryota; kingdom Viridiplantae; phylum Streptophyta; class Magnoliopsida; order Lamiales; family Pedaliaceae; genus Sesamum; species Sesamum alatum. Next base: position 32,533,771 of record JACGWO010000004.1, read on the forward strand.
TGCAGTTTGATAGTAATAAATGGATACATGTAAAATGGACTCTCTATATATTTATAGGCACTCATGTGTCAGAATCCGTACGGGCCACGTGTCAATTAAGTAGCCGTCGAATGAGTTATGGATCAACGATTATTAAGGCGGGTCGTCCGGTCAAACGGGTTGAGTGCGACCTGACCAGCTCAAAAACACGCAGACACTTAAAACTTGTATGGGCATTTTCTTGGCATTTGATAGCCATTCAATAGAAAGTAATAGATGAATGAAAGATCTAGTAATTTTTTTGTGTTTATTTTACTTCCAATATATAAGTGAGGTTAACATCATTATTGCATCTATTTCATTAAAATATTTTGTTCAATTACTTCATCTAGTGCTTCAAGAAACATATGCAACCACTACAAAAAAAATTGACTTTTTGCTACACTATAAATGACCACGGATAAAAAAATCATGGAAATCAACACTATTAACCACAACTAAACAAAATCAATGCAAAAACTTATTTTTGCCACGGTTAATCAATATTTGTCATGATTTTTAGCTACAGTCAAAATATTTGCCATAAGTTTGGCCATGACTAATATTCTGGCCACATTTACAGAAACAACTACTAATAGTCATTGCAAAGTCATGATTAATCAGTATTCTCACGATTTTAAATTTTTTTTACTATAGTAATTAATCGTAGCGAAAAATCATATTTATTCTAGTGAACAATGATGTTCACATCACCCTCATATATAGGTAGTAAAAAGAAAAGAACAAAAAAATTACTACTTTTTTCATTCATAAACGGCTACTCTTTATCCACTGATTATAATTCGGAATAATATTTTTAAAATTACACCCTTTCGATTTTATATATATATTACGTTTACCCCCTTATAAATATATAAAAATATTATATGAAAATATTAAATAATGGGTAAAATTAAAAATTTATGTAACTTGACGTCACTATTTTCCCTCACAAATTTAGGTGTAGACATAGAATTTCCGAAAAAGGCGTAACCGTAATTTTAAATTTTTTTTTAGGAAAAATGTAATCTTGCATTCTTACATTCTTAGAAGAGTCAAAATTTATTTAATCCAGTAAAATACCAAATTATCATATAAAGTCAACAAGTCAAATCTTGTCCAAGTACTTATGGAATAAAATCTGTTACAAATTAATTAGTATCCCAATTCAAAAACATTTACCCCATAATCCACAATCACGTCTCTATTCATTTTTGCTGCAAGATTAAGCAAACAGTTAAACCAGACATGATTGTCATAAACATACATTCTTAGCCAACGAATATATGCCACTATTCCGACCAAATACAGCTTATTCAGACATTGGGGGCAGAAGTGCGATTTTGGCCCCAACCGACCAAAATTGCTAAACCCACAAACCACGACTTTCTTTTGTCGAACATTCCAGGCTCCACTGAGGAAGGCGAGGACTCGTTCTTTATATATAGCCACACTCCGCTGAACTCGGCGTTCAAACTGTGAAGCGCAGTCTGTGTGGCAATAGAATTTCTTTCCAAGAACAACGTTAGGTATTCCAATGGCGGAGAAGAGCAAGATTCTGATCATCGGAGGAACTGGGTACATCGGGAAGTTCATAGTGGAAGCCAGCGCGAAATCTGGGCACCCCACATTTGTTTTGCTCAGAGAGAGCACGGTTGCTGATCCTGTCAAGGGAAAAATCGTTGAGGGGTTCAAGAATTCTGGGGTTACTGTTCTCACTGTATGTACATGTTTGGATTTGAGTTGTGTAGTGTGTGTTGTGTGTGTAAATAGTTGTGGTGATTGTGTGGAAAATTTGTTTGCAGGGTGATTTGTATGATCATGGGAGTTTGGTGAAGGCGATAAAGCAGGTGGATGTTGTGGTATCTGCAGTTGGTTTGCAGCAGTTGGCTGATCAAGTTAAGATTATTTCTGCCATTAAAGAAGCTGGAAATGTTAAGGTTGGTTTGATCCATTTTGTGTTTGGTGTTTTTAGTGTTCTTTAACTGTTTGATGGAAGTTCGTATAGTGTTGTGAGTTGGGTGATCTGAAGTTTACGGGTTTGATTTGAGTAAGGATTTTAAGTTTTAATGGGTTGTTGTGTGTTCATGCTTGTTTCATATCTTAGTTTGATCGTGTCTTTTCATGGTTCGGCTGAGGTTGATTCTCGTACTTTCTTTCTTCGATTCTTTAGAGGTTCTTGCCGTCGGAATTCGGGAACGATGTGGATCGTGCTCGTGCTGAAGAGCCCATAAAGTCTGCTTTTAATGTCAAGATCAATATCCGCAGAGCCATTGAGGCAGCAGGCATTCCTTACACCTACGTTGTCTCCCACTACTTTGCTGGCTACTCGGTGGCAACGCTTGTGCAACCCAACGCCACGGCTCCTCCTAGAGACAAAGTAGTTATCTTAGGAGATGGAAATCCTAAAGGTATATTTCACCTGTCCAAACATGGTATTTGATCGAAGGGTCGATGAAATATGGTGTCTCAATCAGCACAAATGAGATAATTCTTCATTTTGCAAAGCATTTCACATTCACATTAGGATCTTGCATTAACAGATTAGCCATGTTTCTTGTCTTGTCATCCTAGGAGGCAATGTTTTGTCATAAAATCGTTCAATCTTATTGTTTATTTCTGCAATTTCTTGCATTGTTGTAGCTGTCTTCAATGTCGAGCAAGATATTGGCACCTACACCATCAAAGCTGTGGATGATCCCAGAACATTGAACAAGGTACTCTACATTAAGCCTCCCAAGAACATATACTCGTTCAACGAACTTGTAGCTTTATGGGAGAAGAAGATCGGTAAGACTCTTGAGAAAGAGTATATCCCGGAGGAGCAAGTCGTGAAGCAGATCCACGGTGAGTAGTTGGAGAAAACTTGTCTGAATTCTTGATAAACTTACATTTGGATTTGAATCATCAATCTTACTAACTTGTGGTTTGCCATTCTGTTACTATTGCAGAGTCTCCGGCTCCCATCAATTTCTTCCTCGCGATCAACCACTCGATATTTGTTAAGGGTGATCATACATACTTCGATATCACACCGTTTGGAGTTGAGGCCTCGGAACTCTATCCGGATGTCAAGTACACCACCGTGGAGGAGTACCTTGACAAGTTTGTCTGAATGTGGAGGTGATGTATACTGGAGAGCCCACATTTTGACATTGTTGTTCAAGAAGTTGGTTGTCTTGCTGCAACTTCTGTCTGTTAATTATCTGGTTGTTATTTGATGTGTCTGAGTAATTGTCATGTATGTTACAGTGGAAGCTTTCTACTAATAAAATCCAGATTGCCCAATTGATCAGTTGTCTTGCATTTTCAAGTTATCTCTTCCCTGTTTTTTGATTGGCAAAACTATAATGTAAGAGGGAAATATTTTAACTCTTATGTAAGAATCCCTATATAGTTTATTGTTTTAAACATCTATGATAGTATAAAAGAAATTTTTTTATTGTACTGATCTATGAATACCCAAATTCAATTTTTAATTCAGTTCTTTTCTTGAAAATATGATCAAAATAATAATTTTAATGTTTTGTAATAATTTTACAATTAATTCATGTTCATCTCACATTAGTTTTACATGTTCATTTTCCTATGAACTTTTATATGTTTAATAAATCCACAGTTACAATTTATTATATTCATGTTATCTCACTCCACGTTTCACAAAATTCTTATTTCTTTTTATCTAACATCACAGTTCTTTTTTATATGCTCGCGAGGTTCGCGTCGCGTGAAACGACCACTAATGTGTGAAAATTCTGAATGTTAATGATTGAGCCCTTTAAACAGTGAGATTTACTATTTTGAGTTTTGCTCTATTCTTGAACAATCGATTTTGTAAAAATTAATTTATTTGTAGCATTAGAACAACCTAGAAAGAATTGTAATTTAGATTTTGATCAAACGCCTCCAAAATCACATTTAAAATTGTTTGGACATATAGATAATTAAATATTGTTGTCACGTACAAATTGTTAAATAACAGTGTCACAGAACTAAATTTTATTAAATACCATGGTCACATATAGATTTTAAAAGTCATTTCTATCAGAACTAAATTTTTTATAAATGTCATTGTTACGTACACAGTGTCACCAGAACTAAACTTTGTAAATGCCCGTTGGCACATACAAATTCTTAAATGACATTATCACCAAAATTAAATTTCAAAAGTAATTTCGAAAGTTTTAAATGTTGGACCAAATTTACTCTACAACAATGAACTCTCTTGGGAGATTTTACTTTATTTTCATTTATTATTATTTTTTTGAGTAGGGTGATATTTGGTCATATATCTATCCATTTCGAGTTTACAAAAAAATTGCACTTAATCTACAATTTTAACAATAAAATTGATGGTGAGTAATTCGGAAAGAATGTAGTCTACGCACGTTTGTACCAAATCAATTCAAGAAGTTAGAAAAAGTAAGGAAATGTATAGTATTGCAATGTTTATTCATAAAAAAAAAGGTAAGTTTACAATGAATTCACCCCCTATTTATAGTAAATTTTGGGGGGTGAAATTACAATGTTGCCCTTTGATCCTACGGCCTAAAATTGATCTGCTGAGGGCATTTTCGTCATTTCGCTATCCCACTTTCTTTTCAACTTCCCTTTTCTCAACTTCCCTCAACTTCTCTTACAACTTCCCTCAACTTCCAATGAGAGCCTTGGCGCAATTAACAATAATTTTGAGGGTCTTTTTGTAAATATGGTTTTTTTCTCCCGCATCAGTAGCCCCCGACTTTCAGGTATTTTCCTTGGAAACCTGAAAGTTTCAATCAGCAAATTGACTCTTAATTGAATTCTTCTTTGAATAGACTTCCTTTTCGCTTTCCTTATTCAATCAGGGAGTCTTCTTTTTTTCAAACTCTCTTTTTTTTTTTAAACGAACTTTATTCCAGCTGGGATTCTTCTCCTTTATCACTCCTTCTCTAACTTGGACTCCTTCCTCTCTATATAAATTGGAGGTAACCATCCTCAATTTTTCACCGTGTACCGATTTCTCTTATTGCCTTCGTCGTCTCCAAAAAGAAAAAAGAATGCCGAAGTGCTTTGGCTCGGGTATTTAGCTTTCCATCTTTTCCACTGTTCCATCTAATTTTCAGTTCTTCGTGTTAGTGTTTCCAACAAAAAACACTCCTTCGTTCAATCCGGATTTTTCAAAAAAAACTCGAGACCTCGTTTTTCCTCCAAAATAAAAAACTTCCGCGTCATGTCGAGCAACGCCGGGATCCCGTGGGGAAGAATATCAATTCCGAGCCGGGATCGGGGAATGACCCGGCGTGGAGCTGGTCGAGGCAGCCCGCCTCGACCAGAATCTGGCCGAGGCGAGGCGCCTCGGCCAGGATCTTCTGGCCGAGGTGCCGGTCCCTGCCCGAGGGGCGCCTCCTCCACCTTCTTCCGCTCCGGTAATAAGCTTAGATTCCTCTCCTCCTTCAGCTTCTCATATGGGTCTAGATATCGTGGACTTTGATCACGAAGTGATTGAAGCGATTTGAAACCTTCCCACTTGTCCGTCGCGTTCTCCAAATCCCTCCTTTGAGTCAAGTTCCTGAGAAACGCCCCCACTCTTATCTCTCCTGCCAACTGATCTTGTCGACTCTGGTTTAGATGGAACTGAGTCCTCTTCAGCCCCCTACTCAAAATCTCGCTGTCGTATAATGGACGTCGATAATTGCCATAGTCGTGTGAGTTTTGAAGAGTTTCGCTCTCTAGAAGCTAGTGTCAACGCTTCTTCCGAATTCACCCTCCTGTTGCCTAGTATTGATGATAGGATCAAGTTTTCCCCTCCTGGGTTCTTTACTGTGTACCTTATCATTCTTTTCCTCTGGTTTCACACTCCCCCCTCATCCTCTGCTACTCCAAATTATCACCTGCACTACCCTGAGCATCAGCTCATTTACACCTAACTCCCTTGTAAGTTTTAGGGGGTTCCACAACGCTTCGAGGAGCTTGGCTTGACCCCGTCTCTTGAAGCCTTCTATACCTTGTTCACTGTTAGGAAGGTGCCCAACGACTCTTACTCTATTTCTATCCTCGGGGGAGTTGCAAGATTCTTGAGGGTGGTGTCTCTTCTAAGGGTCCTTGGAAAGAGAAGTTCCTATTCATAAAGGACTTATCCTGGGGATTAACTGCCCCCTGGGGGGAATCATCCTTTGTGCCCGACCCCGTTCCTGATCTTCGACTTTCCTTCATCGGGGTTGGGCTGTTCGACCAACTCTTTGACGTCAAAACTTTAGGCCTGCTGGTATTTAACTTTTCTGCTTTTACTTGCTTTGAAAAAAAATTTTGACGCTTTCTCACTTTTTTATTTTTGACTTGTTTGTAGGTGGAAAGAAAATCTCCCTCCACGATGTCCATCGTTTCCGTGACAAGGAGAATGCCTCAAGGTCCCGTCATCCTCCTCCGCCCCCGCCAAAGAGGGGAGAAAGCAATCGCCGGCGCTCACCTCCTGCCCGGGCCCGGGATCCCCCGGGGCCCTCAACTCGCCACGAAGGGCGCTCCTCCCCCCCTCCTGAAGGCAGTGCCTCCAAACGCCCCCGGGAAGGCGAAGCAGGTCCTCCTCGCCATGGGGCAGGGAAAGGTCTCTTCACCTATGGGACGAATAGGCAGGGGGATATCTCTTCTTTTTGGGATGCAGCTGACGTGGACCTTGCCCACAAAAGATCCAGGGATCTTGTGAGTCCTTATGATGTGACTCTACTTGGCGCCCTCCCCTCAGTCACCCTTACTCGTCTTATGCAAGGCGAAGCTGCCAGGGTATGTTGTTTATAATTTTTGTTGACGCTTCATTCTTTATCCTCACATGTCTAATATATCCTTTTAGGTTATCAACTTAGCAGAAGCTACTAAACTGCGGTTGAGTAACCATGAGCAGGAGATCGAACGCCTGAAAGATGCCTTCGAAGGCGCCCGAAAAAACTTGGAGCGCTGTCAAGAGGAGCTCAAGACTGCCTCCGCTGAACAACTCAAGTGGAAAGAAAGCTTCAACCGGGAGGTTGCTTCGGGGAAGACTTTCATGAAGTCTGATGCTGGCAAGGCATACTTGGAGCGTGTGCGGGATGACTTCAAGGAGAAGTATGTGGATTCAGAGGAATTCCACCAAGCTGTTCTCAGCAAGGCTAGCGAGGTGTATGAGCAAGTAATCAGGCAGTGTCGCTCCACATTGAGGAACAGTGGTCGGCTTGGTGATGAAGATTTTATGTTTCTCGATCCCAAGGTTCCTGATGAGGAAGGGGATGAGGATGGAGAAGGCGAGATTGCTGATGATGTGGTCGATGAGACTCCTGTTGGTGGAAACCTGCCCTCTGTCATAGAGAAGAATTAGTTAGTCTTTTAGGATTTGTTTACTTGAATTCTTTCCCGTAGATTCTAGATATGTTTAGCGATTATTTAACATTATTAGTACTTATTTTTTTAAAAATCTAGTTTTCAGCATTGTTCTTTTCCTTCCGACATTGAATCGCCAATAAAAATTTTATGCTTATATTATACCGTACTTCAATATCTCTGAGAGGCAATCCCTCTCTTTTAGACAATGTTTTTGATGTTTTGGGGCAGTCCCCCTATGAGAGGCAGTCCCTCCCTTTGAATTATGCTTAAGCATTAGGGGTAGTCCCCCTATGAGAGGCAGTCCCTCCCTTTATAATCTCGGGGCAATCCCCCTGTGAGAGGCAATCCCTCTCTTTATTTAGCTTGGGGCAATCCCCCTGTGAGAGGCAGTCCCTCTCTTTATTATCTCCGGGCAATCCCCCTGTGAGAGGCAGTCCCTCTCTTTATTATCTCGGGGCAATCCCCCTTTTTGCAAAGAATGAAACCTATAGGCGACAAGAATTTGCCAAAAAGAAAATTTCATTACCACAATTTGAGGTACAAAAAAGTATTAAATTATAACCTTCATACAACTTAAAGCGCGAAAAAATTTACACAAAGTACTTCTTCAAGTTAATCACATTCCACGTACGTGGTACTTCTTTTCCGTCTAATTTCTACAGGCGGTACGTTCCTTTCCCCAGAATCTCAATCACTTGATATGGCCCGATCCATTTGGCATCTAGCTTCCCAATGTTCCCTGTGGCGTCAGCCTTCCGCAAAACGAGGTCGCCCACTTGGAAGTCTCGATGTCTGACTTTATCATTGTAGGCTCTTGCCATCAACGTTTTGTACGCTTCAGTTCTGACATTCGCGCTGCTCCTTAGCTCTTCCAGAAAATCCAGGTCGACTCTCCTTCCATTTTCGTTGCTAGTCGGCTCGTAGCACTTCACTCAGAGTGTCTCTTCCCCAATCTCCACTGGGATGACGGCTTCTGACCCATAGACTAGACTGAAGGGAGTTTCCCCCGTGCTTCGACGTGGGGTGGTTCGGTATGCCCATAGAACTCCTTGAAGCTCTTCTACCCAGTTGCCTTTAGCATCTTCTAGTCTTGTCTTCAAATTCTGGAGGGTTATTCGGTTGGTCACTTCTGCCTGGCCATTAGATTGCGGCATTGCCACCAACGTGTAGTACTGTTTTATCTTCAGCTCCTGGCATCATTGGCGAAATTTAGGTCCCTGAAACTGTGTGCCATTGTCCATCACGAAGGCTCTAGGGATGTCGAAGAGACATATGATATTTTTCCAGACGAATTTGATGACTTCCTTTTCTGTTATCCTGCTTAATGCCTCTGCTTCCACCCACTTTGAAAAAAATAATCTACTGCTACTAGCAAGTACTCTCGCTGCCCTGTTGCTCGGGGAAGCTTCCCTACTATATCCATCCCCCACTGGTCGAAAGGGCAAGGACTCTGCAGGGGCTGCATATCCGCCGCTGGGACGTGAGCAATATTGGCATGTTCCTGGCACTTCCTCACTAAGTCCCTGGTGTCTACCTGCATAGTTGGCCAAAAATACCCTTGCCTCAGGGCCTTCTGCGCCAGGGCTCGTCCGCTAGAGTGGTTGCCACAGCTGCCTTCGTGAATCTCCCTCAGAACGTACTCTGCCTTGTCCTCATTTATGCACTTAAGGTATGGCTGCGAGAATCCTCTTTCGTACAACTCCCCGTCAATCAGGGTAAATCTGGCTGCCCTCATGCGCAGTGTCCTAGCTTGCTTGGGATCCTGGGGCAGTTCCCCAAATTTTAGATACGCTTCTATCTCCTCCATCCACTTTGATGGAGCTCCTTTTGTCGTCAGGACTTCATTCTCCTCCTCGTTCACATCCGGGTACTCTTGGTTCAACAATGTTATCTTCCTGCTCTTCAGGGGAGCCAATGAACTGGCCAGCTTAGCCAATTGGTCCGCTTCTTCATTCTCAGTCCTCGGAATTTGTTCCAAGGTGAATGTGTCAAACTTCTTCCTCATTTCCTGGATTTTTGTCAAGTATTTGGCCATCTGCTCTCCCTTGGCCTCAAACTCTCCATTTACCTGCCTGACCACCAGTTGGGAATCACTGTATACTTTCACGTGCTTCACCCCGGCAGCAAAGGCCAACTTTTCCCCTGCGATGAGGGCTTCATACTCTGCTTTATTATTCGAGGCGGCGAAACCAAGTCGGATGGCATAACGCATCGTGTCCTGATATGGCTCTCGAGTAATATTCCTGCTCCGCCTCCTTGGGATGTGGAAGAGCCGTCCACAAACATCTTCCAACACCTCTTCTCTTGCATGCCCTTTTCTCTGTCAATTCGGAGATGAAGTCCGCCAATGCCTGTGCCTTGATCGCAGGTCTAGGCTGATATACAATTCCATGCTCACTCAACTCCACCGACCATTTCACCATTCTCCCGGATGTATTGGGATCTGCCAATACCCTCTTAAAGGGTTGATTTGTCAGTACCACTACAGGGTGTGATTGAAAATATGGACGTAGTTTCCTCGCCGCGGTTACCAGGGCCAAAGCCACCTTCTCAATCTGGGCATATCTCTGTTCCAGCTCTTGCAGTGCCTTGCTGGCATAGTATATGGGTCGATGTTCGCGCCCTTCTTCTCTCACGAGGACCGAACTTACAGCACCTTCCGAGACGGACAGGTATACAAACAAGGTCTCCCTGGGCTCGGGCTTTGTCAGCAGGGGCGGTGAAGTAAGATACTTCTTTAACTCCTCGAAGGCAACTTGACACTGCTCTGTCCAAGTAAAGCCATCCATCTTCCTTAACACCTTGAAGAATGGGAGTCCCCGTTCTGAGGATTTCGAAATGAAACGATTAAGCCTGCCATCCGTCCCGTCAGTTTCTGAACTTCTTTTATCGTCCGGGGAGGTTGCATCGTCATAATGGCCTCAATTTTTTCTGGATTCGCCTCTATCCCTCTCTGCGAAACCATGAATCCGAGTAACTTTCCTCCCTGCACTCCGAAAGTGCACTTTGTGGGGTTAAGCTTCATCCCATATTTCTCTAATGTGCGAAAGCATTCCTCAAGATCAGTCACGTGATCTTCCTTCCTACGGCTTTTGACCAGCATGTCGTCTATATACACCTCCATATTCCATCCTATTTGCTCTTTGAACATGCCATTTACTAGCCTTTGATATGTGACTCCCGTATTTTTCAGCCCGAAGGGCATCACTCTATAGCAGTATGTGCCTTGCTCCGTCATAAAACTTGTCTTTTCTTGGTCCTCGTGCGCTAGTCGAATCTGATTGTAGCTCTGAAACGCATCCAGGAAACTCATCAACTCGCATCCTGAAGTTAAATCAATAAGCGCATCAATCCTCGGTAAGGGGTATGAGTCTTTGGGGCAAGCTCGATTTAAATCAGTGAAGTCTATGCACATCCTCCACTTTCCATTGCTCTTTGGGACAAGGACCACATTGGCCAACCATTCTGGGTAGTACACCGGTCTAATATAATCTACTTGAAGCAGTTTCTCGACCTCCTTGCCTATGATCTTGTTCCTCTCTACCCTAAATGCCCTCCTTTTCTGTTTCACAGGCTTTGCTTTTGGATCCACGTTGAGTCTGTGGACCATAACTTCGGGGTCTATCCCTTTCATATCTGACAGCTCCCATTCGAAAGCATCCACTGATCTTTGCAAGAAATCAACAATGACATGCTCCATCTGCTCACTTAACAGCGACCCAACTTTCAACACCTTCTTAGGATCACCCAGGAGCTCAACCATTTTGATCTCTTAAAAAGTCTCTATTCTTTCCTCTTCCACCTTCTTCTTTTTGGCTTCTTTCCTGGTCTCTTCCCTTTGCTCCTCCGTGGAGCTCCTTTTACCTAGCTCTCTCCCAAAAGTTTCCTTCTCAGACATCACAACCGCTGCCTTCGCCTTTCCTCTCACGGTCCTCTGGTGATGGTTTCAGCGTGCTGGCATAACATTCTCTGGCTTGCTTCCTATCTCCCACCATCTCTCCTACTCCTTCAGGTGTGGGGAATTTCACTTTCATGTGGTAAGTGGATATCACAGCTTGGAAGAGATTCAAGCTTGGTCTCCCCAAGATAGCATTGTAAGCCGAAGGTGCATCTACCACCAAAAACTTTACGAACTTGGTCACACGCCTGGGATACGTCCCAATTGAAATTGGCAACGTGGCTTCCCCCAATGACACAACCACGTCTCCGCTAAAGCTGGTTAAGGGGGTATTGACGGGTGTAAACTGTATGTTGTCGATCCTCATTTGAGAAAAAGCCTTGTAAAAAGGATGTCCGCTGAACTCCCGCTAGCAATCAAAATTTTCCTCACCCAGAAGTTTGATATTGAGGTTCTCACAACAATCGCCTCGTTGCAGGAAAGAAGATTCTCCTCCAAGTCCTGATCATTAAATGTTATCTCCCCCGTGAGATGTGCTCGAGGTACCCCCCTGAGCTCACTACAAGCAACCTGGTTAGGAATATTTCCTGATGCTCTGGCAGCCGCCTTTCTAGCTCGCCTTGAGTCTCCTCTAGCTGGGCCTCCCGAAATGACCCAATGACACCAGCTGTCGGAAGGTTATCTTTTCTCTCACGGTCTACCTCCTCCTTATCTCTTATTTCAAGGCGGGGCGTTGGTCGCTTAATCTCACGAGTGACCTCTCGAGGTCCTTGCTTCATCTTTGCCACAAATTCCTTCATGTAACCTCTCCTGATGAGTTTCTCAATTTCCATTTTCAAATGGCGACATTCCTCCGTACTGTGGCCTCGATCTTTGTGAAAGTGACAATACTCGTCAGACTTCATCCTATGGGGATTATCTTTCATCGGATAGGGCCATCTCACAAGCCCTTGCTGTTCAGCCACGGCGAGAACTTGAACTCGCGGCGCATTCAACGGGGTGTACCTCACTAACTCCCCCGGTATTGGTAGCTTCCTTTCCCGCCTGATTCCTTCTGACTTGGGAGGAAATCTTCTTTCTTCTTCATCGGCTTTCCGTTTGAGGGGATTCGCCGGTCGCAATCCCACTATTTCTTCTATCTGGATATACTTCTCTGCTCGAAGCAATAACTCTTCCTGAGTCGAAGGGGGCTTCCCTGCTATCGACTCCTTAAATCGTCCTCTTCTCAAATTTTGCTGCATGATGCTAGCCAAAAGCTCAGGATTCACGTGCGGGACCTCTAATACTGCTTCGAGAAGCGCTGCACATATTCTCTCAAACTTTTATTTTCCCGCTGGATTATTGTAAACAAGTATGAAGCGGTCTTAGGGTACCGCCTGTTAATCGAGAAGTGGTGCAAGAAGCGCTGGGAAAGTTGCTCAAATGACTCGATAGTCCCAGGCGGCAGCTGATTGAACCATGCCATGGCTTTCCCTGAAATGGTAGTGCGAAATAATTTGCGATATGCCGCATCGCTGATGTCCAGCAGATCAGCTCTGGCCATAAAGCGGTCGAAGTGATCCTGAGGATCCCCCACTCTGCTATACTCGTTCAGACTCGAAATCTTAATTCCTGGATGGATTGCTTCTACTAATATGTGGGGGGCGAATGGGCTCCGACGGGGAGGTGCCACTGCCAAAGGTCGCGCCGGATATCCCGAAGGCCCCAGAGAGTTAGGGAAGGTGTGCAGGGGAGGGGCTCCTTTCTCGTAATATCCCCCTCCTTGTGCTGGCTGCCTCCCCCCTTGGGGAGGGATATAATTGTCTTCATGCCCCCCATGTGACGGATGAAGAAAATAATCCTCTTCGCCTCCCACTCTACGAGGAGGTGAAGGATAAAGTCGTCCTCGGGCTACGTGGCCCTGCTATTGACCTCCTCTTCATAACCCACGCCTTCAAAGGCTTCCTCGTCGGGCCTCTACCCCCTTGCAGGTGTATCCTGCCTCCTCTCAGGATGGCGATGGGATCGCGGGGGTGCTGCCTGACCAGCAATGTACTGAGCTATGGCCCTCGCGGCAGCCTGAGCAAACGCCTCCTCTATCAACTGGTGGAGGGCCTCTTGAGTTATTTGGATGACTGGTGGAGGTGGTGGGCCTTAATCTCCACGTGCCCTTCTTCCTCTCGGCTCCGCGCTGGAGGATTCTCCAGGAGGCGGCCTTGCTCTTCCTCTTGGTTCTTCACCCTCTGAACAGGTACTGGTGGATTCGCCAGGGCGTGACCCTGCTCCTCCTCCTCTCTTCTCCCAGGGTCCTCTTGCCCCACGTTCACGCTTCTTGCCCTTGATCTGGTGTTCATCTTTGATGCCTAGACTCTTTCCCACAGACGACGCCAAGCTGATGGTGAGTAATTCGGAAAGAAGGTAGTCTACGCACGTTTGCACCAAATCAATTCAAGAAGCTAGAAAAAGTAAAGAAATGTATAGTATTGCAATGTTTATTCATAAAAAAAAAAAAAAAAGGTAAGTTTACAATGAATTCACCCCCTATTTATAGTAAATTTTAGGGGGTGAAATTACAATGTTGCCCTTTGATCCTACGGTCTAAAATTGATCTGCTGAGGGCATTTTTGTCATTTTGCTATCCCACTTTCTTTTCAACTTCCCTTTTCTCAACTTCCCTCGACTTCTCTTACAACTTCCCTCAACTTTCAATGAGGGCCTTGGCGCAATTAACAATAATTTTGAGGGTCTTTTTGTAAATATAGTTTTTTCTCCACATCAAAAAAATTATCTCATCATTTTTCAAACTTTAGTATGTGTTCTAAATAAAATGGGTTGTATGTAAACATTATAACTTAAAATAATATATTTTTTGATAATATAAAAAATATATTTATCAATAGTCCTACGAACTTCTAGAACCACGTGTTAGAACTAACAATAAATATTGTTATTGGTTTTCCCTTCCAGAAAGCAAAAGTATCGATTATTCTACATTGGCCCGGCAAGTGCCAACTCTCAGTGGCGCAACTTTGCCTGCCAGTTGCTTTCATTCCACGCCTTTGCTTTTGGCCGGAAAACTTTTCGTAAAGTCGTTAATTGTGAGCGCAATTGATAAGAACAAATCAATTTAATTAAATAATCGTAGGTTTGAATTTTTCTGTTAATTATTGTTAGTGAATGATCTGTAAATGATCATTCCTATAAACAATATAAGATTTTGGGGTATGTCTTGACACGCTGTGGTAATTGGAGTTGAGGTTTAGTTATTTATTATTTTTGGGTATAAAGAAAAGGAAAACTTTTTGACAAAATGTGACATTTGGACATGATTGTGTTTGTTGGTGGTAGTGTGGCAGATTCTTCATGATAGTGGGCTTATGGTCCATTCATTAACATCTATGTCATCCTCATATTGTCAACAAATAACCAAAACTTATGTACATGTCGAAATACTAGGTAATGGACCACAAATTGACATGCCGATTTCATAATATCTACGACCTCAAACTGATTATAGACCACCAAACATTATGGCCTAGTGATAAAAATAGAATGTCGCCACAACAATTATGTATGTTCAAACTTCTTATCGAAATGTTTGATGGGTTTATCTGTGTTCATTTAAGAAATGATTAAAGTCATGATCTATAACAAACTCACAATATAATAAGAAATAACGGAGTAGGCCTGTTAATGGATAGGGTCAGCTCAGATCCTAAAAATATCCAATTCAAAAACTAGTATATACGCCCAAACTCAATAGGTCCAGACCCGATGGGCCCGAGCCCGAAACTATGCTGTCAAGACCCGAACTTTGGGGTCGGGTCCAAACCCGACCCGACCATATTTCAATTTTTTTTTTAACTCCCTTAAAGTATCTACACATGTTCAAATCTTTTACTAAAAGACAAAATAGGCCTCTGCATCATCCTTTTCGTCATGGGTGCCAAAAACAATTTCCTCTCTCGATTCTTTTCCAGAGCATTTCCCACAATCAAAACACAACCCTCATCTCTGTTCTTTTCCAAAAAATCAGCATTTTACACAACCCTAATCTCTGTGGACCACTTGGTTTCCTCCGCTCCCTGGGCCAACACCTGCAACAGAGGTATTTGGACAGCCAAGATTTGCGGCAGAGGTATTTGGACAGCCAAGACGTTTTTAGAAGTCGAAATATGGAAGCCCTTCTAAGGAACCACGAGAAGGCGCATCTCACGGCAGCGGCGGAGGATTTGCGGCAGAAGAGTGGTGGGTAGTCCCAGTTGAGGTAGCAAGGGATTTGTGTGGCTGTGAATAGCTGGGAGTGGAGCGGCGGTGAGGCTATTCGGATGGCTAGGTCACCGCATTTAGGTTTTACTCCCAATTTGGGGCTTTCGCCGTCGACTCTTAGGAGAAAGCTGCAAGTCTGTGGAATAAAATTTAGAGGGTGGATTTGTGTTCCTTCGTGGAGAATTGGGGAAGAGTGAGATTAGGGTCTGAATGGGTAATAACGGGTATTTTACTTGGCCCAAACCCAATTATTTTAATTTAATGGGTCTAGGCCTGGACCTGGGCATAATTAAAATTTATGGGTCTGGGCCTGGGTAAATTTGGCTCATTCATAGGCCTTCAACGGGGTATCGTCCTCCTTTTTTATTTTGTAATAAAAGAAAAAAATTAATGATTGAAAAAATTGTCATGAAAGTTGCAATTAGTTGTAGCATTACAACATGATATGGATAATTAAGTATAATTATGCCTTTTTATTCCCCCTCATAATGGTTACTTACATAAGCAGAAAAGAAGGATAGATTTTGCATGCAATTCATTCATATGATATCATGTTGACACTATTACAGTAGTTGAAATTATTATTTTTAGCATAAGAACAGAACTTTGTTGCACTGTCTTATTTTCAACATTATGATCAAAGAGATTAAACACTGTTTGATAAGACACAATTTAATGCTTCTGTGCATGTGTATTTTGAGTATTTTAAAAGGATTTTATTGTATTAATCTTTGAATTATTCATCTTTTGAATGTAGAAGTTGTTATGACAAGCGTTGATGAAAATATAGTCAAAATGATGCAATTGGACTCAGAAAGTGATAAAGAGAAGGGAGGACAAAAATAAACTTGAACATTCAATAAGGTGTGATCACGCCCTATTGAGTGCTCGAGTCTGTCTGCACAAAAGTGGACAATTTGGACAAAAAATTACTACAATTTGTTTCCTTTTTCGAGTGCTCATGCATTTAATTTCGTATTTCATTACTCTCTTAGCTTAGATCATCTCTCCTCTTCTCTTTTCTTTTTGGTTTATATTTTTTTATAGGATTTTAGGTGTTCCTACACACATGATGTGTAGTTTGTTCTCATTTCTGATGCAAGGAAAACATTGAACCCAATTATTATGTTTTGGGGTTTTGATTTTGTCTGATTTCACTAAGTATTTCTTGTCTTGATTAACTGTTTACAAAATAATTTTTTGATAGATCCGACAATTCGACTCAATGTTAATTGTTCTATTGTTATCCATGAATTCAGGGATCCGTAACTATCATGAATGATTGGTATGAGTAGCAAGCAAATTAATTATGTGTTTTGCATAATTTGTTTGTGGGGACGAGAAAACTAGGTTAGATAATTGCATCTATCCCAATTGTTTGATCTAGGTTCAACTGTTTTTACTAATGCAAATGCAATATTGAATTGATATGGAACGTTGTCGTGCCCAGTCTTTGAGGTAATAAGTTCTGATTTAGATGTTTGAGTTAAATCAATTACAGTAGGAAAGCATGAGTTTATCATGGCTACCCTAATAGATTTCCAAGTTGAATGTTTGCTTGTAAAATTAATTTTATGTGATCAATGATTAACATAACGATTAGGTGATACACTACCTTAAATTGAAATTTCTCTCTATTCATTTCATCTCGGTAATTTATTGCTTTCCATTTAGTTTATATTAATTCGTAATTAATTTTCAATTCACCCCCTACCACAACTAGACTAAAAAATTAATTGCTAATTTTTCAGTCTGATTTCGCTACTGCTATAGTTTAGAATCGATAATTAATTTTGTTGGCTCGACAATCGATAACTATTGTATACTGGGCCTGCAATAAAATTGGACCCTTTTACTAATAACATCTCATTCTCACCATTTGTCCTTTCAAGAAAATTTAAGGTAAATTAGATTTGATCCAACACAACTAATTATATAAAATATTATTATGTTTCTTACATTATTGATATATAATCATGTTTATATTACAGCAATCATAAAATCAGTGTAATTGTTTCGTCTTTAATTCACAAAAACCAGAATTACTGAGTATTTCTCATCACGTCTCGTATCTTGCTCATGTATTGAAATTAGAATTAAATATATTTTTTATCACGTAATTTAGATCATTTATCGTTTTTGTCCTTTAACTTTTCAGGGCAGCATTTTAGTTTTAGATCTTTTTAATTTTCATAATTTCAATTATGTTGTTCACCGGAGTTCACCTCCATAAAGGATGAAATCCGACGAAAAATGGAAAAATGTAAGACCAAAATGCTACTTTAAAAAAATAAAGGCCAAAATGCTTGCAGAAATGGACTAATAGAAACAAAAACTCTATTTTAAAATATCACGTGAGACACATGCATTTTTCCAGCAAGAATGATGAACACCAACCAAAAAAAAAAAAAAAAGAGAGGACTAAAATCATGAAAAATAAAATTACGTGCGATCAAAATGCTACCTTAAAAGATTAAAAAACGAAAAATCGAGTAATCAAAATTAGGGACTAAAAATGCATTTAAGCTATTGGAATTACACAGAAACAAATTTCTATTCAAATTCATCTTCATTAGTTATACTTCTTCACAAACAATTGTTCTTCCCAAAAATGATTCCTTCTTCTTTTTCAACTTTTTTTTGTAATATTTCTTTCTATGTATATATATATACATATATCCCCTACTACAGACCAATCCTTGTACTAATGTGTATTTACAATGACGGCTAACTCTTTGCTATCCCAGAATGTTAATACCCAATATCTTCTAACCTCATAAATACATCTTCTAACCCAAGATTTGTAATGACTAGCCCATGGGGTTGCCAAATGGACACACAGGATCAACTGGGACGGCTCTATCCCCCTTCCTCCCCCCCCCCCCCCCAACCAACTTCCCCATTGATGTTTTTTTATAACAAGAGTCCTACATCTCTTGAACTTCTCCGTTGATAATTTATGAATTTGCTAAATCAAAAAAAAAAAAAAAAGAAATACAGCTCTACATGACGCCTAAGAGGCCACCTGATGTAGGTGCTGGTGTTGGTGTTGGTGTTGGTGTTAATGCAACTATTGCCGGGTCAAGTGCCCTTCTCGGCAGTATTAACTTCACCCCTTCTCTCGGTTCGCCTGCAAAAAGTACTTGAATATATGAGAATATTGAAAATCGGGCTATGTTTATCATGTGATTTGACACTTTCCTTATATAAATACATATATCATAACAAGTGTAATTTACTCACCAAACTGATCATAAAACCGGACGAAAAAAAGGAGCAAATAACCTCACACCCCCTTCTAAAATGTTAATTAACAAACTCCCGTTCATTTGTAAACATCACACTTTCGAAGGGGGTGTAACTGTATCTATACATAAAGAATCCCATACCATCAAATCGCGTGTAAAGATTAGCAGAAGCAGATAGACGAACAAGCGTCGGAGTGACGATGGTGAGGAGAGCCCAGAAGAACAAGATCAGGACGTATGTTCTCCCTGCACTCATTGGTGGCAAAGAGTGTTTAATTTGGCAGCCATTGGAATAGGTATATGAAGGGGTTTGAAGCTGCAATGGAAGTTGAAGAAGGCCTATTCTAACTTAGCTGGCTATGTACAAGAACCAATCAAATATATGTTGTCAAATGTTAAAAAATACTAAACCACAGTTCCAATCTTGGAAGTGGGATATAAATTAAGTACAAGTGTTCTGTCCTAAGAACGACAACTATATTTGACAATATGAAGTTGTGATTTCTTTGCATTTGTTTGGTGGAAGTTGTTGCACCAAATGTTTGTGTGCGTGTGTGCATGACTTGGGATCTCTGGGCCAAGTCAAGGTCTATTGCACCTTTTCTATGATGTTATTTTCAAGTTTTCGTCATCCGGGCTGAGTTTTTATCACAAATCAAGGGAAATTATATGAAATTTTTGTAATTTTAGCAGTAGTGCACAGTATTTTTGGCCACTTGAGGTCCTCAAAAGAGATTTTATTCAGAACTCTTATATGTCCAAGATTCAATAACAAAATAACTTCAGAGGAATACTCCGACTTGTTCACCGACAATTCCAGCCCGAACGACACTGTCTGATGGCATTAGTATTGCATTGTCGTCACCTTTGGAAAATCCATGAACCAGCAGATTCCTACTTGGATTCGAAGAAATCAAGAGGAACAGGCTGATGGGTGGCAGTTCTTATAATTACAGTATATTGCAAAAGAAATTCAAGTAACCTGAGGTAAGATTAGCAAGAAGAAAGATATTTGAGTTATGTGACTTGAGCAACACAAACATGCGGTGCAGATTTGCCTGTAACCCAGAAAGATCCTAGTTCCAGGTCTTAGTGAAAACATCGGTAGTCTGTAAGCAAGTCTAGCAAAAAACGAATATTTTGCTTTTGGTTAAGCTTCGGGGAAAGATAACAAACGTGTTTAGCAATCATATCATCATAAGTTACTGCTAAACACAGTCTCCTGTTTATTAAGATACCAGAAACAAAGTAAAATCAGGAAATAATAGTAAGGAACTAAACAAGAAAGATGTTTAGAGCCCTTTACGAGAAGCAAAATGCTAACATTACTTGTTGATGCAACTAACATTATATGAAGGCTCCAAGATCAGAAAATAGTTTTAGAAGATTGTAAATGTAAGCCATATATGCAAAGATTTTACTTCTTTTTATCACAACTACCTATGAAACATAGTTCGATGTGTAGGAGAGAAATTCCAACCTCAGGCAACCATGTCCTAACAAAACCAGAAACGTTGTCATTTTGTGGCTTCCATGTTGTTTACGCCATACTTATGATGCTGACGTGAAAATACAATAATCATCTTAAGAACAAAAAGATCAAATCATACATTTTGCGGATATCAACAGGTAGAAAACCAACGTAACTATCAATTAAACCATCCACTTCCAGCCATCATACTTACAAGTCATGTTTGTTACTGTGTTTCTGTTTAGCAAGTTATATACAAACTGCATGTTAAGAGTCACATGTTCACTTCAAAAACTTCATGACCTTGTGACGAACTCCACATACTAATGCGCCCCTCCAAACTCAGTCCTTAAACGAACCACTAGTACTTTCAGCAGACCTCTTCCCAGCATACCTCTGTTCAAATGTACAAAAGCAAGGAAAGTCATTATATTCAGTGTTCAAGAGTAAGGCAGATAGTGAGAGGAAAGACAAAAAAGGGACAATAAACGCAACAAGCTGAAACATTTAAGAATTAATTAAGACAGACTAAAGATGTCACCTGCTTCCCAATGTTGAATGGGACATATCTATGTTTGATCATATGAGTAATCTGTCTCTTCATAGTGAGGAAAAACAGAAAAACCCAGTAAAAGAATAAAATGGGCCAGAATACAGGGACGTCAAATATAGAGAAGAAGGTCATGAGGAAGGCAACACAGAAAGCCTTTGTAGTTGCATACCTGAAATAATAAGGCAATTAGGTAAATCAATAGTCTTTGCAAATGGAAGTGAACAAAACTGGTAACAGGGTGAAACTGGAACTATGAGCCACTAGTAGAAATTGTCCAGGTGTCAGTAATTTCTTTTCTTCCTATGCTTACAGGGCTGTGATCTTTTATTCAAGAAACGTTGAAGTACCACAAAATTACAGTTCGCAGTTCTTATTAACAATTCCTCATTCTTAGAGCTCATATCAGTATTGTGTTATGTTGATTATTTAGCTAAAATTCACCATAAACAAGATATGATATGCAGGCATCACAAGAAATGCCACTTGTTGCCAGAGAGAAAACATAAAACTCACAGTTTAGATATGAAAGCGGAAGAAAAGATTCATGTACAAAAGCCATATCTATCTCACCAGAACTTGAATTCAGGCAGGCGACGGACAAAGGGCCTAAATTCATCAGATTCTTTAGTTGGCAAAGAAGCCCCATCTAACACTTCTAGCTCTGGATCAACCTTCGGAGACATAAACCCAATCAACAAATTCAAGATATAGATTCCCAGGCCATATGAGATAACATAAAACCCCCGTACATAATAAACACGCAAGACATATATTGCTGCTGCAGCAAGTGTTCCAAGCCACCTCTTGCCTATATGAGGAGCAGACTGATCCAAATAATACTGAAACGCCCTGGAAAAATCGTTTCTCCACTTGGCCAATGGCGACACTGGCGACGCAGCATCACTTCCAACCTCTTCCATTTACATTCACTGCTTCAAACTTACCTTATCAATCCAAAACGAAGTAAATTGTCTTTGCACAAACAATAAGGGTTCCTGGCAAATGTCTAAGTTCAGCACATCCTACCATAATGGGAAAAAAGCAACAAAAACAACTAACACAAGTAAATAAGAGCTCGGTCCTCTACCGCCCAACACACAAATTCATACAGGAGAAAATTAAGGCACTCTGAATCGGCCTACAGCTCTTCACCAAATTTTATGCAACCAAAAATACATTAAATCACTTCTACAATTCCCATAACCAGCTCAACAGAACTGTTCAATTCTTTTACAACTAATAAAAGATTGATTTTTCATTCACATTTTCAACTGTAAACATACCCAGAAATCATAATAGTTCGAATAATCCGTCACCAACTCCATACCATGTCAACTAACAGAAACTCTTCACAATCATATACTCTGCTCAACAATTCATTCATATGTGTACATAAACTGTCAAATTAAAATTTAGCACGTGAAAATCGATATAAAAATATACGAAAAAAAGAGAATAAAATAAAAATTGAATTCGCCCAAAGATGACACGAAATCAAACCTGAATTCCTCGAGAGGAATAGAGTGTCAGGAGAGCAACGAAATGAGACTGCTATCAGTTATTTACAGTTCTGGTTCCCGAATTTTTCCTCTTATTTACTCTTCAAAAGTCGCAGGAGCAACCCCACATTTTTCGAACTTTTAAGTTTAGCGCTATGTTGGGCCCTGGAGTTTAAGTATTTCCACTTGTGCCCCAAAATTCGTTTAAATAGTTGATTTCTTGGTAAATTTGAAATTTTTCTATGCTCAAATTTAATTATATATCATCAGATTCCTCGAACGATAACTTTTTTAAATGACGGTTAATTCTTTTGATAATTTATTAAAAACTTTGATTTATGTTCTTTTATATGTTGAGGAAAATATTTCCATAAGTATAACGAAAATAGTCATTCACACAATATAAACGTAGTTCATAATATTTTAGGGTGAATTACAATGACTTTCTCTAATGTTTGACATAATTAGGAGTATCCTCTCGTCTTTTCAAAAATCACAAATACCCTCCGAGGTTTGTAATTTTTAATCAAATACCTGAAATTATCTATTTTACTCTTGATTTTCTAAAAAAAAATATAAAAAAATCGGTCGAGGCAAATTATATTATTGCTCCTCTATATTAAAAATGTAATAAACCTCCCTGGAAATTTTAGTCCAATTTTTTTTTTAAATTATTAAAAGAATAATTCAGTTTGCATAAGGACTTTTTGGTCAGTTCACCCATAAAAATGGATGAAAATGGGGTATTTATTAGGCGGTTACAAACCTCAGGAGGTATCTATAATTTTTAAAAAAATGAGGAGTATCCGTAATTATGTCAAATTTCATGGGAGATCATTGAAATTCACCTAATAATTTTTAACCCCATGATATATGGAAAACAACAGAGTTAATTGCATGTACTATCCTCAGATACTGTTAACTATCTATTTTATCCTCAGCAATGCGCTGGCTGACTTAATGAGTCCGTTCGTCTCTTCCGTGGATGACCACGGGATTTGTTCTGGGGTGAACCCACCGAACTTCCTTCTTAACGCTTGGATGTTTGGTAAGTATTTGGTTATTGCTCCCCTATCTTCGCAGCCCCCCTCCTACTGCTTGACCGCAAGTTGGAAGTTGCTATCCGCCTTCACATATGCCACTCCTGCTTTCTCCCCCTGCATATGTCGCTCCAGCAATGCAAGTCAGCTTTCCTCCCCTTGCTCAGCGCATCACACTCCGACTTGTTTTTTGGATCTACTGGCGACACTGCTGCCTTCTCGCCAAAGATGATACGGTTTGGCATCGCGTCCTATTGCTCTCACCGCAACTTCTTCAGCTTGCCTTGCTCTCTGAGCGACTCTTGCTTGCTCTCACCGCAACTCCTTCAGCTTGCCTTGCTCTCTGAGCGACTCTTGTTTCGTATCTATTCTTATTGGGCCTCCCGAGGTAACCCTCATAACTCAAGTGGTTGGGAGGTTCTCCCGCTAGCTCATTCTGCTTCCTACTTCACTCCCACATACCACGTACCTGTCTCCAGAAGCGGTTTCCTGGAGCTCTTGTTTCCTTTGTCCCACGAATTCTTGTAAGTAATCTCTTCGGGATCAACTCCTCGACTTCATTCTCCAAGTAGTGGCATTCCTTCGAGCTATGGTCTCGATCCCAATCCTTATCGCTTGGCGGCACGAGCGTTTAAGTCCGCGAGGTCCGGGGGGTGAATTGTAAATCCCCGGGGGCACCTGTCCGCATTCACGCTTTACTTCCTTCTACCCTAAAGGGACCCTTTATCTTCCTCTGTGGCCCTTCCGGCGGCTTGGGCGGATGCATCCTCCACCAACTGGCTAAGAGTCTCGAGAGTTATTTGAATAACTGGGGGTGGAGGTGGAGCCTCGACCTCTTCCTACCTCTCCTCCTCCTGGGTGCGCAGGTGGACTCTCCAAGGCGTGGGCCTCGCTCCTGCTGGGGGGGAGTCTCGACCTCTTCTTGCCTCTCCTCCTCCTGGCGGTGCGCTGGTGGACTCTCCGAGGCATGGGCGTCGACCTCTTCCTGCCTCTCCTCCTCCTGGCGATGCGCCGGTGGACTCTTTGAGGCGCGGGCCTCGCTCTCTTCTTGCCTTTCCTCCTCCTGGGTGCGCAGGTGGATTCGCCAGGGCGTGGCCTTGCTCCTCATCTCCCCTTCTCTCAGGGTCTTCTTGCCCCCCGTTCGCGCTTCTTTCTTGCTCTCGATCGTGTGTTCATCTTCGATGCCTAGATTGGTTCCCACAGACGGCGCCAAGCTGATGGGGTGAAATTCGGGAAAGACGTAGCCTAAGCACATGCACCAATCGTCACCAAGAAGCTTAACGAAGACAAGAACAAAAAGTGTAAAATTTCTATATTCATTCACTAGTGTCCAAAACAATAAGATTCACCCCCTATTTATAGTAAATTCTAGAGGGTGAAATTACAATGTCGACCCTCGATCCTACGGCCTAGATTAAATAGCTGAGGGCGTTTCCGTCATTTTACATGCCCCACCTTCTTTTCAACTTCCACCTCTTCAACCTCCCTTTAACTTCCTTCAACCTTCATTGAGGGCTTTAATGTAATTATTTATAAATCTTGAGGGTCTTTTCGTAAATCTTAATTTCTTGCACTATCAACTCCGATGTTTAAGTCATTAATGTTCTATTGATAAAATAAATGAGAAAACTTGAATTAAGTAAGAATAATGGTAAAATGATGTTGTGTAGTGTTGAAATGTGCAAAAATATGCTGAAAATAGCTGAAAAGTGGAGAGAAAATGTTTGCAAAGTGAGGTGCAAAATAGAGTAAAAGTTACTTGATAAATGACTGTGCAATCAGTCATTTTTATAGCCAGTGACGAGTCCGATTTTGGGGCAATTAAGTTAAGAGCCATCTGTCATTGGAATCCTTGAGAAGTCAGCTTTTCGATTCAATAAACCATGCCAAAATAGGAGTTGACTTGCAGGAGATATGGTTGTGTTGAGGCAACCTTGCTATATCTGCCATATTTTCAGAAAAGTGGTTACCTACTAAGAAATATTAGGATTGTGGCCAATCCTCTGAGAATTTGGATGAGATTTTTTTAATATGATGTCGCTCTACGTGTTGGCCACTTGTATGACGTGGAATCCCTACTGTTTGATGACTAAACTTATTGTACGAGGCTTTTTTGTGGACCTGCCACGTCGGTGAACACAAATTAGATTTTCATCTATAAGAACCTTACAATTTTGGGCCACATGTACGTGGCCTGTTGGGTTGGCCTACCTAGAGGTCTACTCCTTGCTCTTGGGTTGTACCAGGTGGGTTTTAGGGGGCATGATTTCATATAAACCCCTCGTGATATATGAAAAATAGCGGGGTTAATTACACTCATTATCCTTGAAATAAACTCACTATTGCAAATATCCCCCAAATTTTCAAAATGTACCAAAAAGATCTTGCTGATTTAATTCTATTACTGAAACCAATAGAGTGATACTCATGTGGATCTTATCTTGTCTATATAACTATTGAAAATATCTGTTTGAGTTGTTGTATATACTTGCACCCAAAAAAGTCAGCACTGAAGAAACTACAACATATTTTTATTTTTTTCCCTTCAGATTTAAGTAAAAGTTTGTTTTAAAATTTTATTTATTTTGATTTGTCCCTGCAGCAATTAGTTTCGTGTCATTTCATCAAATGATTATAATTTTTCAATAGCATTCTTCTTGCAAACATTTGAAAGCAATTCATTTTATTTTTTGGCTTTTTAAGTGTGATTTTAATCTTGATTGATTTAAATTATGTTGTATCTAAAATTAGGGTATATTACATTTTCCATTTGAATTATATCTATTTTTACGCTTTATCATTCTTCTTTTTTTTTTCAACTTACCATATCAATTTTGTGAAATTTGTAAGTTATCATATTTGACATTTTTTCGATCAAAATTTCTGCTGGAAAAATATCGCATTCAATACAGTGTACATATGATATTAAAAGTAATGTGATGTTTAGATGAGATGCACAGTGCATGTGATGTCTTTCTGATAGAAAATTTGACTGAAAAAAGGTTATATATATATATATATATGGTAACATGCAAATTTTGTAAAATTGAGATGATAAATTAACAAAAACAAAAATAAAAATAAAAAAATTAGATAGCAAAGTGTAAAAACAACTATAGTTCGGGTACCCTTAAAATGATGTTATTATAATTTGTTTATCCATGTGTTTACATACAGAAAAAGATATTATACACACATTTATATACACACATAGTATATCAACTTTTTAGATAAATAAAAATATAAAAATTGTATGTGAAGTTATAATTGTCAAAAAATTAGAGCATATAAAAAACTTCCATGTAATTAGTTAAGTAAATAGCTTTTTATTTTAATAAAAAGTCATATTCTTTAATTTTAAAAGTTATTTAAACTAATTACAATATAGAACCAGTCCAAGGAATATAGGTAATTTGTATTTAAAATTGAGTATAAAATCTATTAAAATATGGGTTTACTGAGTTTTCAATATCAAGATATACATTTAAAACCCGATTTATTTTCACCAGACATATATTCAAATATCTCATTATTCTTATGTTTTTGTCATATTTTTAGTTAATTTATTTCACTTTGCGATCTCCTTTTTTTATTTATATTGTCCTCCTAAATTGTAATTATTTTGCACTATCACAATTGAAATAAATTCATAAAATGGCAAAAAAAAATTATTTTCTAAAAATAATTAGTTTATTATTTCCATGACTTTCCAAATGTGATGAAATTCCCAAAAATACCCCTCCAAGTTCAAAGGGCATCCAGCAGTCGGCAGTGCACTTCTTCCCTGCCCTATTGCTCGGTCCATCCCAACAGCCCGCAGAGTAGCTGGAGAGCGCCCATTAACTGTTCAGCTATCGGAAGCCCTATTCATCGCCAAACAGATCAAGATTTCCTCAAATCATATACAATTCAAGAAAACAAGTGAATTTCAATTGAATGGGGACCTTAGGAAGAGCAATTTACACCTTAGGAAACTGGATTCGAGTGACGGGTCAAGCCGTGGATCGAGTGGGTTGCCGCCTCCAAGGAAGCTACTATTTCCAGGAGGAACGTAAGTAATTTCTTGTTGTGTTTCTTCAATTTATGTTTTCTGGGCTGAATCCAGAACCCACATTTTCAGTTCCTTGTACTTTCTGATCCGATGGTCATGTTTGGCATATAGTTTCAGAATTGGGTCGGCGTATGATATGAGAAACGTAAATGTTGTTACTTTTGTTTGATAATTAAAAAAAAAAAAAAAAACTTTTTGGGTGGGGTGTGGAGGTGAGGGGATTGTGGATATAGTGAGAGGTGAATGATTTTTTTTGGTAGAAAGGGAGGGAAAAATGGGGAAATAGGCAGCTTTGATTTTCGTTTTCTTGGTATGGTGGGTGAAGAACGAAATGATGAAGTTAGAAAGTTCTGGGTTGCTCCTAATTTGACATTTAGATGCATTGTGTTTCGTGTTACACACATTAATAGTAGTTGTACAAAGGTTTGAACATGTGGTGGAAACAGTTAAAGTTTTTAAGTATTCTAAAGATTTGTATGTGCAGGAAAGTGATCATCGAATGAGGAACACATTACTGCTGGATTAAGATTAAAATGGAAGTTTGAATGATATTAATGCTTACTGTGGTTTGGGTTTTGTGGGTCTGGTTGATTCTTGAATAAGCGTCTTGATCAAGAAGACTAGAAAATGAACAATAGGTAATACGAGCAGAAACAATGTATGACACTAGACATGGAAAGCTGACTCACCTTTCTCTGTTCTTCCAAATTAATCCTTCCTCTGAAATCCTTAGAAGTTAAATAGGACTTGGTATCATGTTCCCCACCCTCCTAGTAGAGATGGCGAGGGATCTGGCTAAACCCAGACCCAGTCCTGCAGCCGCCTGTTTGGGGAAGGGTTTTGGATGAATAAATGGGGTCCTGGATGGCTAGCAGGTTGTGTTCTTCTGGACCTGGTTGGGTTCACCCTCTCGGGGCTGGTCCGGTGGTCCCATTTAGTAATTATACATATATATATGTATAATGTCTTTATAAGTTAATATACTCTGATTTTTATGGGTTTCCACAGTTCAAATTAATCTTCACGGTCCATTTTCTGAATTGTTTATTACGCCTCTTGTTTCTTCTTTTGCCCTCCATCAACCACACATCCACATGACCACCAGAGCCACTATTTCTCCGTCACCGAAGACCAACAACAGCATCAAAAGAAAAATCTAGCAGTAATATGGCCTGCGGTACCATCTTTCAATCATTCTCTTCCAGTGTGCTCATCATTTTCAAAAGATGAAATCTGGTGATGTGCCATACTTGTGGAAAGGGGCATTATATCTTGTGGAATAAATTTTTATCTCCCTCCAAATGTTGATGACTCAATTTTTTTTCTTTTTGCTATGAATTTAATGTACTTCCTGCAGCCGAACTTGGGTCCGAGGGGTTTCCTTGTTGAACCCATCAGGTTTGAGCTTCAATGTGTGGGTTGAGTTAGGGGCTGACAAGAGAGGGGCTGGGGTGGGTCCCAGGTCCACTCAGGGACCAACAGGGCGCATCTTGAGTTTTTCCAGCCCCCCTCCATTGCTACCTACAAATATGAAGATTCATATGTTGACCTTCTTTCATTGTGAAAATCCGTGAATTGCAATTTGACTACAACTTGAAAGTATTTTTTTTTTTTTGGCCATATTGTGGTGCTAGAAATGCAAAAACTTATGCAATCATTTCTAAGAACCCCTATATATATTTTTTTCAAGAGAAGTCCGGTAAAGTTATATTAAGTGCTTCCTTACCTAATGTTTCATATTCCTTTGCAGTCACAGTAAGATCGAATGAACTTTAGTTGCATCAGTACATTTTATTTGCATAGTGACAAGATCTGAGAACTTGAAATGTGAAAGAAGGCTGGCGTTTTTTCATTTTCTAAAATATAGGAGTTATAAGTATTTGGGTGGAACTTTCATCCTTACGGTCTAAACTAAGCTTGAAAGTGTAATACCTGAGCCTGATGTTAGCAATCGCTGCTGCATGCTTCAGCGGGTGCCATCTAAGACTCAGACTTGGATCCTGTTTCATATGTATGACCATGCTTCTTTCATGCACTATCTGCTTTCGCCGGGAAAACGTGGGTGGATGAAGCTGGATGGAAGTTTTCAGTTGATCTAGAGTGCATCTCAATTTAGCCTGAGCATGATGAAATTTCTTACTGATGCATGGTCATTTTGCTTCGTTGTTTGATAGAAAAATGGAAGAGATACGTGATTTGTATTTTCGGTCATATTAGATCTCTTTTTTGTTGTCTGACGCCCAGTAATGATGTATTCTTAATTATTTGATCAGCTCTCGTTCCCCTGGAGAATTTACACTATATTTGATTCACCTTTTAGAATAATTTTCAGTTGGGATAAGTTGCATAATTTGAAGTTGAACCAAGAAATATTTTACCCAACTTGGCTACCCGACCATTTTTTTAACCCAATTGGTATATACAAATGCACGTGTGCCAATGCACTCATGCATATATATGTGTATACTTGTATTGATATCAATACCATCCAAATACAAGAAACATTACTCACCCACTAAATAGCCATGATATGCTGTTTATAGTGTTTTTTATCCTTTAGAATTCCTAATGCCAAACAAATTCACGCAACTTTACACATTCCTTCTTAACTGTAAATTTCAAAATCAAACATTCAAACACAAAACTTCCATCAACTCATCTACTCGTGTTCTACGATGACCAACCATAATGGTCAAAATTACTAAATTGAGTTCCAAACAAATCCTTAATGTTCCTTGTATCTGACACCTTATTGCATGGCTGTACTGCATCTTTGTGTTTTAAATATCAATAATTTCATGATTCATTTGTTAAAACACCACCTACATTCTTATTCTTTTCTTACAGTTTCAAGGCATCGGACCCTGATGAACATCTTTGATAAATCTCCCGTGGTCGATAAGGATGCATTTATTGCCCCAGGTGCTTCTGTCATGGGGGATGTTCAGGTTGGACAAGGATCATCCATATGGTATGGGTCTGTCCTTCGAGGTAGGTGGCTGACGAAGTCATATTAGTTGGTGGATATAATATTTCCTTAATATTGATGTTGAAAAAAAGTGTAGTTTCTGCATTTCAGTAATCTACATTTGTTTTATCTATAAGCATGTGAATTACAGGCATTTAAAGCCCCTGTTTCAATTAGTTCAGCTCATCTCTATCTCTCAATTGACATTCAATTGAATTGCTGCTAAAACCATACACGAGTTTCTCCTCAACGTTTGTTGTTGATTGAAATTTTTTGTAATAAAATAATGACCACATTTATGTTACATACATAGCTTATTCATTATATGGATTTTGAAGTATGAGATATGATTATTAAAGAAGAGAATGTTATTAAAGACCTACTGTCAGTAGCAATTCGATATCAACTCATGAACTGTTATCTCCTTGCTCAGGTTTGTGCCAAATGAGTTGAATTGATGTTTGAGATATTAAGACAAGCTACATTTCTTGACTAAAGCATTAAGATTACTTAATGTTTGCTAATATGTATACTCTTTCGAACAGCTGACATGCTGAAGTTTATACTGTTGATTGGGGGACTGCTAGTAAGGACCTGGCTTAAATTGTATGTTAAAAGTTGTACAAGCACTTGTAATAAACAGTGTATTGGAAGATAGTTTACTTTGAATCCAGATGATCCCATAGTTAAAGTGGATAATACACATTATATATGCCAACATGACCCGTACACATAATATATGCCAACAACCCTTATGTTCCAGGTGGTTCTGGAGATCTGATTTGAGTTCTGAAATAAATGAGCAAACCATCTATAGTCCTGTGCTTAACTGGTGAAGAATGCCAGAAGAAGAACTTTTGTTACACAAAGTGAATACGGATATGATGAATGAAATATGCTGATTTTAAGTCACTTAAATATGAATTAGCAAAAGTAGTGAGACAAACACGGGATTGCAATCAGCTTGCTTAATCAACTTTAGGATCAATTTACCGAGGGGTGCACCTAAAAACAAAATGAGAAAGCCTCTTTATGGATTTTAGAAGTGGAGATAATCTGAGTTTTAGGTGCACCCTCCAAAAATGATCCTAACCTTTAGAATTGCCTAGATTCACCATTCTTTTTCTCCGTGGCATTTTTGTTCTTTGCTTGATTTTGTATGGATGCTTGTGCTGATGATTTTGTTTTATCTCTAGCATGTAATTCAATAAGGGATATCTCTTGTCTCTGAGATCCCATTTTTCAAGGTACTACATGCAGGTTCGGGGATGAGTTCAGATTATTTTCATGTTTTCCTTCCAAGTTTCTCTTTGCTATCTGGTTTACGCTAAGTGCCAAATAAATTGAGATGACTGTCAGAAAACTCAGACGACTTCGTTAAATTAATTGATTTAGATATCTAGTTCCCCAAGCAAAATTGAGTACATGCATTTTAGAAAGTAATAATTTGTTTCTTTGTGATATAATTGATTAATGTACCTCTTTCCTGGACACAGGCGATGTGAACAGCATTGTTGTTGGATCTGGAACTAATATTCAGGATAATTCCCTAGTACATGTGGCGAAATCTAATCTAGGTGGGAAGGAACTACCAACCATTATTGGAAATAACGTCACCATTGGTGAGTACTCTTGCTTGTCTTCCTCCGATATTTTAATTGCAAAATTAATATTGTTATGGTTTTATGTCTATTTTTTCAATTTTACAATGAAAATCATGTTAAGACTTCATCCTAGTTTCTACCGATGGTAACTTAAAACTTGAATGCACAGGTCATAGTGCAGTTATACATGCCTGCACAATTGAGGATGAAGCTTTTGTTGGAATGGGAGCTACCCTTCTTGATGGTGTGGTTGTTGAAAAGCATGCCATGGTTGCTGCCGGATCCCTTGTGAGACAGAATACTAGGGTCCCTTATGGGGAGGTAGGCCATTCGATTTCCATATACCCAACTTTAAATCCAGAGTTCGTTGGCTTTGACGTTGTTCACCTCTGCAGTTTTAGTTAAATATCTTTTTGTCTTTTCTTCGTGTGGCAGCTGTATGTAATATATATTGAAATTAACATTACCTTGCCATATTCCATGATTTATCTAAAAACTTCAGTGTCTCTGCCCGCATCTTCAAACTAGTAGTAGCTGTCAATCCCTCATAGTAGTAGTCACATGTTGGTATCCACCGACTATGCGTTTGCTTTATCAATGGGAGTTTTCAAATTTCTCCAAGTTAATTAAATGATAGCCATTGCTATCCGACTATACTTTTGTTGTTGGATTATTTGAGTGTTATTCTGCTATTAACTTGGAGCACAGAAACTTTACCATTCGAACCTTGCGTATGACAGGTGTGGGCAGGTAATCCAGCCAAGTTCCTTAGGAAGCTTACCGACGAAGAGATTGCGTTCATCTCCCAGTCAGCCACCAACTATATCAACCTTGCAAAGGTTCACGCTGCTGAAAATGCTAAGTCCTATGAGGAGATAGAGTTTGAGAAGATGCTGCGCAAGAAGTTTGCTCGACGGGATGAGGAGTATGATTCAATGATCGGTGTTGTTCGTGAAACTCCACCAGAACTCGTTCTTCCAGACAACATCCTGCCCGATAAATCCCAGAAGGCAGTTCAATGAGACAGTTTTGCCTTCAATTTTCGCTGTCTTGAAATTTCACGCCCTAGGAGTATCTGCTCCATGCAGTAATGTAATAAACGGTTCGTCGTTTCTTACAAATAAAATGCAACAACTTGTTTAGGGTGGATTTATTCGGCCGACGGTAGTCGAACATGTCGACGCCTGGCTTGGTTTTTTAACCATGGTTTGTAATAGCAATATGCATTACTATGTGTTGCTGTTCTTGTACCTGGAAATACCTATTTACAGTGGATTTTGGAGAATCAAATTTATTTCATCAGTTGATGGACTTATCATTTGAGTTTATGTTTCCTTTTCTCATTTCCAGGACTTAGGAGGGTGTTTGGCAATTTATTTAAAACTTTTATAAAGTTTTTAAGTGTTTGGATGAAATAAGATTTAAAGCTTATAAGCTGTTAGTACGAAAATTTTATAATTACTATAATCAAAATTGAAGAAGTTTGTTAAAATTTTAAATGTAAGTTGGGAATTTT
Organism: Sesamum alatum; assembly: GCA_034509735.1. Classification (NCBI taxonomy): domain Eukaryota; kingdom Viridiplantae; phylum Streptophyta; class Magnoliopsida; order Lamiales; family Pedaliaceae; genus Sesamum; species Sesamum alatum. Next base: position 32,567,217 of record JACGWO010000004.1, read on the forward strand.
TTTAGTTTTTGTGAAGGAATTTATAAGTTAACATCAGTTCATTTTTGGATATTATAAGCTCATTCTATAATAATTTTGTCAAATATTTTTTAATATTTTATAAGTTCTCAATCAACTTAGGTCCTATTTACTTTAACGGGTTGGATTGAATATCCTAAATAATCCAGCCTAATATCTCGTTTACTTCCATTTGGTTGAGCCTGAAATATTTTTCCATGATCTAGTACTGGGAGTGATAGTAAGCTGATATCACAACCAAGATGAAGTTAATATAAGAATTATTATTGAAACACAAAAGAATTTTAAGATCTTATTAAACAAAAAATTGAGAATAAGAAGAACGAAATGGAAGTTTAATCGAAGTATATTTATGAACTTGAAAAAATACAGGAACTTTAACATAATGAGGGATTTCATACATATGAATAATCAAAGACCTCATTTTCTTTTTGTATGCTAAAAATAATACAAAGAACTTGCAGATAATGAATTGATTGACAGTGGCGAAGTGTGTGTGAAAATTACTCAATGGTGAGTTCTGTTTTGCCCTTTCAAATTGTACCTATCTATTGAACTTTGACTTGTGCAGATTTGATGGTCTTTGAATACATTATTGCCTTTGCTGAAATTTGTTGATAGTCGTCAATCTTATTGGCAATAATTCGGTTAAAATGCATAAAATCCCTATGTGATTTGAAAAATCAGCTAAAAAAGTTCCCTGTGTTTTATGAAATAGGTGAAAATGCCCCTTTTGTTTTGTAGAAATCAGCAAAAAACACCCATTCCATTAGTAATTAATGGAAGGTGTACAGAACACACGTGTTTTGTGTGTTGGAGTGTAATTTAGCCAAAAAAAATTTGCCTTCTTTTTATGCGATTTTGATAGAAATCCCTGTATAAGGTCTATGTATTTGACTAAGAACATCTTTGTCTTATTTGGGTGGATTTTTTTTATATTTTTATTTATCCAAAAATTAAACAACTTTTTATAAATATAATTACTTCAAATACGAATATAACTTTTATAATTAATTAAATATTATTAATTAATTTAAATTATTATTTAGTTAAAAATATTTAAATAATCTTTTTTACTATAAATAATATTAAAATTTAAAGCATTATTGTAAAAAACTGAATCTAGTAAATTTTTTAAATTTTTTTACTGAATATAATTAAAATTGAATCTAATTTAAAAATATTTAAATGAATTTCTTTAAATTTAATTAATTTAATTTTTTGGCTATTCTTAGATTAAAAATTTTAAAAAGCAAAAAAAAAAGAACCTGGGCTATGGGTTGCCGCCGTTGCCCAAGTTGAGGGCGACAGCGGTCGCCCAGATTTGCTCTAGGCGATGTCGCGGTCGCCCAGATTTGGGGGTGATAGCGACCTTCCGTGGAGGGCCACGGGTTGAGCTAGGGTGGGGGTGGCGGGCGGCGGGGATTGATTTATTAAATTTATTTTTGGGAAAATTGCACTTTTTGTCCCACAGGTTATAGCCTGTTGCATTTTTGGTCTCATTGTTTACGGGTTCAACACTTTTGGTCCCACAGGAACCAAAAGTGTTGTACTTTTGGTCTCATCCCCTAACGGACGTTAAAAGTTAGACGGAAACCAGGCGAGTGTTCTCACTCGCCCGGTTAAATTGACGGGAGTGGTTTTCAAATCCACTCACATGCCGGGAAAATTGCACTTTTGGTCCCACAGGATATAGTCTGTTGCACTTTTGGTCCCATTGTTTACGGGCTCAACACTTTTAGCCCCATCGCCTAACCGCCGTTAATGTTTTACTCCAAATTCAATGTTATGTTCTAATTTATATATCTTCTTTTTTCAGGCAAGGAAAAGGACCATTTCAACTCCTATGTTGCAAAGTCAGGAGTTCATATCTGTAAGTATCCTTCCATTTAACTGATTCAATTATCAAATGGTCAAAACTGACTGAGATTATTTGACATTGCAGGTTGGAAGTCAGCCCCCTACACAAGGAATGTAAAGTCAGGATATTAATGTTATGGAAGAACAGGTAATTTTTTTAGTTTAAAATGTTGGATTTAGTTGTTAACGTTAATGTTGGATTTAGTGATTAATGTTAATGTTGGATTTAAAAGTCAGGATGTTTTCTTTGTGTGCAGGAATCTCAACCCCTTAGGCACATTTTTCACAATATTTGAACGTCAATGAAGCTTCGGGGAGTGAGAGTCAAGTGTCTTTTTTAACAAAAGGAGGAAAAAGGTTTGTCACCATGACAAACCTTTCGGCTGCATTACATGCATCAAAGAAGAAGAAGCCGAACACTTGAAATGTAATCAGTTTTTTGGTATTGGTAAGTTTTTGGGGATATAATCAAGTTTTTGGGGATGTAATCAAGTTTTTGGGAAGTAATCAAATTTTTGGGCAAATTTGCAATTGCAAACATTGGCCATTCTTTTGTGAAGTGCAATTGCATATATGTGCATAGTTGGCAAGGGGAAAACATGGCTCAATATGTATATTGCAAATAATTAATTTTTCCCGTTTAATGCAATCATTTCGTTTTTTGCTTTTAATTTGCAATATTTTTTTTTTGTAGTTATTTTAATTTTACAATTACATAATTTAACATTTCATTTATAATAATGTCATTATAAAATTGCAGATTATAATGTATCAAATTTACATAATTTCAGTTAAATTAAGTTATTAAAATACATTTTATATAGTGAGAATATTCAAATTGGGGTCAAAATTTTGAAAAATACCACATTTATGAATTTTAGTGATTTTAAACCAAAGTGTTGAGCCTGTAAACAATGGGACCAAAAGTGCAATTTTTTCTTTATTTTTTAAATAATAATTTTATCTTTTAGAATATGTATTTAAAATTAATTAAATCAAAATCCTTGATTTTTTTTTTATAAATTTAAAATTCAACGGTCAAGATTAATTGATTAGATCTAACGATTAAAATATAAAACAATCACACATTAATCCATCAATCAATCCAATAAAATAAACAAAATATTAATTAACCTATCACAACGTATCCCATCTATCACACAATAATCCGATCATATAAAATAAATGTTGCCTTACAAAATATCTAAAAGAGCTTATATGTTCATCCAAACACCCTCTTGATCCGATGAACAACTAAAATAGTCTCTATAAAATAAAATCTGTTGAAATACCTGCTTCTCAGCGGATTGGTTACCTTTGTGGATTAAAAAATATCATTTTAAATGTTTAATAAAAAGAAATTGCCATGGGAATCTGAATCTCAGTGGGTATTTACCTAATCCATGTGCACAAATCATCAAGATAAATTGAGGTTTTTTTTTTTAATAAATACATTCAAATATCATTAATCGTATCAATAATGTCAAATCAAAAATCATATTTAAAAGAAACAAATAAATACAAAATTATTGGAATAAATGCAATTTACCCCCTGTGATATAAGAAATGTGCAAAAACCCCCATATAAAAAAATAATTACCAAATTACCCCTGTATTTTCTCTTGATAGGGGATAATTTGCTACATTTATCAAGACACAGGGAGGTAATTTACTAATTATTTTTTCACAGGGGAATTTTTGCTCATTTTTTATATCACAGGAAAATTTTTGCTCATTTTTTATATAACAGGGAAATAAATTACATTTATCCCTAAAATTATCATAAAAATAAATATAACCCACATATCTAAAACTTTAACACTTAAAGTACTGAGTTACGACCTTCAGCCCTACCATTTGTATAAAATTTCACTGTATAGAATAAATCTGATGTCACTAATTTAGCTGAGGTTACAATTTAAGTGATGAATGTGTATTATTATTTTTTTTTTTTTGGAATTACACATTCAACAATAATATTATACACATACTATGTTTAGTACGCAGAGCAACATTATAATAATATTTAGTACGCAGAGCAACATTATAATAATATTTCTAAATCTACCATCAACAACTACAAAGTAAATCAAGAGACAATGTACACATACTACTATAAAAGTATACTTCACACCTACATTGTAGGTTTCAAACTCACGACCTCGTAGTCGTTACCTGAATGTGTAAGATACACCTCAAATCGTCTTGAAGAAAACCTATAAGGTAAAATACTGTCGGAACACACTAAGAAGACTTCAGTAATAGCTCTTCGATACCTAAGTCAAATCATAAGAATAAAATATTTAATGTCGTAAGAAATGCTATAGCAAGAAAAAGGTTGTACTCGAAGGATGGAGAACGGCTAATTTATAGATCTCGTCCAATTACATAATTTCACGCGAATCATAAACGCAAAAATGATCGAATAATCATTTTAAACCCGTGCATTTTAGAATTTCGAAAGTATCAAAGTAGATTGTATTAACTCAAAATGAGTGGCACGGGTCTAGAGCCGGCTACAATTTGAAAATGGGCTAGTCTGTGATCAAATTCCGAATATATCAATAACAATATTAAATCAAAATATTATAGTATTAATCATAACATAAATTTTTTAAAAAAAATGGTCATAGTGTTGTAGAGTAGTAGCATAGCTAATAATAATATTAAAATATTGTAGCATTATTGTAGGTGGGAATCTTGAAAAGCATGCAGCATGATTGGCTGATTGGAAATTCAAAAGCCAAAGATGAGCCCACTCCTCCCCCGTGATTTCAGCTCACTTCGTTTTATTTTATTTTTCTTTTCTATATGTAAGAAAATTAATTTTTTTTCAAAAAAAAAGACAATGATGGATGTCTAAGAAACACTAAATTATCTATGTGGTATAAAATAGTCTTTGTTATATCGTAAATAAAATAGGGCGCGACGGGAAGAGCTAAACATCGAACGAAGGTATGAGTTATTCCATTGTCCAACTATGAAAGACCTAGAGCTAGGGCAAAGAAGGGTTGACCCTCTCTCTTACGCTACCTGCAACCTACAACCATAGACGACCAACTGGAATCTGGGCCTCAACAGAATCAGGTCGATCGAGTGCTGACTTTGCGTCTGCTGCTTAGTCTTAAATTTTTACACATAAAATATACTATAAATATATACACCTTATCAAATTCTAATATTCTCAACTCCACTTTAAATATTTTAAATATTAATTTTTAAACTACACACCATCGTCCCTTTAAAAAATCTCTCTTTAAGCAAGAGTTGGGAAGTTTTAGTCGTGTCGACGGTAATATTCGCGTTCACTTTCTTGTTCAAATCACAACCACATCACTGACGTTGTTTGTGAGAATGCGACCATGTGCCCGTTCTAAACCTCTCGTCTAAGAGGATAGTAATGTAGGCAAGTGATCATATTGATTGCAGACGATGAACTTGAGAGACTTTTAAACCCCAAAATCTCTTCTCCCTAACAAGACGTCTTAATAGGACAAAATTGTGCGATTTCACTTAATAGGACTGAAGTCAAAGCAAATAATACCTTACTACGGAACTAGTTGGGCTAAAACCTCTTTTTTGTGAGGCATTTTTCAAGACAAAATTATTAAACTTATACAAAATCAAAATGAATAATATATCGCACAATATGTCATTAATCGAGTCACGAGCCGTGTGAGACAATAATTACGAGAGCACCTCAATAATGCTACTGCAGCTTCTCTTTTTCCACTGTTTTCTGATATTTTTTACTTGGATTTATTATGAACCCGCCGTTGCTGCTGCTGTTGCTGCCAATTTAATCATTTCACCACAAATTATTTATAAAAAATAAAAAAGAAGCAAAAGTGCTACTATTAATTATTAATGATTATAAGACAAAGAAAGTGCAAATTCAAAGATACTCCTATCCTCCTTCACACAAAGTGTTTACGGTCTTTTTCTTTATATTTTAAAAATATAAAATATTTATGGTTTATTTTATATATTATCTAATATAATTCCTATATAATAGAACAATATAAATAAATTTCTATGATTAATTAAAAATATATACTTTTTGGAAATTATACAAATTTATTTATTTGTATAATGGACAATTATTTTACTTAGTGGGAGTATTATTGAATTATATATTAAGTTTTTCTATTAGTATCCAATATTTTAAAAATATAAATAACAAATACTTATAAAAAATTAAATATGAGATATTTTAATTTAAATAAAATTCATTATCTTTTGAGGAAAAAAAATACTATTATTGACAAAGACAAGTGCAAATTAATATTAAGCAAAAATAGGATATTTTTAACAAACAAGGACTAAATGATTTTTAATCAATTAAGCTTGTTTTGTAAGTGAATATATTTCCTAAAAAAAAAAGACTCCCCTATTTAGTTTTACTACTTTTTACTTTTTTATAAATACTACCTACTTTTGATTCTACTATAACTTCCAACTATTTCTACAAAAAAGCACTTCTATAAAAGCATAAGTTTTCACAAACACTCCCTAAGTTGATTTTAAGTGAAAAGTTGTAAGCAACTTCCTACCAATTTCTACAGCATATTAGTAAAATTATAAGTACTTGGTTGTTTTCCAAACATTGAAACTCCAACTATTTTTTACTTTTAACATTTTCAAACCGAAATTTTCAAAAAAAAAAAAAATGAAAATCGAACCGAATTTTCCGGTTCGGTTTTCGGTTCAAATCGAATTTCCGGTTCGATCGATTTTTTTCGATTCGATCGGTTTTTGCACACCCCTATATACTACTGCTTAACTTACAACTTTTTCTACAACTCATTTTCACCACAAAAATAAAATTATTGCAAACATCCCTTAAGTTTGGTTTTGCTGACCCTGCCACAGAAGTACTTTTATAATTATGAAAATGCATAAAGTTTTAGGAATATAAAATGAAAACCTTAATATATGACGATAATTATGTTTACTCTCTTTAACATGGTTTGTTTACACAAATTATTCCTATCTTTTACATAATTATAAAAACTACCCGACAACAAAAAAGCATAAATATATAATTTGTGTAATGATATTGATATTTTTTGTGGGAATATGTATAATTATACAAAAAAAAAAAAATTATATAAACATACCATAGATTATAAAATGCAAGTATAATTATCCCTAATACATAATAGGTGTATGGACAAGGGGCACATATATGCTATTTACGACATCGACTAATTCCAAAATGATAATTTGCAAAGTTAAATTATTCTTCCATTTGATTTCTTTTTTTTTTTTCCCTAAAAAAAGGTATGTTCTATTTAATATGCACAGGTTTGAATTTAGATCCTTTATCTAACATTAGTGTAATTTCTAGGAAATTACATTGGAGTTGAATAAGTTAAAGTTTTAATTAATTATTTACATAAATTCTTGAAGAATTACAAGTTAATTTTCTATATTTCAAAACCTTGATATTGTTAACCTTGTTTGGTCTACGAAAGCCATTGTAATTATCACACAATAAGGACAAATTAATATGCATTTGCCTAAGAATATTCATACTATAAACTGTTTTAATAAGTTCAAATTGTTCCCTGAAAATGTATATTTAATTAGTGCGTGAAAATTTCGGGGAAACTACCTCTTGTTAGTTTTTATATGTTGAAAATTTTCCAAGAAAAATATATATTTGACTCGAAAAAGAAATCGAATTTGAGGACTCTAATACTTAAGTCAGTGAATAAAGAAAATAATGATAATAAATTGAATGAAGTTGAATTATGAGATAATGATTGACACATTAGAATATTAAATATGATTTTTTGTCATAGTTAATTACCATGATTAAAACTTTAAAATTATGGTCAACTAACTACGATCGGGCAACGATTATTAACTGTTGTTTATGCGAGCGAAGACGAGATCAAAATATTAGCAATAATTTTTATATATTTATTTCTTTATTGAAGTGATAGAGAAGTCTCACATAAATACTTTGGTGAGTGTAATTGAATGAGCTTTTATGCTGTAAGCTTGAGTTAATTTTAAATTATAAAATAAGTGGAAGAAAAGTGGAAGTAAATTTAGGAAAAAATCATTTAAAATAGGGATAATTATATTTACATCCGTAATCTAGGATTTATTTACACAAATCATCCATATCTTTTATATAATTACAGAAATTATCCATAACAACCGAAAAATAAGGATAATTTGTATATGATTTTGACGTTTCTGTGCGATGTATGTGTGTAATTTTCCAAAAAAACATGAGCAATTTGTGTAAATGACGTTGATGTTTCTGGTGGCTGTACGCGTAATTTTTCAAAAAATATAAATAATTATCAGGAGGTGTACATGTAATTATTGTTTTTAAATATTTTGTTGTTACCAATGACTCCTTACCTGAACGGTGAGGTTGACATTTCATGACTATGAGGTTGTGAGTTTCGAACTTACGATGTAGGTATGAAGTTTACTTTTATAGTAGTGTGTACATTTTTTTTTTTGCTTTGAAGTTACTGATGATAGATTTAATTATATTATTATAATGTATGCTGAATATTGTAATAGTCTGTTGATTGCTTTAATAATATTATTATATTAAAAAAAATTGTTGTTTATCTTGTAAAAATTGTAGGAAATTGAGGTTTGTGGGAAAGATCCATGAATAAAGAACAAAGAGGTGACTGTAGAAGAGCAGGCTTTGAGATGAGTTAAGAATTCCATGTCCTTTTCTTGTTTGGAGTTTTTTGGAAACTTTATGGATTTTAGGAGGCTGACTGGATTACATGTTGGCACTCAGATCTCATCATGTCCTTGCATCTTCATCAATCACCATCATCATCTTACTTCTTCTAATGTTATTACTGATTTATTATAGGTCAAATAATTTTTTTATGATCAAACTATCCTTATACATTTTCACATGTTAATGTATGTGATGAGATATATCTTCACCGTTATAAGAATAGTTTAATTAGAAAAGATTTAGTTGACCTGCAATAAGTTAGTAATAAGTCAATCGAGAGTAAATATGAATCATCATTCAGTTTCGTTTTTTTTTTCTTTTTTATTAATATCAACAAATTCGATTAATTTTGACTAACGAATAAATCTATTTATTGGACGGAAGCAAACATCATAGGTACTAAATGTAACTTTTTAAACCACATGGGATTTACGTGTAACCAAATCTCATAGGAGGGGTTTCTAATTATCCCTAAGTTTTAATATTTGGAATTTCAATGTATTAAATGAATAATTGATCAAATTTTTAAAGAAAAGAAACGAAATGCAATTATCATGAATCAAGACCTGGTCATATAGTATGAGAAATTTTAGCATGTCCCTGTCCGGCCAATTATAAATTAATTACACGATAAGTGTAATACACTTAGGCCTCATTTACTTTGATGTATTGATCTGAATAAGAAAATTAGTATATAATAATATATTGTTTACTTTCATGTATGGGGACCCTGTACAATTAAAGGGTCTTGTATTATTTATTGTTACACTTGCATAACTTACACCACAATAATACAACAATAAATGCTTTTGGCAAATATCTTTTTTACCCTCCATAATAGTGGCAGATGGCATTGAGAGAGCTCACCTACCAATCTTATTTCTATATTTTTTTGAGTGAAGGGCTAATGGGTAATTTTGTCATCTAACACAAGTAAATACAACAAAATAAACACTTCACAGATTTTATTAGAATTTAATGGTGCATGTAAGTAAATACCTTACAATTTATACAAGACTTTTTAATCATTCATTTAGTTCAAGATAATCATATCACTCGTTTAATTCCGTCCTTAAAGTAAACGGAGCCCAAGTGTATAAACGTTAACTGTATGATTGGTTGTGTTCAATCAGATTTGATTTAGATAAATAAAAAAATCATAACTATATAGATAGCAATATACTTGGTCATGAATTGCAGCCTTCACCACCATTCACTAGGCAAGTTGTATGATTTGTTAAGATAATTACTCTGACTTTTCTTTGAAACATTAGAGTATAGAAATGAGCAATGAAGTCTTGGTTTTTCAATTTTCTATTTCAAATTCTATACCATATTTTATTTTATTTAATATATTACATAATATGCACGTAAAAATTACGTTATCTATATCATTTAAAATATATTATACATGTCATATGTATATATTAAATTGAAAAGAAAATGCAACATGATTTAAAATAGAAAACTCAATTCGAGCTTGGCTAAGTCTTTTAGTAGTAGCTGTTGATTAGTTACATATATTGGATGGTTATTCATTAGTTATACATATTTAATTTTAGTAATTGATATATATTAATTGTTGATTATTGAAATTTATGATACGATTATAATCGATTCACTAAAAAAAATCACTGTTAGATAAATTACAGTCATTTAAAGTGACAAAAATAGTTTTGTTAGTAATTTTTTTCTCACAAGGATGAAATTATTAAATTATTTTTGCTTTTTTTCTCTTTTTATGCATTGGTGGTTGGTAATTTGTACGAGGAGGTTTTTTTTTTTTTTTTTTTTTTTTGGAGTGAAGCAATTTGAATTATTATTCATTTTGAATAAATTTTATAATTATTTATATCAACTATTTTATATCTAATAACTTACCAACAACTATAACAATCTATGCTAACCATCTAATATAAAGTAGAATTACACCTCTATTAAGTAGAATAATATCCATGGCTAACGGGGTTCGAACTCATGACCTAAAGAGTCATGAGATCTCAACTTCGTAAATTACATTAGGGCTCGTTGACAATTGGTACAGGAAGTAGGGACTGGAATTGGACGATTTTACTGAATATTTTGCTACAGATTAAGATAGATGGAGTACAAATTTATTTTGTAAGCAATTGTATTTTTGGGCATAAATTTGAAAACAAAGAAACAAAAAATTATTGTAAATGAGAAGAAAAAGTAACCAATTTAATGATTTTTTTTTATCAAAATTTCAAGATAATTTCGAGTACAAAAAGTATGTTTTTTACGTTTGTAAATTGACATCTACCCATCTATGGGTTTTTCTTTTTTCTTTTTTTAGGAATGATAATTACATTATTTTTTCAAAATATTAATCAGTACATTATATCAATATATTTTCAACGATATTCAAATCACAATTAATAATAAAATAATAAATTACAATAACTTCACATACAAGATAAATACTCATACAGCTAATTAGAATTGAATCCACAAACTTCAAAATTTATTTGAACCTCAATCTCAACCATCTGACCTAAGACATCTGTAGTTGGGTTCTTGTTTTTTTTTTCTTCACCATATTTTTGTAGTGTTGTCTAAAATTTACTTGGAAAAAGGGCAATTTTGCATGTAGTTTTCAATGTGGGGGGATATCTTTAATAAATTACTTATTCCTTTACATTAAATTTAATACACTATGGGATACTCCCCATAATTGGAAAATTAGATTTTTTATTACGATTGTACCTCAGACAGATCGAAGATGGCAATTGTGAGCAGCAGTTATTGAGTAGTTACGGAGCGGTTCCAGACAGGCCCTGGACTCAGGCGTTGCGGTTGGCACTGTCCGCTCCCAACTACCAACCACTTGGCAATGACCGAACACTTAGTTGGCAAGCTGTTGTAATTCAATCGGCCCAACAGTTGAGAGTTATTCACTGTTATTTTGTATTGTTACGCCCTGCAAAGCTACATAATGAGTTGCGTGCAAGCCTCGAGCAATTTTTTCGTATCCTTACTTGGTGATTAATGCAGAACAAATAAATATTGTCCATGTAAATTCATGCATGGTTTATGTTGCTTTGATAATATGTGCATTGTGTGTGCCGTTGACTTGCTAAATCTTATTTAGTTCATAATATCAAACACTAGGGCTTGTGAGTGAGTGTTTAGGCTGACTAGTTGTGGGCGAACCAGACCGCATAGCGGGTCAAAAATATTTTACTGGGTAAAACATTATGTGTACAAATATTACATTATTTATTTTATTTAAGAAAAAAATTTATACACATGGCATATGCATGCATTGTTAGATATTATTGCTTTAAAAATCAGACTGCTAAATCGCCATCTCTAATGTTTATGGAATATTACTATATTTATTGATATAATTATTATTTTGTGAATTAAGTAATTAATCAAATTAAATGGCTTCATAAAGAAATAACATTTTCTTTTTTTGCACGAATAAAGAAATAATTCTTGATATATTTAATTTAATCAGAGGAAATATATATCTAGCGGTGGGGGTGGGGGCTCTATAAATACATGGTGAAGGGATGGAAGCGAAGGGAGGAGTGGAAAGGGGCAGCAAGTGCAGAAAACCTGTTTCTGAGGGAACACAGGAGGGGAGAATCCCCATTCAAGAACCCAGTATAATTTTATTCTCTCTGGAGATCAAGAATCCGGAACAAAACGAATGGGTGTAGAAATTCAGCACAAAATCAACAGCGACGATGATACTACTGCTGTTGCTGCTGTAGCGCCGGTGATACTGGGGCTACAGCCATCAGCTCTGGTCGACCACGTCGCAAGAGTTGATTTGTGCCTCCTCTCCCGAATCCCTGGAGAGCCCGGCGGCTCCTTCCCCGTATACCCTCCCTCCTCCTCATCCCTGTTTTGTTTGTGTGATGTGATGTGATGTGGTGGGGCTAATTATTTCTCATTTTTGTTGATGAATCCTGGGTTTTTGATGGAGTTTGTGGATGCCACCAATTTGAAGTTCTCGAGTTGAATATGATGGATGAACTCAAAAATCAGATGTGGGGTGTTGTTGATTTTGGTTGCTTTTTGGTGTTTGTGCTTCAAATTATTATAAAGTTGGAATCTTTTCTATTTTTTTGGAGTGGGCGTGGCCGATCTTAACAATTTGCAATCATATGCTAAGTTTTTGGCTGGAAATGCAATAATTAGGTGTAATTGCTGGGGTGAAGAACAAATTTGGTTCTTGTGTGTTAAGGAGTAATTCATTTTCTTGTATATTGTATCTATGGTATATGATTACATTAATCCTGACTCACTTTATGCTGTTTTGTGTTTAAGTCTATGCCTGTATTTTGTGAGTGACAGTTGCTGTAATTTGTATTCTTGATAAATTAGTTTGATTGGGTAAATTTATTATCCCAATTTAATATTGTTTCTTGAATGTTTTTTATTCTTATTCATCAGGTTGTGTGATCTTTACATCAAGCTTGCTAATCACGAAAATTTGACGATATACTGACCGTTCTTGGTTCACTGTGAAAAATTTACCAATTCAAGTTATTTCTCGTTTTTTTAATGTATTGAGTTTACTCATGGCTTTCCTAGGTTGCGGCCGAAGAGCTGAAGTTCGTCTTGGGTGAGGTTAATGCCCATATTGTTGCTTCTCCAGAAACTACTTCCTCATTGAAGACCATAGCAGGTGGAAGTGTTGCGAATACTATTAGAGGTCTGGCTGCTGGCTTTGGGATTACTTGTGGTATAATTGGGGCGTGCGGTGATGATGATCAAGGAAGTTTGTTTATCGATAATATGAGCTTTTACAACGTCGATCTCTCAAGATTGAGGCTGAAAAATGGGTCTACTGCACAGGTTGGCCATCTGCCTCCCCCCTCCCTCCACCCATGCAGGTTTCTTGTACAATAACAATGCTAAACTAGTTGCTAACGAGTTCCGGGGCATGAATTTTGATGCAGTGTGTTTGCTTAGTTGATGAATTGGGCAATCGTACAATGCGGCCATGTCTCTCTAGTGCCGTCAAAATTCAGGTCATTCGGCTTGAATTTTAGTCTGTTTATGACATTCAAGATATTCTTGACATTGTTAGTCAAGACTTGCCTATATAGATATCTCATAATATTATCCTCTACCAGGCAAATGATTTGACTACCGAAGACTTGAAAGGTTCCAAGGTGAGGCCTCTCTGGCTAAATCACTACCTATCTCTGTGTTGCATATGGACCATCTCTTTCCTTCTCATTCTTGTTTTTTCTTCTACAACTGCAAGTAAACGTTGACAATGTTGTCGTTTGCCGTTCCTGTTTGTTTATTTTCTTTCTGTTCTTTCAAGTTTTACCCCTGGTTGAGGAGAGATAGGGGGGTCGTCCTCACAGATTACAGATTGCTTATTCTTGCTTCTAAAACATTGGTCTACAGTGGCTCGTGCTGAGATATGCCATATTTAATATAGAAGTTATTCAGGCAGCCATTAAAATTGCCAAGCAAGAGGGAGTTTTTGTTTCACTAGATCTGGCCAGTTTTGAGGTACAACCTTTGACGACCTTAAAATTTCCAAGTATTGGAACATTGTTGTGGGAAGTGAGAAGAGGATTCACTGCTATTCGAAATGTATTTATAACAATCTTACTTTTACAGATGGTACGGAAGTTCAGGTTGCCGCTTCTACAGTTACTGGAATCAGGGAGCATAGACCTCTGCTTTGCCAATGAGGATGAAGCTGCTGAATTGCTGAGGTAAAGCCCATGGCTTTCTCTTGTTTGACGGTTGTCGTAAAGAGATGAAATAATTTTCTACTAGTCTTTGCATCGTTTCTTCATGGATTATTATAGTCAGAGCAGTTCTTTGTTAATTGCTACTGATCTTTCCATCATTTAATTTGCAGGGATGAAGAGAATGCGGCAGATCCAGAGTCCGCTCTTGAATTTTTGGCGAAGCACTGCCAATGGGCAGTGGTGACATTGGGTGCAAAGGGATGCATTGCAAAACACGGAAAAGAGGTCTGTTTAGTTGCCTGAACATTGCAAAATAACAGAACAAGAAACAAGAAATGATAAAGGTTGCGCGATATTGCATTCTCCGACAAAAATGTTGATCATCTTTAACGACTAATAAGACATAAAGAACACCCATTTCTTCCTAAGCATGGCTGAAATATCAACTGAAAGATCATGTAATCAACCTTTTGCAGTGCATAAAGATTCAAATCAGCACTTGATTGAACTTTTCTTTTTTTCATTCTAAAGAACGGTGCTGATGTTGGCGTATAGCCGGTCTAAGAGTCGTAAATCCTTCATCTGATATACAAAGTTAATGTTATTTCTAGGTTGTCCGTGTTCCAGCAATCGGGGAATCAAAGGCAGTTGACGCCACCGGTGCAGGCGACCTCTTTGCTAGCGGGTTCCTGTATGGATTGGTGAAGGGGCTCTCACTAGAGGCGTGCTGCAAGATCGGCTCTTGCAGTGGCGGGTCCGTCATCCGTTCTCTTGGTGGTGAGGTAACTCCGGAGAACTGGCAGTGGATGTATAAACAACTGCAGGCGAAAGGGCTCCCGATTCCCGAGCCCCACAATTTTGTCTTATAAAAGCTGCATTCTTGGCGTCGATGGAGGTAACTGAGAACGAGCATCGATTTTCGTCGTTATTGAAGTTGAAGCACAAGGCGATTTGGAGTTGCATTACAAGGGCGCTGGTTTTATTAATGCCTGCAACTGCTGTCTTTAACACTTTGCAGAGTGTGTTGCAAACTGATTGATATTTCAATTGTTGAGCTTACCATATCAAAAGTCTTGTCTTGTGATTCAGCATTTTATAATTGCATTTTGGATTCTGACCAGCGATGTGGAGCTTCAACCTCTGTATCATTATTCAATTGCACTCTATTTTCTTTTTCAAGATAAATATTCTTCTACTTCTCCCAACTGACCATGGGCGTAGATAAGTGTTGAGAAATGCTAATTTTACATTTTGATATTAGCCCTTAATTTCCAGGAACACTGAGCAATAAACTCTGCCAATATGATCGTTCAAATAAAGATGTAGACTAAATTATAAGTAGAGCTGAACAAGAATCAAACTACTCAATATTCGATTTGGGATTTTGAGCTTGATCGGTAGAAGTTCGTTTGAGCTTGGTTCGTTAATTTAACAAATTAAATTTGAACTTGATTTCATTTGATATAATATCAAACTCAATTTAACTTTGATTCGATTATTAAAAATAATAATAAACTACATATGAAAATATTATATTACTCGAGCTTGGCTCGCATTTGATTTGACTACAACTCGTTCGGATGCGATTTGATTATTAATCAAATCAAGCTCAAATGTAAATTTTCAAGCTCGATAGTAATTCGAGTAAACTTGAACAATATATGTTCAATCCGATTCGACTTGTTTACAACCTTAATTATAAGATTATCAGCTCAATGGGTATAACTCAAGTGAAACCCAAATTGAGTAATTTATTGATAGGGTCTGAGTAAGATCATAATTAATTGTTAAGATTATTTGCTGGGTCTGGATGGGTATTATTCACCCATTGACAGGCGATTAAGCACTAGGACCACCAGTACTCGCCTTTAAGCATTGCATTTTAAGCAAATTTAAGAATAATTAATAAGCTTGATCGTTTTAAACCTAGTAAAATACTTTAAATATAGTAATTATTGACCTTGAGCATGAAGTAGACACAAGGTATAATCTAGAAATCTTCGCTTATGTTTCACTATGAAATAACAGCTTCTTATCGATGCTACCACATAATTTTTACACCAAGATCTTCAATGTGATTTAATTGTGATAGACAATTATAAGATTTCCAAAGAAACATCAAGATAAAATTTTAGATGGTAGGGTACGTGTCCATGTTACTTTAGAAAGAGATCCATCAGCCTACTTCCTAATTATAAATGCTAATGAACATCAAGAAGCAATGTTTGCCAACAAGCAAAGTTCATCATTGTATCCCAACACAAATAAAGAGCAAGGTACACTGTTCATAGAAAATAGTATAAGGCAAGGCACAAAAAGATAAACCAAAATAATTTCACTGAAAAAGTACAATGTGATTGCTGCTCATAAAACAAGTATCCAAATGTTACCAGCAATTCTGTTCAGCAGATCATGGTGTTGCAAGTTTGAAAACATGAGAATCATTTCTTACACCATGAGATGGCATCATCAGATATCCATTGGAGCAATGCCTTGGTCAGCAGGGGGTCCCTGATCTGCAGGAGCTGGACTGGGTTCAGCATCACCGGCTTGATCTGGAGCAGCAGGTTCATCAGCTGGAGCAGGGGGCTCTTCCCCAACTACCTCGAATTCATTGATCAGTCCCTGCACGGTTTCTTGATCCAATATATGAAATGCCTCACCTACCCCCAATACGGCAATTGTGCAAATCGCACTCGTCAGTTTTTCTCCTTGTAAGGTCTCCCTTAATGCAAATAGTGCATCCTTGATCAGATTTTCTCGTGATGAGTCCATGAAACCCTCAAACTTCCGTTCCAAGTATGTCTTTGCAGCCTGTGACCGAGATCCAATTGCAAATGCTTGGTATTCAAAGTAATTACCGCTGGGACAGTTGTAATAGAGGTGAGCTCCAGATTCATCTAGACCACCAACCAGCAGGCCAACACCATATGGTCGCTTCCATGACCGCTGTGTGCATACCTGCATTGCAACAATGAAAAGCCAGATACTAAGTAATAAATTTCAGGCAAAAATAAACTAAAGTTTTTGCAGTCAATGCATGGGGGAAAACTCAGGGAAAAGCCACTCTGATATTTCAGTAGTTACATAGTAGCTGACCTTCTGAAATGCTTTCTTTGATATATTCACAAGAAACAAGAAATCGCAGTCAATTGATCATGAGGAGGAAAAAGGAAAGAAAAGAAATTGAAGGAGAATTGGAGCATAAAGGTCGGTTCTCAAATCCTGACTTCATTATAAAAAATATACAAAAAGTTGCAAACACAAAATTTATAGTTCTGGACAGACTTGTAATGGACATTACTGTGAATCTATATACACATGTTCTACAAAAAAAAAACACAAAAAAGGGGAGAGATACAATATGTGGGAAGTCATTAAGAGTATAGAATTTGTTAGACAGCTTAAATAATGACGTAAACATACGAAATGTAGCAGCAAATCATCAAGAAATGAAGAAGTAATTTAAGCCACAGACATCTCTTTAGCAGCAAGTGATGGGAATCTTTGGTTGCTGAATATAAAGCAGAAGTTCTATGCACATGGTGGTCCAAGGACTATAAAGGAAAGTACATTGGCAGACTTAAGTATAGTACAGATGCAAATTTAGAAAGAATCAACTCTTCAATAATATCATTGCTCCACCATACACAAGTGATAGTTTAATTTGACGCCCCTACATCCAACATGCAGAATAACACACTCCCTACATCCAACATGTAGAATAGTCTCAACCTCAGCCCTAAAATCATAAACCAACTCTACAAGGTAAACCACATAAATTCAGAACAAGCTTCGAAAAGTGAAACATCGGGCACACCTCACAAATTAAAATAAACTTTTCCAGGGATAGCCTAAAAAACAAATGAGACACCTAACTTTGAAACAAGAATAGATGTTTACTAAGATAATAAAGAAACTTGGAGAAATCATTAAAACAAACTGGCACATAATACGTATACTATATGACTCATTGCCCCAGATAGTCCACAACAAAAACTAATGTGGATGACCCAATGAAGATACCATCAGAAGCGTTAACCACCTCTAAAGATCACCATCTGACCTCTATCTGAAGAAAAATCCACAACATCCAGGAAAATTGAAGGAAAAAGCTTGTTTTACTACATAGCATCAGATTTGGATATACTCTAAGTTTAGCTTAAAACATCAGACTAAGTTGCGTCAACAAACATTATGCTTCATTGGTCAGACTGTGACACAAACTTTAACAAAGGATCATGAATTTCTTCCTAGACTAAATGAGAAGAAACTGGAGAAAGTCTTTGGCTGTAAATCAGGCAACTCTCTTGTGATTTAGAATGCACCTCCGTACAGAGGAGAGCCCTGTGACATGGCTGCTTCTTGGGCCAAACACAGTTCCATTATAACAAGGAGAAGCAAGTTTAGTCCAAAGCCAAGCAAAGTGGAAGGGAACTTTTCTTAGGCCTTCCCATTTCTCACTGGAAACTCTATCAATAACTTGTGTTCAATCTTGGGCCTTACACAGCAATGCTATAACTGAAAAATAAGCCCAAAGTTGACAAGAAATATAACAGCAAAGCTTTACAAAGAAAAATGCAGCATATCATAGAAATCCTGTATTCCTTCTAATAAAATCTATTAAAAGAAATTCTGACAGTTCACACTCCCATTCCAAAATCCCACCCCTCAATTCCAACAAATTCAATTGTACAATTCCTCTCACTGATACAAGCTTAAGTTAAGTCAACATAATGAAAGTTTATTAACAAAAGTTCAACCAAGGGTTTTCTTCAGATCCATTCACGAAATTCCTATACTACTACTCAATCTAAAACTCAAACTCTCAGTTACACAATTCTCTGCATCCTCCACACAACAAAACCCCAAACAAGTACCATCAATGGAAAATGAAACAACTTCTCATCAAAGTATTCATTGAATTACTGATAAACATTAATGGATTTTTCTTGTGATCCTTTCTCAAATTTCTACTTAACTGTCCCCCAATCTTAAACCCTAACTCTCAATTACACAACGCTCCACAAAATAAATCACCAAACAAGTACGAGAAACGAGAAACGAAACACTTAGGGTTTAACCAAAACATTAAACTAAACCTGAGCCTTGTCGGCTAGCTGAACAACAAGACGGCCAACAGGAAGCGGCGACTCGTACGTATAGGAATAATTAATGCACTCGTTACGCATGTATCGGGACAGCACTCGTCCGTCGGCCGTGAGTCCCGCGATGGCGACACCGATGTGGTCGTCGACCTTGAAGATCTTCTTCTGGTACGACGAGAGCTCCGAGCTGGCCTTGTTAACGGAGGCGAGCACCACATGAGTCTTCGATCTCAGCCCTATCGCCGCGGAGCCCTGCTTCACCGCCTCCATCGCGTACTCTACTTGGAACAGCCGCCCCGCCGGCGACCACGTCGTGACGTCGGTGTCGTACTGGTTCCTGAACATTTTGGATGCGGCGTCGTTGTAAATTTACCGAACACAGACTCAATAACTTGAATGTATATCTCTGTTTGTCTCTCACTCTATTTCAGTAGCAGAGGAGAGAGAAGGGGGTGGGTTTTTGATCTGCTTTTCTTTTTCTTCAAGGCAAGAGTAAAGAGAGAAGAAAATTCGGCAACGGGAGTTTGGGCCTCCTGGGTAATCTTAATGGGCTTTACCAAACCGGATCCTGGGCCATATGTTGTAGGCCGTGCCCATATTGAGAAAATTTGGGCTGATATTCTAAATGGATTTCTATTGGCCCAAACAAACTTTATGCTCTTGTATCAAGATGTGCTGAGGCCGAGCTGAGCCAACCCGTCTCAAGATTGGATTGACTCAATAAAAAAATTGGTTGGTTAGCTGGACGGTGTCTATTGGATTTTTTTTTTATAATACATGACATATAATTTTTATTTTATTCTTTTAAATTGATTATTCTAATATATTTTTTATACTTTTGAAACTCTAAATTTCTTTTATCTTTATTGTTCTTCTTCTAAATTTTTACTACATGAATTCTCAATACTCTTTGTTGATTTTTTTCAAAGTTAATTGAAGTTCTTTTTGAATTTTTTATTATCTAAGTTTATTATGATAAGCTTGTTAATCAAATTATTATTTAAATTCATTATATAGTCTTAACTATTATTTTTTCTAGTTATAAATTTTTGTGTGATTTAATTTATTATTTATTTATTTATTTTATAAGATAATCATAACATTAAGTAATTTTTAAAAAGAACACCTCAATTTTATAAAAATAAAACAGGCACATCCGAGCTTGGTCCAAGCCTCAATCTTGGCTGGTCCATGGTTTGGGTTTGAGTTAAAAATGGACCTAGTTGGGGCCCATTTAAAAGCACAGGACCATCCAACGACCGATTATGAACAATAGTAGATCAATCCCTTGCTATGCTTTTTTCATGCTGATCCATACCGATCTTGACCCGGCTTGTGCACCTTGACTCTTGTATGACCAAATTGAACGCATGGAAGCACATCAAATTATATTTTACTCGACAAACCCTGAAATTATATGATCAATGAGCTCTAGATAGTTTTAATTTTGGTAATATTTCACCACAAATGTAGTAGTTCAAGTGGAACGAGTTATACTGCTCACAAGGAAAGTCACGAAATAAGATCAATTTAATCTTCATTTGAGCGCATCTCAATAGAAAAACGTTTGAAGTCCTAATATCTTCCAGCTCGCACTCAATCTTTCTGTCATAATAAAAACATTAACAAACTGCAATCTCCATTTTCGATCAAGGGTATAAACAAGAAAAAATCAGAATGGCCGACTTATGAGATAAATAAATTACAAAGTACTCACACTGAAAACATTAACAAATTGCAGTATCCATTTCCAGTCAAGGGTATAAGCAATAAAAACCAGAATGACCGACTTATAAGATAACTTACAGTATTCCATATGTGATGCTAATTCAACAAGTCATCAGACTTTCTATCAGTCATATAAATGTTACACTGGTGTTTTTAATACACCGGACGACAAAATATCTGACATATACTCCAATTCCTTTTAAATTAAAAATATAATAACAATCAACAAGTAGCACATGAACTTAACCCCTTCTTTGCAGCCCATATGCATTCTCACTAACACAAAGCAAACTTGGTAGTGTTGATGAAGTGAGGAAGTACAATGACATCCACATTTCTAGTACAAAAAATAATGAAAAGAGGAATAAAGGGTTCATAGTTATGGGCCATTGGCGATCTACTTTAGTGCTTTAGATCTTCTTAATTCTCTCAACACATAATTGATTCCCCCCCGCAAGGCTGATTGCTTTAATCATACAATACTAGCATATCTATCTATATTTACATCACATCAGCTTTTTTCCCTTAATGCATCCTGTCTCAACTCAAATCATGGATCCACCTTTTCCAAATATTCTTTTTTCTCCAAACTAAATTTTATCGTACTTAATCAATCACACAGATTTTTATGTGATTTGTCATTTTTTCTTAAAATGTATATCAATAATATAATGAATTCTGGTTACTTTGTTTGTTGGAGTTTAATAACCAGTTGATAAGAATTTGAGAAGAGGGTCTTCGATGGTTTGATGAATTGTACAATAGGATCACCAGCTTTGATAAGTTCCCCATTTCCTTTAATTTATTGAGCTCGATACTAAGCTCATCATTGTACACAAGGCACCCTCGACTATACTGAGTCACTGACCATTCTGTTTGTATTATAATTCATTTCACTAGAGTGCTAAATCACTAATTCATGTTGGTGCATGTCTCAAATCGACTGCAAATCGGAAATTTGTGTGTCTTATAAGTCTCAATGTCTCGTTTTACTAACGACATACATTTTCAGTACAAAATTGTGAGGCTCATGAAGCCAAAAAGGACAACACTTCGCACTACATAGTACCGATCGCGTCACACACCGCATCATTTGACAATCTTTGTATAAACAATGTCATGCATCCATCCTAAACCCTTCATCCAGGGGCTGATGATGCTGATATGCGTCTCACACCGATCATAGACTATGAGCTTGCACAGTCTATAAACCCCAAAGCCTAATCTCCGTAGCGACATACTTTCTCAAAAATAAACTCTTGAAATTTTAATCAAAACAGATAAAAATCTCACGTCATTGTTTCTGCATATTATAAGACCCAACGCCTCATTTTTTAACGATACACTTTTTCAAAAACAAACTCACGAAACTTCAATCAAAACGGACAATATCTTGACTGTAGGACATCAACCAGATTACATTACTTTTTATTTAAATACAATTAAATCAAATTCAAACTAAACTTTTCTATGCCTTTTTTTTTTTTGTCAACATCAATCATAAATTATGTGATTAAAGAATTGATGGGCATAGGCATTGAATGCGCAGAAGAAACAAAAAAAAATTGGTGGTAGGAAACGATAATTACATGGTCAACAAGACGATGCACTCAACTCCTTTTGGGGGGCATTGATGTGGAAATAATGGCCCGCGCCCTCTGTTTTTTTTGTAGTAAACATTAAAGAAGAGGTGTTTGAATTGAAGCGTGGACACCACTTTCTTTACTTACTTTGAATTATAATAAATTAGCCCGCGTGACACGTCTTTTTTATGTGTATATAAAATAATTTTGCACGTTTTAAAATAATTTTAAATATAAATAAAAAATGTATATATAAACCGACACATTACATTTGAAAAAAAAGAAATAAATAAATAAATAAATAAAAATAAAACTAACTTTAAAGGTATTATTGTTATAACTAAAAAATTGGTATCACGGTATTATAAACTGTCAATTATGAATAAAAAATGTCTTTTTTTTTATATATTAGTATAGATGTATAAATTGTTGAACGTGGGGCTGTTTTGCCTCAACAAGAAAAGGAGATACTTCCATGCTTGTGGGTCTAATGCTCTCTTTTCCAATTATTATTTTACATCGAAAAATAGAATGAATACGTTACAATTTTGATGTTATCACATAAGAATCCTTTATCTATCTATACTAATATAATATAAAAATAAAAACCCTCCATTCTCACAAACAGTGCTTAATAAAATTGTTACATTATTTTTTTTTAAGTCAAAAATGTCATTCAACCGATAATATAAATGATTTAGTAAACTTACATAACTTCCAAATTTTATATTAATTGATAAATTTGTTTCTTTTCTTTCTTTTTTAATGCGATGTGTTGGTTTATATTTTGCTCTTATTTATAACAATATAATTTTAAAGTGCGAAAAGAATATTTATTATGTGCACGTAGGGAACGGCTAGTACTAGTATAAAAAAATTCTTTTTTGCTTACAAATAACGGTTAATGATGCCGATGAACCGATTTTTGTAATGCCAAAAATAACATTCAATTGAAAAGACAACTATTTTATTCAACTTTTTAAATTTTATATTAATTGATAATCGAGTTTTTTTTCTTTCTTTCCTTCCTTTTTTTTTCCTAATGTGACGTGTTATGTTATATATTTTACTCTTATTTATAATATTTTAAAGCGTAAAAATTTATTTATTATATGCAAGCAGAAATGACGTGCCACGACGGCTAGTTAAAAAAAAGTTAAAAGAATGTCATGTTGATACTATTTTAACCTAAATTCTATTTTATTTTTTTTTAAAGTAAAAGCGATGAATACTATTAATTGAAGTAAATCAATTACAATCGATTCTGTCTAATATTAATACTTAACATAGACAATTATAACAATCATACCCTGATCAACAATATCACAATTAAATTTAAACAACACCTTACTATTAGAGTATACAAACAATATCTACTATGCAGTAGTGGTCATGAGACCTCAACCTTAACCACTAGACTAAGTGATAATTAGTTAGATTCTATTTTATGTTGTAAATATGGATATGCTCCTAAAATGAGTTGAATACGCCTGGATTTCTCATGTAAAAATACTATAAAGTGGAAAATTGTTGGAACTGCAATGAGAATGTTCCAATTATAACTCTTCGATACTTAAATCAGATAGATCGTAAAGGAGAAAGACTTAAAATCGTAAAAAATGCTAGGGTTGTAAAAATTATACCTAAGGCATGGAGACCGACTATTTATAAATTTATCTAACTATATGATTTCACTTGAACTATAAATCTGAAAATTGATTGATCATTGTGAGTCCATACATATTAAGATTTTGATCGATAACGCAACTAGACTAGAATGACCCAAAATAATTTATACGGATTCAAAACTATCTGCAGTTTGAAAATGACCTTTAAGACATTACTCTCACGTAATGTACAAAATAAATATTTTTTAAATTCTCATATAAAATTTTATATTGATTCAGATTTCACAATTTTGAGAATTTAAAATTAGTTTATATTAGTCATATTTACAGTCCCATTAGTCATATTTACAGTCCCATTAGTCATATATCATAATAATACTAAAATTCACTAGATAAATTTGATTATCATTCATTGCAAATCGAATATCATTAATCTCTAACACATCCACTTCTATTAACTGGCTATTACTCAAGAGGGTAGATTACATAAACATTTATTTTCATTTATCTTCCTAAGTAAAATAAATTTGATTTTTGTTTTTCTTTCTTACTCGGAAGTTGCTATTTGGAATGCTCAAAATATGGCTGTTCTTTTTCTTTTTTTGTTTTATCCCACAAGGTATCCCTTCACGGGCCACGTTCATTGAGTTCGAGACTAATCTCTGCTCACGATTCATGATTGCTGCTATCTCAAGGGAATTTTGTTGGTGTTCAAACACATTTTTGTTAGTTGGTGTTTTTTTTTTTTTTTTTTTTGGGAATAGATAAATTGCATTAAAAAACAACGAAGATAACCAAGATACAATACATCACAAAACTCCCCCATGGCTAACCACTAAACAGCCCCTTGCCAGGGGATTTTCCATACACGAAATAAAGCAATCACCGCTATTGTATCCCGCTTCTCCTCGCCCAACAGTCGACATCTCACTTCCTCTAGCACGAGTTGAGTTGTCCGATGTGGGTGGACCTCTTCTACCCCAAAACGTTTTTCATTGCGAGTTTTCCAGACGTGATATACAAGTGACGCCAAAAGAGCCCGTTGTGTAGCATTCCAGAGATGCCGCCCTCGCCATCTTCCACTCGCCCAACGAATGCCCACCAGCCAACGGACATCAGGCCATCCGAACCTCACCTTACGCCTCAGCAGAGCGACGCAAGTTTTTGAAAATGTACACTGAAAAAAGAGATGGTCATGGGTCTCCAGTGCACCAGCGTCACAAAGCACACACAACTTCGCCCCATCCACTATCCAAGGCCTATCTCCGGTAGACAGGCGCTGCAAAATAGCTAGCCATAGAATAAACAAGTTTCTTGCAATTTTCAGGGGGCCGTGTATTAGAACCGACCATGTTACCAGGCTGTCAGCAGCTTGGGAAAGCTCGTAGCAAGAGTGCACTGTGAACTCAAACCCCTTCCCCTTCCAGCGCAGCTGGTCCGCTCCCCCCCCCACCGTCGGCAGTGAACCTGGGGGCTGCAGGATTCCAGGCCACCGCCATTTCATACCTGCGATGATCGACGCAAGCGACGCATCCTCCGGCAGGCCCGTGGCCTGCGGCGCCCACGGGAGCCTCGCTATCAGTGGTCCCTCTGGGAGCCACGGGTGGTGCCACAGCCAAATAGCTTTGTCGTCTCCTACAACATATTCCACTGTCGATAAGAATCGAGTCCGTAACTGCACCAGCTTCCTCCAACTCCAAGATCCCACCTTATCGTTAGCCGTCCATATTGGTCTGTGTACCAAGCGGTAATGTCGCAACCAATGTACCCATATAGACGAACCAGAAAGTTGGATTACATCCCAGAAATGCCTACTCATCAATGCCTTGTTCATCACGGCCACCTTACGAAGCTCCCATCCTCCACAATCTTTCCCACTACAAACCTGATCCCAGGCGACTTTTGCTACCCCAGTGGAGGTGTGACCGCGCCAAAGGAAGTGTCAGAATCTCTTCTCAATTTCCCTTATCACTCCCTTCGGTAAGAAGAACGTACTTGCCCAATAAATATGCAAGAACGATAACACCGATTTTACAGTGTTTTTACAGTTTATTTTTTAAAATGATAATTAAAATAATAAAAAATATTTATTTATAAGCATTTTCATTGAAGATATATTGATTTGCGATAACAATTCAGTAAAAACTATATAAATATATAATATCATTGACTAATTCAAACATAATTCTCATTTCACACGAAAACCTACAGAATTTAAAATATATATATTTTTAACTAAAAACTGAAAATGAAGACACAGACAAACAAGCCTAATATAATTTTCGATAGATAGATCGACTCTATCACTACTCTACAAATGTGAAAGTGATAGAGTCTTACACCATTGCGCTAATAACTTGGATTAATATGGTTGTTCCTTGTTTTCTTATAAAAAGAAATCTATTATATTCTTTGATGTATAGATTAAAATAAAAATAATAAAATATATTAACTAATAATTCTAAATTAATCATATATTCAAAAATAAAATGATAAATAAACTATTATAAAAATTTAAAAGATATCCACATTATTTGAATTGGAACGACTCTTGAAATTCGGTGAAGCATTTAATAATTTAATATCTAGCAACTTACACAACTCCTAATTAAAATATTGAATTCCATTTGTGTCCTCCCAATAAGATAAAAGGGGCGATTCAAAATAAAATAATCGCCGCGTCGATGTATCTACCATACACCACAGACATAATAACGCAAGTTCCTCTGCATTTTCAGCCAGAATTTTTCTGCTGTTTCTGGTCCATCTACACCAACTCAATCACATTTCTAAGCTAATTCCTGATATTTTATTTGTTCTTGTAAATGAGGGTCTACAATATGTGAGATATTTTTCGTTTTAATAAGAATTTCATGTATTTGTCTTTGAAAGCTCGTCCTGTTAGGAAGACGAGATCTTGAGATATATACACTATATTTAGTTTTGTTTTCAGTCCATTTCGAAGATGGGTCGAAAACAAAATCAAACATATCCGTTCTGAAAATACCCAGTGATTTAACAATAAATAGTATTTTTTTTATCTCTTAATACACAATACAATGCATACAATACTTTTTTTATATTATTTAAAATTAACCCAAACATACACATCGTGTCTAACACACACTTATTTATCTTTATTTTTTTCTCTCCATTTTCATAAAACAAAACACTCTAAAAATAAAATCAAACACAATGATTAACCAAATTACAGAACAAGATTAATGATAATCCAAAAAAAAAAAAACAACTACAAATCATAGTCAGAATTCAACTTAATTATAGTTGCTATTCAAAAAATGAACCAATTACTACAACCTCACCAAATTACAGAATAAGATTAAAGTTAATCTAAAAAAAACTACAATTCAAAATCAAATTTATGAAATACCATCAATTTATAAAATAGAAAAAGAGGGCAAATCAGGTCATATGAAAATAATTAATTCAATGGAAGGACGTATAATAACTATCATTGGTCGATAAATGTATATACATGAAAATACCCTCAACATATTTTATTTCGGGAAAAATGCAAGCAAACTCCTATGATATTGCGAGTAAGCAAATTATCCTCCTCATGAAAAATAAATAGTAATTTACCTCTCTCTATATATTTTTCAAAAAATAAATCAATTTAAATAACGTATGGAGATAAATTGCTATTTTTCTTTCATGAGAGGATAATTCGCTCAATTTAATATCACAAGGAGATAAATTACATTAAACCTTATTTATTTCTTCACCATCTCTTTAAAGTTAGTTTTCTATCAATAATGTTTTATTCATGCATATCTAAGTTTGAATGATCTTATTAAGAGGGTGTTTGGCTAAGCTTATAAGTTCCTCAAAACATCTTATAAGATGTTTGGAAGCTTATAAGTTTCAAAAATTTGTTTGCAAAATTTTTGGAAAAAATCTTATAAGATCTCAAAATAAGATGTTTTGGATCTTATAAGTTCTTAAAAAAAAGTTAACGTTTCTAATTTTTTTTGAAACATTTTATAAGTTCTATAAAATTAATATGTAATATGACAAAAATACCCTCATTCATCCCCCCACACTCTCTCTCTCTCTACATACACGCAAACACACACACATACACACTCTTTCTATACATACACACAAACATACACACACCCTCAACACACACAAACACACACTCTCTCTCTCTCACACACATAAACACACACACACTCTCTCTCCACACACACAAACATACACACACAAACACGCAAACACACACACACACAAACACACACGGTACACACGCACACAATACTCTTTCTCTCTCTCACACACATAGATACTCTCTCTCTCTAGGATTTTAAAATTTATTATTATTATTATTATTATTATTATTATTATTATTTACATTTAATAAAGAGAAAATGCTTCATTATTAAGTAATAAATTATTATAGCTAAATAAAAATAAGATTGCTATGATATTATATTTATTGGAAAAATATAAATTCAAGACATTATAAGTTATACAATTAGAAATAGTCATTGCATCAAGAGAAAATATATATATATATATCTATATTAATATTCAACTAGCATGAATGTACATATATATATATATATATTATTTTTTATTCAAAATTTAGGTCATAATCCGCCATTTTTTTATTTTTATAAAAAAGATTATCTAATAAATTTTTATTTGAAGTTAAAGTAATGTGTACATTTATGAAATTATTTTAAAAATATTTTAATACAAAATATATCAACAATAATAATAATTTATTTGATTCTAATAGTATCATGTCATTTTTGGTCATTTTATCAATAAAAAGACCTTATAATGCCAAACACCCAAACATCTTATAAGATGTGAGAACATCTTATAAGCTTTAACATCTTATTTTGCCCAAACACTTTAGGAGCTTATTTTAAAAATAAGATCCAACATTTTATAAGCTCCTAAAACATCTTATAAGATGTAGGAGCTTATAAGATGTTCTAAAAAAGTTTAGCCAAACACCCTCTAAGTTTGGTTGTTTAAATAAATATAATAAAATTTAAATTATATACACACATCGAGTATTATTGTTTCCAGTAATAATAAGTAGGGATTAGTTATATAGTCCTCCCCAAAGTTTGGTGTAATAAAAAATTTGTTTGACCCACAATAAATCAGTAATAAGTTAATTAAAATAAACATGAAATTTTATTTATTTATTTTTATTAATATCAATAAATTCAATAAATTTTAACAAATAGATAAATTTATTTATTAAATTAAAACAACCATAAAAAATATTAAATATAATTTTTTAAATTATAAAAAAATTATACGTAATTATATCAAATTTTCTCGCGTTTGCACAGACTTTCTAGCATATTTATTTATCCCTTTTGACAAATTTTTTCTACTATTTTCAATAATGATATTATCATTTAAAATATTTAATTTTAAATCTTTAAATTTTTGATCCAATAATTTCTCTAATTTCAAATTTCACGAGAGAACGATGAAATATTCCTTTATAATTATTAGGACACACAAACTCATAGAGCACATGTAGCATATAACTCCTCAAGTGGACCCACATTTCTCCCACATATAATAAAACATTTCCTTGAAATACGTAAAATATTTATCTCTCTCACATCACTCGTTTTCTCTCTCTTCCTTCGTCTTCGTGTTGTCTGACGCTGCAGAATTTTTTCTCTGCAGACAAAAAGCCTCACTGATCAAGAAGAAGAACAGGAAAATTAGAAAAACAAAAGGGGCTAAATAAATTAAACAAAAAAACCCTAGCCTTCCATAGAAAGATAGAAGTAGAAAGCTCTCTCTGCTTCCATTACCATGGAGTCTCTGTCCAGACCTCCGCACAGAAGAAAACACTCGGCCACCAATGCGCTCTCCTCGTCCTTCTCCTTCAAGAACCCTTACGACGGCGTTTTGGTGTCCGGCGGAGGCAAGGGAAGCTCGGTTGAAGCTCATGAGTATGCTGAGATTTTCTCCGGGTCGGCTTCCATACCGGTGCTTGATCTTTCGGGTCTGGATGAGCGGGTCGGGTCGGACGGTTGCAGGAGCTCTAAGCTCGATTACTCCAACATTTTCGGTGGTTTTGGGAATGATGATGTGGCCGTGCCTTATGAGGAGTTGTTTAATGGTTCCGCAAAGAAAACTAAACCGCGGTGAGTTGTTCTTCTTTCCTTCTGCAAGTGAATCGCTCCTCATTTTATGGCGTTTTGAATTGAATTTTTGGGACTTGTGGAGTTTGTTTGCGGTCAACATTTTTCATTCTTGTTGTGTAGTTGTGTTTGGATTGGTTGTTACTATGGCTCATGTAGTTTGCATGTTTAATTTCTTTATTCATTATTAATAAGCCTCTAACTTCCGTTTCTTGTTCTTTCCTGTGCTTCATCAGAAACTTAATTTATCGACGGTTTTTTAAAACCTTTCTCAAAGTTCCCTTAATGGAGAGAAACTATATCTTTGATTGATTTTATACTCATATGTGAAAAAAGAATTTCATGCTATGTTTTGCTAATTCTTTTTCGGCTGCTATGGCACAATTTGCCAATTTCTTTGTGCGCTAGCTCGATTTTAAATCTGCTGAATGTTCGTTTTTGTTTCAGTTTTTGTTCTTTTCCAGTAATGGAACCGATTTATGGGCTTGTGAAGTGACAGCTATACTCTTGATTGTGCTTATTAAATCATGTCTGCCTCTGTTGATTGTTAATGAGGGTGTTGAAAGATCAATTTCGGTTCATCGGTGTGTTTATTTTTCGAAGAAAGCTATTTAAATCTTGCAATTATAGTGTTTGACATCTAGTGCTAAAAACATTTACTAAGATCCAGCTTATTTGATCATTCCTGCCCGCTAATTCTTTTGGCAGTCATAAAATGAATGGCATCATTCGAGCGTTCCCTTTGAAATGAGGGTTGTTACAATAATTCTATTTTTGATTGGTCCAGATGTAGTTTGAAGAATATGACAAAAGGTGTTTCAATCTAGAGCTGTCTTTATTGGGAAACGTGAGAATTTAGTGAGTTCGTTTTTCCACGTGGCGTGTGCTTGAACTCTTGTAGGTTGTTTGCCGCATGTCTTGTTTCAGGACATGAGAATCTGTTTCGACTCGTTTCCCGAAACGGCTATCGTATTACAATCTTAAGAATAATAGCAATAGCCAAGTATCCAAACTCTTTTAACATTAGTTTGGTTTTCTGGCTTTCCTTTCTGACGATAAACGAGGTAGTTAGGGTGTAAAAATGTGGACTAGGTATCTCAGCTACCGATCTTATGTTCAGGAGGAATCTGTGGAAGATTTTCATTTATTGCACACCCGTGTTCTAATTTGTTCTTGCTAATTCTTGTGAACAATAATTTAGCATCTACAGTTCATCAATTATGAAGTTTCTGCTTTTTTTCTTTTTGGTTCATATAGTAGGAAAAGGAATTAGTAGAACCTCCTTTTGAGATTTAAGCAAATGAGTTTGTTCTCGTGTGCGCGCGGGCGCGCGTAGAATCCTGATACACGAGTTGGAAGAATATATTATGTCAAAGCATGACACTGATGTCTGTGTAAGTTATAGTGGAGAGTCAGTGTGAAAAACAGGGTGAAATACTAGGAGAAAATATTTTGAAATCAAATTTAAGAAGTCAGTTGGACATAATAGAGGATTCTTCATATCTGATTTTCTGCCTCATGTTTCTATTGTCCAGTTTTGTTACCTGCATTTTCTTTACATAGTATATCTTACCTTAAAGACTTTTCCTTTCCCCTCTTTTTGTTGGGGGGGGGGGGGGTCTCTCTCTGTGTGTGTGTCAAGGTGTTAGGAGGGAAAGGCGGGAAATAAGGAGTTGCATGACTTCAAGCCAAAGGTTTTCGGAAAATGATATCTTCTTTTAGATCTTTATAATCTTTTCCGTCTGAAGTGCATCCCCTTTCTTAGTATAAATTGATGGAAAAGAGTTCTTTGGTTACCCATTCCAAATCCTTCATTTGTCTGTTACAGGATTCCAGCAAATACACGTTCGCCTTTACAAGAATCAGGTTCTCTACATTCTTCAGGAAATACGAAAAGGTCCTCCAGCGAGGCATCTGATCAATCTGTTGATGGAGTTAAGCAGCAGTTTAACATGTCGTTCAATAGGACTGCCCAAAGAAATAGTGATGCATCAAATGGGAAAACACACATAGCAGAGCTCCATGCTGTCCCTGGATTTACTTGTTTTGTTGATGGAGCTCCTCAGCTGCAGAAGATAGAAGGTCACAGGCCTGTACCTTCATTGAAACGTGAAGTGAGTCGCACTTGGAGTTTTAGTGCTGAACTTGAAGCTTTTAAATGTAAAGGTGGATCAAGTCATGATAGATCACATGTTCCGGAAAAGCCACACAATGTGAATGACGTGAACCTCGAACCACACCTCTCGGAAGCGCCAGCACCTTCAACTCGTCCATCGAATCTAAGTGTTAACAAGGATCCAAGGATATTATCAAACTTTGCTTCTAAAGAAAGTGCTTCTGGAAAGATTGGTGCTGAATGTTCACCACCTTTCTTGGATGAGGAATCTGATGAAAATTCAACAGCTGCTGTATCTGCTGCTGCCTTGAAGAAAGCCATAGAGCAGGCTCAAGAAAGTATAAGAATAGCAAAAATGGTAATGGATAGGAAAAAGGAAGGTCGCCGAGATGGTTCTAAGCCTAGATCAAAGGGTCGCCTGAAAGTTTTGGATAAGGAAATTAAGATTAACCATGAGGCTTATGGTTCAAAAGAGAATAATGCTAGGGTGAAGCATGAAGACTTGGATCCTATATTTTCTATATTCACTGGGATTGATGGGAAATTTACCCTGTCAGTCAGTCACAATGATACACTTACTAATGCTAGAGATGCTCAAGTGGAAAGAGTATGGGAGAATGTTGAAGCAGCTAAAGAGCATGGAGAGGCGCATGTGGGGGGAGGTAAGTTAATTGCTTCAAATTGCAGTCAGAGTGAGACACTTTGTAATATGGTTGAACAGGTTGGAACGCTCAGGCAAAATGTTGATGCAGTTGACGCGCATAGAAAGACAACTGATTTTCCTGACTCAGCAGGTGATGCAGAGTCTCGTACTGCCCATTTGGGGTCAGGTCAGGTACGTGGCAACAGTAGTTTATTGCTCTCCATGAGTAAAATTGCTTCCAACCCTGAGGAAGTGGGAGCTGGCAAGGAAACTTTGCAGCAGGGAGAGGTGACAATTCATCATGCAACAGGACCTGAAGTTGTCGCTGAACTGGCGGAAAGAACTATCGATACATGCCAAAGGATGCAACTGGTGGAAAAGAGTGTGGAGGAAGCTGAATGGTGTCGGGCTACTTTTAATCATGCCAGAGGACCTGAAAATATTGTTGAACAGATGGATATGGTTCTGAATACTTCTCATGGAACTCGAGAGCAGGGGAAGGTTGTGGTTGAAGCTGGTGAAAATTTGAGGATCAGTCCAGAGTATGAAATGATGGAGAAGAGAGAAAATGATATGGACGATAAGGGAAGGCATGATGAAAAGGTTAATGTGGAACAGTTGACAGTGTTGAGTCCAGTTTTCAATGATTTTCTCAATGAATCAAATAATCTGGTCAAGAATGACGCGTCGGAGCAAGAAGAGATGGAGAAGAAATCTGAAAATGTCTCTGGATGGAAAGAAAATGGTGATAGACATGGAAAAACTGATGATGAAGAAGAAAATGGGATCAGGCAGAATGAAGATCACCTATGGTTTGAAAGTCAAGAGCAGCTGAACGAGGCATGGGAGGAAGAAACTGGTGAGGGGCAGAGCGACATCTTTCCAGAAATAAGAGAGGTTGAAAAGAAGGTGAATGAGGCTCTTGAGCCAGAAGCTAGCAACAAGAAACCGGATCCCGCCTATGATGGAGATGAACCAAAATTACCTGGAGAACTTGAGCAGAATAAAGGTGAAGAGAGACACATGAATGCTTCTGAATATGAAGCAGCTGAGACCATAGTGATGGAGGCAAACAATTGTGCTGAAGTTCAGGAGCGTGCAGCTTTCTGGGATGCTGAAGAAACAATCAACACTCCTGGAGGGGCAGGGATAAGTGAAGAGAATCATAATAAATGTGAGTTTCAGGAGCCTGCTTATGAAGAGGACATTGATGAAGCTGTTGATGTGAATAGTAGTGATGGTAGCACCGTCTCTAATGAGGCTCATGCTATTGATACTAGCACTCTCTTTAGTGAGACTCCAGCAGCCTGTGATTGTGACTTAGACAACAAAGCAGAAGAAAATCATAAAGCTGTTAGGAGTTACCTGGAGAATGACATTGTGCCTGAAGTAACTGAAACTGTTTCTGCAATCGATAAGGAGGAGGCAGCTCAATTGTTCCACCTGGAGGGTAATGAAATGCCTGGAATGGACAGCTTGCATCGAAGTGCCTCTGAAGAGATTTTTGTTGAAAGCAAAATCTACAATGTCTTTGAAGGTCTTTCTTCTGTTGGCAAGATGGAAACTATCGATGTCATGGTTGGATATCCTGAAGAAAAACTTCCAGAAGATGAGGATACATTCATAAAAACTAGTAAGATTCATGGTGCTGCTCAAGAGTATGCCGCTAAGAGCAATGAAGAAAATTTACCTGAGGTTCATTCATGTGATAATAGAACCGGAGAATTTGATTTCACGGGTTTAAGACAGGTGTTGGAACAAACTTTGCATGACGATGAAGGATCTATATCAACCTCCAGTCTTGAAAATATGGATGGGTTGTCTGGTCATGAATCTGAAGAATGTGCAGTAAATGTGAATGACAATACCTTAAACAAGGAAGAAGCAAAAGATGAAGTAGAAATTGTTCCTGAGGAAAGAAAACATGCCGAGGAACAAAGCGAAATGTTATACTCTCAATTACATAGTGAAACCAAAGAAATGGAGAAATCCACAGAAACTGAAAGAGCTCTAGGAATGGGCCTAAACCTGGAAAGTAATAAGGAGAATCTTGTTGGAACCACTGCCATGGAAGTCAAAGATGCTAGAGAAGGTCTGCAAAACTTTGGGAGAAATGGTCACCAGGAAAGAATTGAAGCCATCAAGAGGGAAAGAGAGCGGGAAAAGGATAGAATAGCTGTAGAAAGAGCAATACGAGAAGCTCGTGAGAGGGCGTTTGCTGAAGCTCGAGAAAGGGCAGAAAGAGCTGCTTTTGAGAGAGCATCTGCTGAAGTTCGACAAAGAGTTCTGGCAGAGGCTCGGGAGAAGCTTGGGAAGGCCTCTGTGGTGAAGCAACCAGCTGATAAGGCCTCCACAGAAGCCAAGCTTAGGGCAGAACGAGCTGCAGTGGAAAGAGCCACAGCAGAGGCCCGTGAGCGTGCTCGAGAGAAAGCAATGTCTCAGAAAACTTCCACAGAGGTGGGACCACAGGCTGACAGATACTCCACAGAAAGGTTTTCTACTTCTTCCAGAAATAATGTACTGAAGCACAGCTTTTCTTCCTCGGTAAGTATATCAGTTGGCTGATTTTGGTTTCCACAAATATAATCTTCACTTGTATGTCAGAAGATGATGGATCAAACTTTCCTGCAGGATCTGGAAAAGGGGATGAATACTGAATCAGCGCAGAGACATAAAGCAAGATTAGAGAGGCATCAGAGGATAATGGAGCGAGCAGTATGCACTTCTACACTTGATCTTTGAACCAACTGCTGAACTTTAGACATTATGTAATTTTTGTCCCAATTAAATTGGTTCTTTCAGGCAAAAGCACTTGCAGAGAAGAATATGCGTGATCTACTTGCCCAGAAAGAGCAGGCTGAGAGAAATGTAATATCACTTATGACAAATTTGCATTACAATGATTGCCGAAATCCCCATATATTTTTATTCTTGAAACCGAGTTTGTTTTGTGACACGACTCTGTGTCTTACTGCAGAGACTAGCTGAATCGCTTGATGCTGATATTAAGAGATGGGCCACAGGAAAGGAGAAGAACTTGCGTGCACTTCTCTCGACCTTGCAATATGTATGCACTGTCTTCCCATATGCTACTGATTTTCGCCTTAAAATCTGGAAGCCGAATGAATTAACGCATTTTCATTTACAGATCCTTGGGCCAGACAGCGGTTGGCAGCCTATTTCCCTGACAGAGATCATTACAACTGCTGCTGTAAAGAAAGCTTACAGGAAGGCAACTCTTTATGTGCATCCTGACAAAGTGCAGCAAAGAGGAGCTACCATTCAGCAAAAATACATTTGCGAAAAGGTTTTTGATCTTCTCAAGGTATGTTGCTTTATTTCCCTTGAGATAGAAAAGGCAGTTGTTGTATAAAGTTTTTAAAAGTATAGTACTCTAAATAGAAAATTGATAAGACTGTCTGAATTCGGATACTGTCCTGAGTTTGAAGTGAAAATTCTTCCGGTAATCAGTTGATGCACATCTCGTATAAAGTCAATAACAGCTGAAGTTGTAAATTAGGATAATCCACATTAAGAAATAGCAAATTAAAGCGATGGTTTTTGGCTCGATGGCATAGCAAAAAATGTAATTGGCTTCTATACTCTTGTATTACTTTCTTGCTTGGCTATACATCTCACGGACGCTCTTGCTCCTACGACAGGCGGCATGGAACAGGTTCAACTCTGAGGAGAGGTGAATACCATGTAAAAGCTAAATTATCCGGAATGTATTTATTAAATTCAATTTATTATTTCATCATGGAGATGAGGTCTATTTTCCCTAATATCACCAGGTGGGAAAAGTGAAAATATGTGTTAGTGAAACGCTTTATCTACAGATGCATAGATGTAATTCAATGAGCATGCACCAGTTGATATGCAGAAAAGTGAATCAGCTACTATGGTTCAGCTAAACCCCATTCTCTTACAATGCAATGGGAGTCTGTTTATTTTGCAGTTGTTTAGGGCTTGGGAACAGAAACTATGGTAAGTAGGTTTTCCATTTTGACTATGCTTTTTATCAGAATAGTGGTTGATTGTTGATACCGGAAAATAGGTATCTGATTTTGGGAATGTTGGAAATATTAAGGTTACATTTGACTTGATGGATTTAGATTCAAGGGAAGTATTTGGAGAAATTTTTTCAAATGATTTTATTTGAAAAAGAATTTGAAATTCATCAATATTCGACAAAACATAATTCAAAATTAGAATTGAAGGATTTGAAATTATTTAAATTTTGAGTTATCCAAATAAATTCAAACTATTTTGTTATTAAGGATTTGAAATACATCATTTCAAAATTTTCAATTCAGATGCAACTCACAGGATTTATATATGTCAAAATAATTAATTAATTTGCCCCACAATTTTCGGATAGAGGGAGTATTATTCTTTGAAAGAATTAACATGAGCATGTTCCATGTTCTATTTTCTATTTTTTGTTTTTGAAAAAAATCTGTTGGCAAAATAAAATGCTATAACACTTAAATTCTTGAAAAAGATGACGATAGTTTTCCATTTCACTAGTGGCCTATTTATAGTGATGAGTTATAAGAAGATAACTATCACAGTTTCAAAAAATTATCTAAAATCAATTCAAATAAAATCAAATAAAATTCTATGAAATCTAATTTAACAAACTAATCATAATAAATTTATAGCAAAAAGAGCATTATGTTTATCACTCATCGCTATTTTTGCTGCACACTCCAATTTTCTCTCTCAATGCTTCAAATCTTGACTTTGGCAGTCTTCTGTCAGAATATCTGCTAGTTGGACATTTGTAATTGCTATAGGTGCAAACGTCTTTCAAAAAGTCTGCACCATATAATTGAGCATATCCACTAGCTTCGCTTTGTATTTGTTCACAACACCATGAGCATTGAGTAAGAGTCCATATTCTGCTTTAGGATATAGCTTCCCTCGTTTTTCATTTGGAACATGGGTAAAACATGAACCAACAAATATTTTCAAATTAAAAATAGAAGACTTAAAACCATATCAGACCTTAAAAAGTGTTTTTCCTTTTAAAATCTTAGTTGGCAACCCGTTTAGCAGAAATACAGCTGTATTAACAGCATATGCCGAAAACTTCTTTGGCATGCTCTTCTCAAATAGTAGACATTGAGCCATATCCATAATTGTTCTATTCTTCCTCTTACTGGCCCCATTTTGCTGAGAGATGTAGGTTCCAATAAATTGATGTCCAATCCCTGCATCTCCATAAATATCAGTTTGAATGAGTTGAAGCTTCTCAGTTTCTTCCCATGTTTTTTCAATTGAACATGGTAGCTTGACCTGCTTCCCTAATTGACATATCTCACGCACAACAGTAGCTCCTTGCATGAGAGGCATCCTCCTTACTATTTCATTTTTCTTATCCCAATCAAGGCAAAAGCTCTTGTTCTTTATTTTTATAGAAAGTAATTCAGCACCAGACGAGTTAGTAATAACACACATGTTATCATTAAAGTTAACAGAATATCCCTTTTCAAGTAATTGTCCTACGTTCAACAAGTTTTTATTAATTTTGGGAACAAACATCACATCAGTGATTAATTTTATACCTGTTGGGCTGTTCCTTTACCTTCAACCTCAATAAACCGTCCATTGTCAATTCTGACTTTTGACATTACTGACTTGTCCAATTCTCTAAAAAGCAATCCATCAAAGGTCATGTGGTTTGTGCATCCACTATCAATTAGCCAAACGTTGCTTGGACTGTGGCTTGCAAAACAGGTTGCAACAAACAATTGCTCCACCTCCTGCTCTTGTTCCACTACTTGAGCCTGTTGCTTGTTTTGCACACCTTCTCCATATGACCCATTTGACCACATGATCTGTATTGGATATCAGGTGTATACCAACAATATTTTTCTAAATGTGAAGTTTTCTTACAGTGTTTACATGGAGAAAAACTTCATTTGCTGCCATTGTTTTGACCTTCATTTTCCTTATTCTTTCTCCACTGTTGTTTCTTACTCTTCTCATATGCCTTAAATGCTCCCTCAATGGCTCTTTTGTTTCGGTAAGCCCGCCTTTGCTCTAGCGCTTGCAATGCATGGAGAAGTTCTGCTAGAGATATTGTTGACAAATCTCTAGATTCTTCAAGGGAAGAGATTTTGGATTCAAATCTCTCTGGTAAGGTCACCAATAATTTTTCAACAACCCGACTATCAAGAAGATCTTCTCCCAATAGTCTAATTTTGTTGACTACTTTCAACAACCTATCTATGTAGTCCTTTAGTGGTTCTGTCTCGTTCATGTTTTGCATCTCGAATTCCCTTTTCAGGTTCAAAACTTGCATTTGTTTTGTCCTGACATTTCCTTGATACTCTTGTTTCAAAAGATCCCACACCTGTTTTGCAGTTTCACAGGTCATGATCTAACATATCTTCTGATACTGCTGAGTGAATACATGTCTTGGCCTTATGCATCTTCTTCTGGTCCTCCCTATAATCTCTTATTTGAGCAATCGTTGGATCTTCACGAAGTGGTGAAATTGCATCTGTTTCCATGAACTTCCATAGTCCACGTGCGTCTAAATAAGACTCCATTTTCACAGCCCATGCATGATAATTTTCTCTTGTGAAAACTGGAGGAGCAGACAAAAAACTACTGCCTGCCATTTGATGAAGGCTAGGTGTTTAGTTTTTTGGTGATAGGGTTCTCACTACTTTCACTCACACAGGTCCCTTAAGAAAAGGGCACTGATACCACTCTGTTGGCAAAATAAAATGCTATAATACTCAAGTTCTCGGAAAAGATGATGATGGTTTTCCATTTCACTAGTGGCCTATTTATAGTGATGAGTTATAGGAAAATAACTATCACAGTTCCAAAAAACTCTCAATAAACTATCTCAAATCAATTCAAATAAAATCAAATAAAATCCTATGAAATCTGATTTAACAAACTAATCATAACAAATTTGTAGCAAAAAGAGCATTATGTTTATCAAAATCAGGGAATGGTAGCATGTGTTGTAATTGACATTTTATAATGTTAATTTCTAACAACAAATTTGTTCTAAAATATGGGTTCAAGTACATGTGAATCCATAGATTAGATGGTGAGAGAAATAGAGAGATTACACTTGTCCCACATAGGAATATGATGGAAAGTGTGGAGCCTTGATAAGGATATAAGGTGTATGTGGGGGTGAGTGTTTCACACTCAATGTTATCCCACATTGAAAGTTTAAGGATAACTTAAACTCCTTATATTAAGTTCAATGTTCAATATATGTTTGAAGTGTTATGGAGACTAGAGTGAATATAGGGTTGCCCTACATGCACGCCGCCGCCGCCGCCTGCCGGCCCGACGCGGGTTCGGGCTTGGGCATTAGGGCGAATGTCTCAGTATCTATCTTTTGCAGCAAAAACCATTTGATTTTATCTGGATTAAAATTTATTTGGTCAAAATTAAAAATCGATTTTTAAAAACTCTGATAACATCTGAATTTATTAAGCTATTTTTGTCCGTTTTTTATCTGTTTTTTACTGCTTTTAAATGCTACCTTAATTAGGTTTTAAATCCATATTTTAATCATGTTTATGGTGATTTAATACCTGCATTATGATGGTCTTAAATCTGGATAAATGCTACTGTAATTGCAGCTTAATACTGTTGGTGTTTTGGTGCCTATATATAAGTGCCATGGGCACTTCATCACATACACTTGACACTTGCAATCTTTAAATTTCTCCCTAAATTGCTCTCGGTTTTTGTTAAGATTTTACAAGCTAAAATTTGAGAGTTTTTCCTCTCATAAATTCGAGTTTTGAGCTTAGTTTCCAAAAGGTTACTGAGTGTTGTTTCGAGGTGTTCTTCGAGAAAGTGCATACCATTAGAACTGAAACCGTCTTATCCTGGAAGAAGTTGTGTAGTAACCGTGTGCACATTCAGAACAGGAGGTATGATTTCTTCAAGGCAAGCAGATTATATCTGTGATTCGATTTGGTGAAATTATTGGACTGAGAATTGTTACGATACAATTCTCATTTTAAGTATTAATTCTCCGTTATAACAGTGCTTCTAACTGTTTCATATAATTTGGTTCTAACGTGTTTCTTGTGTTTTGGTTTCAAAACTGCTTATAAAATCTGATTGTTATTTCAAAACAATTATTACGATTGTCTGTACTTGACAACTTTTCTTAACAATCTTGAAGAAATTATAGGTTTTGAAAAAATCGGGTTTTCTGTTGGAATGAAAACAGTTGCTGTTTTTTGATTTTATAAAATTCAGATTTTGATTTTTAAAATCTGTGATTTACTTTTTGGTTCTTAATTCTTAAAATGGCCGATGCAATTTTCGTCGCTATTTCGATCGCCCCAAAAGTCGACTTATCGGGATGCCGGAAAAGTTTTCGGGCCAGTTTTTCAAACGTTGGCAACAACGAATGAAAATATGGCTGAAGATGGAGGGACTTTTGTCGGTTACTAAGGTGACTTTCCTTGAACCAACTGAAACCGATCCCGAGACAGTTGAGACTGCTTAGTGGACCGAGCTGGATCAAATAGGCCGAGGAGCTATTTTGTCAGCAATGTCAAATACGCTCTTTGATGTCTATTGTTCTGACTCTTAGCTGCAAAATCGCTGTGGGATGAGTTGGACAGAAAATATAATACTTAAGAGCAAGGGCTCGAAAAGTATTCCGTTTCCAAGTTCATGAGGTATCAGATGATCGAGGGAAGATCTGTAATTGGACAGATGCATGAGATTATCAATCTTGAGCATTCTCTATCTGATGCTGAGATGAAGCTTCCCGAGAAGTTTCTGGTCATGGCCATAGTGGATAAATTTCCCAAGTCTTGGGAAAGTTTTGGCATGACACTCAAGTATCAGAAAGGGAGAATATCTCTGGATGATCTTATGGTCACGATCAGTATTGAGGAAGAGTACAGGAATAAGACCCACAAGATGCTTGTTGAGCATCAGCCAAGGGCTAATTTAATAATCGGGAAACAGAAAGTGAAAGCAATATAATATTGCCGTTTTTCGATTCTATTGTTTTGAATGTCGAATCTACTTCATTGTGGCATAGTAGATTAGCTCATTTAAATTTGGGTTCAATCAAACGAATGATGAATCTTGATTTAATACCTAGTTATGAAATTGAACGAGGTCACAAATGCGAAATTTGTGTAGAAGTTAAACAAGTTAGGAAACCCTATCAACAGTTGAAAGGGATTCAGAAATACTTGATTTAGTTCACAATGATATTTGTGAGTTCAATGGGATTTTGACTAGGGACCATAAACAATATTTTACAACCTTTATAGATGATTGCAATAAATATTGTTTTGCCTTTCTCATGCGTAATAAAGATGAAGCTATAGATAAATTCATTTTTTTTAAAAACGAGGCAGAAACCCAAACTGGCAAGAAACTTAAACAATTAAGGTCTGATAGAGGAGGTGAATATGAGTCGAGTAAGTTTAGTGAATATTGTCAAAAGTTTGGCATAATTCACGAAGAGACTCCTCCATATTCCCCTTCGTCTAATGGAATAACTGAACGAAAGAATAGAACCTTTAAAGACATGATTAACAATCTTTTGTTAACCTCTGGGTTACCTAAGTATTTATGGGGAGAGGCTTTGAATACGGCTTGCCATATTCTGAAAGTCCCTCTGAAACACAATACGAGTACTCCTTTTGAATTATGAAAAGGGTGGAAGCCAAGCCCCAAATACTTTTGAGTGTGGGGGTGCCTAGCAAAGGTACTAGTCCCTGCACACAAGAGAAAGAAATTGGGCTCTAAGACTGTTGCTGTTGTGTTCTTGGGCTATGTGGAGACAAGTTATGCACTGAAATTTCTGGTTATTAAATCAGAAATTCCAGGCATTGAGGTCAACACAATAGTCGAATTTCGTGATGCTACTTTCCTGGAAGATGTATTTCCCATAAAAACGGGAATACCTCCTAGTGTTTCACTTGATGATTCACTTGCCTCCAATTCTATTCCTGAGCATGTGGAAAAATGACAAATGTGGGAGTTAATCCTAGTAGTACTAGTCAGACTCGTGAAGAGTCAGATGAACGTAGACGGAGTAAGAGAGCTAGGATCGTCAAGGATTTTGGGAGTGACTTTGTCACTTACAATATCGAGGACGAGCCTGTAATCTTCAAAGATGCTATGACTTCTTCTGAAGTC
The DNA here is from genome assembly GCA_034509735.1 of Sesamum alatum. NCBI lineage: Eukaryota > Viridiplantae > Streptophyta > Magnoliopsida > Lamiales > Pedaliaceae > Sesamum > Sesamum alatum. The sequence continues at coordinate 32,610,634 of JACGWO010000004.1, forward strand.
AAGCATTGGAAGGAAGCTGTCAAAAGCGAGATGGACTCCATTGTCTCTAACGGGACATGGGTGTTAGTGGATCTCCCTCCGGGGTGTACTACAATTGGGTGTAAGTGGATCTTTATGAAGAAATTGAAACCTGATGGGACGATTGACAAGTTTAAGGCTAGATTGGTGGCTAAGGGTTTTAAAAAAAAGGAGGGAATAAACTATTTCGATACCTATTCTCCGGTAGCTCGGTTGACTACAATCCGGGTGCTTATAGCGCTGGCTTCAATGCATAATCTTCCAGTTCACCAGATGGATGTGAAAACAGTCTTATTGTATGGTGAACTAGAAGAAGAGATATACATGGACCAGCCTGAGGGATTTGTAGCTCATGGGAACGAGCACAAGGTTTGTAAACTTGTTAAGTCTCTCTATGGACTTATACAAGCACCCAAACAGTGGCATGAAAAGTTTGACAAAACTATTCTTGCTTTTGGCTTCACCGTGAATGAGAATGATAAATGTATTTACTGTAAACTTAAAGGAGATAAAATTATCATTTTATGCCTGTATGTAGATGGTATTCTATTAAGAGGACCTTCTTAAGACATAATACCCGAAAACAAGTCATTTTTGAAAAAATAAGTTTGAAATGAAGGATAGGGGTGAGGCTAATGTAATTCTTGGCATCAAGTTGATTCGTTCCACACTATGTTGAGAAGATAATTGAGAAATTTGGCTATCAGAACAATAGAATTGCTAAGACACCATATGATCCTTCTGTGGCTTTATTCAAAAATGAAAGTGGTGTACCTGTTTCACAACTAAGGTATTCCCAAATTAGTGGGAGTTTGCAGTATCTGGCAAATGGCACGCGACTAGATATTTCATTTTCTGTCTCGAAGCTGGCTAGATACACTAGTTGTCTAGACAAAACTCATTGGGAAGCTTTGGATAGGGTACTAGGGTACCTTAAGGACACAGTATGGCAGATTCCTTGCTGTTTTGGAAGGTTATAGTGATGCTAGCTGGATAGCCATAAACTCCGGATCTAATGGGTGTTCAGGATATGTATTTACCTTAGGTGGGGGCGCAGTCTCCTGGAAGTCTGCAAAATAGACTTTGATAACCTGGTCTACTTTTGAAGCCGAATTATGTGCGTTGGGTACGACTAGTACCGAGGCAGAATGGTTGTATGAGTTGTTACTACAACTTCCCATTGTAAGCCAACCTCTTCCACCTATTGCTGTATATTATGATAGTCAGACGACAATAGCAAAGGTTCAGAGTCATAAATACAACCAAAAGACGAAAAGACACATCCAAGTTAGACTTAAGTCTATAAGGGCATTAGTGTCGGACAAAGTTATAGGCATTGACTTTGTGGGAACAAAGGACAATGTGGCTGATCCTTTGACGAAAGGATTAGATCTGTCACAAGTACAAAAATTCAGATTGGGGATGGGATTGAAAAATCATCAGTGATATATCTATAGCAACCCAACATTCCAAGTGGAGATCCCACAAAGAAGGTTTAATGTGGTATTAACAAGTCGTAGGGGATATCAGAGCACCAAAAATAGACTGATACTTTGCATCTGGAGTCTGTCCCCTGTAATTCTGGAAGGTGCTGTTATTGCAAGTATAGTAAGAGTTTTTAACTCTGAATGGGGTCAAGCCTTTATAGACGAGATGCTAAGTAGTGCATCCCTGGAGACGCCCAACTAAGTGATTGTAGTTGTTTGGCCGCAACTAGGCCTGTCAATGGGCCCAAATTGCCCAGACCCAGACCCATAGTAATGGGTCCAGACCCAGGCCTAGACCCTAACTTTTAAATCAGACCCAAACCCAAACCCAAACCCAGACCCATTAAATTAAAATAATTGGATTTGGGTCGGGTAACATACCTGCTCCTACCCATTCCAGACCCAATCTTCCCCAAATCTGTGAACCCTTGGACACAACAGAGTCAGAGTGCAAATCTCAAATATCAATCGCCTCACTCCTCTTCAAACCCACCGCCGCCGCCGCTTCACCACATCCGTCGCCGCCGTTTTCACCACCTTCGTCACCGCCGCTTTCACCACCTTGACCACCTTCGTCGCCGTCGCTTTCAGCACCTTGACCATGCCGCTTTGACCACCTTCGTCGCCGTCGCTTTCACCACCTTGACCATCTTTGTCGCCGCCGCTTTCACCACCTCCCTCTCTACCACTTTGACGACCTTCGTTGCCGCTGCTTTCACCACCACCATCCCCACTTCCCTCGCCGCAGCTGCCTCTATGTGCGCACCTCAAGAAAGAAGTAGTTATGTATGTTGATTTTTAGATCTTCTTGCTTGTCTCAAGAAAAAATTCATACTTTAAAATTTATGGGTTTTTTTTCCTTTTGATGTATATTTGTTGAATTTTGTCTTGTGGGTTTCCTCTTATTTGTCACTTTTTCTCTCTAATCCAAACGAGGTAGAATTACAATTTGTGCAAAGGAAGAACAGTAACAGTTTGAGAAAGTAATGGATGCCAATTGAGCAAAAAGAAGATAAATTTAACAGTGAGAGAGGAAGAGGGGAACGGAATTGCAAAGAAAGAATGAAATTTCACCAGCCCACACATGCATTTTTTGTGTTTGTTTGATCGATTATGGAGTTCCTATGTTGTGTGATTGAATCTCTTTTTAATTTCTTGAATTTTGTGAGAGCATGAAATAGGTTCTTTTTGTTTGTTATTGAGGAGTTAAAAAAGTAAATTAATACAAAAAAAAGAGGGAGAGAAAATCGGGTTTGGGTCGGACCCGACCCAAAAAATTGGGTTTGATTGGGTCTAGAGGCCCATGGGTCTAGAGACCCATGGGTCTTGAATTGAGTTCAATGGATTGGGTAGGGCCTGGGTAAAATTTTTTTTAATTGGGCGTCCTTTGGGTCTGGGTATGGGTAGGGTAAGACCCTACCCATTGACAGGCCTAGCCGCAACTAAGGAATTTGGTTATTCCTGAAAACATTCAACGAACAGGACTAAGACACATGGCCTAACGTGTCAACCCTAAAGATTAACACAAAACCGGTGGCTTGTTGTTACTGACAGACGCTGTCACAACCACAGGCTCAAATTCAAGGTTAAGTTCCATTTGACCCGGTGACAGCTGACGTTAGATAACTTAGGCAGTGGTTCAAATCGGGAGCTACCATTGCTGAAAGCAAGACACAGAAGCTTGAGTTTAAATCTATGGATTTGTGGGGGATTGTTGTAATTGGCATTTTATAATGTTAATTTGGAACAACAAATTTGTTCTACAATATGGGTTCAATTACATGTGAATCCATAGATTAGATGGTGAGAGAAATAGAGAGATTACACTTGTCCCACATACGAATATGATGGGAAAGTGTGGAGCCTTGATAAAGATATAAGGTGTATGTGGGGGTGAGTGTTTCACACTCAATGTTATCCCACATTGAAAGTTTAAGGATAAATTAAACTCCTTATATTAAGTTCAATGTTCAATATATGTTTGAAGTGTTATGGGGACTAGAGTGAACATGGGGTTGTCCCACACTCGCGCCGCCGCCTCCGCTCGGCCCGGCGCGGGCTCGGGCGTTAGGGCGAATGTCTCAGTATCTATCTTTTGCAGCAAAAAACATTTGATTTGATTTGGATTAAAATTTATTTGGTCAAAATGTTTTAAAAATAGGTTTTAAAAACTCTGATAACAACTATTTATTCAGCTGTTTCTGTTCATTTTTTATTTGTTTTTACTGCTTTTAATGCTGCCTTAATCAGGTTTTAAATCCAGATTTTAATCATGTGTATGGTGATTTAATACCTGCATCATGATGGTCTTAAATCTAGACAAATGCTGCTTTAATTGCAGCTTAATGCTGCTGGTTTTTTGGTGCCTGTATAAAGGTGCCATGGGCACTTCATCACATACACTTGACACTTGCAATCTTTAAGTTTCTCCCTAAATTGCTCTCGGTTTTTGTTCAGATTTTACAAGCTAAAATTTGAGAGTTTTTCACAAATTTCGAGTTTTGAGCTTAGTTTCGAAAAGGCTACTGAGTGTTGTTTCGAGGTGTTCTTCGGTAAAGTGCATACCGTTAGAACTGAAACCGTCTTATCCTGGAGGAAGTTGCGTAGTAACCGTGTGCACATTCAGAACGGGACGTATAATTTCTTCAAGGCAAATAGATTATATCTGTGATTCGATTTGGTGAAATTATTGGACCGGGAATTATTACGATAAAATTCTCATTGTAAGTTTTAATTTCCGTTATAACAGTGCTTCTAACTGTTTCTTATAATTTGGTTTCAACGTGTTTCTTGTGTTTTGGTTCAAAACTGCTTATAAAACCTGATTGTTATTTCAAACCGATTACTACAATTGTCTGTATTTGGCAACTTTTTCCAACAACATGTGAGTCTATAATTTCATAATTACGAAAACTTTACTTTGGTCGCTAATTCAGACCTCACTGATTAAAATTTTCTTTTTTGTTTGAGGTGGTAATTTTGTAGATGCTTAAGAACAATTAATAAATTGCAATAATTCATATAAAAGTGAAACAAATACTCATATAAAATAAAACAAATGTCTATATATTTGGTGGGGAGCCCATTATAACCTTAGTCTTCAAATTATTTGATGGAATCATGGGTTCCATATTCTCATTCCTAGGTCACCTTCGCCACCATGCTGAAGAAGATGAAGACATCCAATTTGAGGCTGGATAGGCAGAAGTCTGAATCTGTAGAAGTCGTGTTTCTTACTTGTAAAGTCGCATTGCTTATGTCCTCATATCTGATGAGTAGGCTTTTATTATTTCCTCCATTGGTCCAGCTGTTATCCACGCTGGACGTTTTAGTTAGGCAGTTAGTCAGTTAAGAGGCCCTTAACTGCTTTTAGTTAGTTTGAGCGGGAAATTAATTATATTTAAGGACCAGGGTCATCTCCCTCATACACACGATGAAATATACAAAAAACCCTTCTTAGCTATGGAACTCTTCGCTTTCTTCTGCTCAACTCTCTCATACTCTTGCCAATTTTATCATGGTATCAGAGTCTTCGATTGAAGGTCTCTAGTTACCACGCACGCTCACCACGCTCAGAATTGTTGAGATATTTGCCACAATAATGGCGGCAAATGACTCAGAAGCTTCAACGTCGAATGCCTTGGGCAGTCGATCTCGATCAGAAATTGAGAGCTCTCAGATGGTTGAGAGCTCTGGACTACCTATCATTTCGTCCTCCTTGACATGCGACAACTATTTGGTGTGGAGTCGGGCGATAAAGTTCGCCCTTGGAGCTCGCAAGAAGCTGAGCTTCATAGATGGCAGATCTATTCGTCCAGCTGATGACTCTGATGAATGGATGAATGGATTCGCGTAGACTACATGGTAATAACTTGGATTTTGAACTCAGTGTCGAAGGAGATTGTGAATGCCTTCATATATGTCACTACCGCAAGAAGCCTCTGGTTGGAACTGGAGGCGAGATACGGGGGAAGTAATGGTCCTATGCTCTACAGTTTAGAGCGAGAGATTTCCCTAATTTCGCAAGGGGAAATGTCTGTTACTACCTATTTTACCAAGACGAAGATGCTGTGGGATGAACTTGTGTGCTTAGATCCCCTGCCAGTGTGTGTTTGTGCGGCACATAGATAGATAATGGTTTGCAAATACTCAAGGCAGCTCATGGGGTTTTTGATGGGTTTGGGCAGTGTATTTGACAATGTGCGAAGCCAGATCTTGTTGATGGAACCTAGACCACATGAGCAAAAGGCATTTGTGATGGTACTTAGTGTTGAGAAGCAGTTGCAAGTGCAGACTCGTGTTCTTGATGTAGCAGGTGGTGTTGCCTATCATATGCAGCACATAGAGCAGAAACATAAGAACATTGCAGAAAAAACGAGTTATGTTGTGTGAGTATTGTAGAAAGCCTGGACATGTGAAGGAGAGTTGCTTTAAGCTGCACGGAACGCCTGACTGGTACAAGGAACTCTCTGAGAAAAGGAAGAAAGGTGGAGGCAAGGGTAAGAGTTTTGTGGCTGCTATTGAGGATTCTCCTGTCCCTGTGCACTCTAATTTGCTGCAAGTTGCACAGAAGCAAGACTCAAACATCTTGGACCTTCTGAGGCATGAGATAAGGAGAATGCTGACAGAGGAAGTGGCTACACAGCATGAAATGAGGATACCTCTTGACAACATTCGAACAAACTGCGTGCGCTTGGAGGAAATCGATGAGTCAGCAGGTACTCCTTACTGCTTCAATACTGTAGATTGTGGCTCATAGATAGTAGAACTGGGGCAACTAAACATGTATGTGCTGCACTTAATCTATTTGCACAATATCACACACCATCGAAACATACCAATGTCACCTTGCCTGATGGATCCACACAAGCTATCGCACATATAGGGTCTGTTAAACTTTCAGACCAGCTCATACTTCACAATGTGTTACATATTCCTACCTTTTCAGTCAACTTGTTATCAGTCAGTTAATTTTGTAAGGATTCACATGTCCTTTTAGTTCTTAAGCTCAGGTTGCATCTTGCAGGACCAATAGACTAAGGAGACTGTGGCATTAGGAAAGCTAGTTGGACAATTGTACTATCTTGATAGCCTTTCCTTCACTGTTTTTAACTCTAAGCATAATATGTTCAATTCCTGTGTATCCAATCTTTTTGTAACCAAGCCTGAGGTGGATAGGAATGATGTTTTGTGGCACCAAAGGCTTGGTCACGCTTCTGTAGATGTTCTCAAACATATACCTTCAATAAAGTTCACAGATTTGCCTTACTCTTCTCCTTGTGATGCATGTCATTTAGCAAAACAAAACAGGCTCCCTTTCACACACAGTGAACATCATGCTGAATCCATCTTCGGGTTAATTCATGTTGATATTTGGGGACCCTATCAACAAGCCACACCCTCGGGTTGCTCATACTTCCTCACCATCGTAGATCACTATAGTCGTTCCACTTGGACCTTTCTCATGAAGTATAAATCCCAAGCCGTAGATTACCTACAATCTTTCCTGAATTTCACTCACACTCAGTTCCAAAAGAATGTCAAAACCATAAGAATTGATCATGGTTCTGAATTCATGAGCACAAAATGTCAGTCCATGCTTAACAGTCTTGGGGTTATCCACCAAAAATCTTATGTCTATACCCCTCAACAAAATGGCGTCGTAGAGCGTAAACATAAACATTTGCTCTCGGTCGCTCGATCCCTCTTGTTTCAAGCCTCTCTCCCTAACAAGTTTTGGGGGGATTGCATACTTACAGCCACGTACCTAATCAATCGTACCCCCTCCAAAATCCTCAGCTGGAACACTCCATATCAGCTACTCCACAACAAGCCACCCTCCTATGATCATTTGAGAGTGTTTGGTTGCCTTTGCTTCACAACCAACACCAAGCCCCACAAAACAAAGTTCGATAAACGAGCTTCTAAATGTATATTCCTCGGATATCCTTCTGGCTAGAAAGGCTCCCGCTTGTATGACTACAATGCTCACTCTTACTTAGTCTCTCATGATGTAGTGTTCTATGAACACATCTTTCCTTTTTCTAGTCAGGATTGTCCTTCTGTCTCTCCTAGTTGCCCTTTACCTTTAGTTCCCGGACCTCAGGATGCAACTCCCTCTTCTGCCACATGTGATCACTCCCCTATACAGTCTGCACCTTCTCAGTCCCTGCCTGTACTACCTACTTCGTCCTTATCTGCAGATAACGCTGCTGTCCCCATGCCTAGCTCACCTAATCTGTCCTCATCCTTACCAACTCCTACAGTCATTCCACCCTTAACTGAGGGACTTCAGAGATCTTCCAGGTCCACTCAACGGCCTCAATGGCTTCATGATTTTGTTTGCCAATCCACTGGTTCCTACCCTACTCACTCCCTATCTCATACCTCTCATGCATACGACTGTTTTGTGGTCTCTTTATCTACTTTGCAGGAGCCACATACCTACAAACAGGCGGTACAACATCTTGAATGGGTTGAGGCGATGCATAAGGAGATTGTTGCACTCAAACAGAATCACACATGGGAGATGACACCCCTTCCTCCTGATAAGAAACCAATCGGTTGTAAGTGGGTTTACAAGATTAAGCTACGGGTAGATGGCTCTGTCGAACCCTGTAAAGCACGGTTGGTTGACAAGGGCTTTAATCAGATCGAAGGTGTGGACTATGTGGACTATTTTTCCCCAGTCGCCAAGGCGGTAACGGTACGTATGTTCTTAGCTATTTCATCTGCCATGTCTTGGTCTCTACACCAGCTTGATATTAATAACGCGTTTCTTCACGGTTATCTTGATGAGGAGATCTACATGGTGCCACCTGAGGGGTATGAGGTTCAACCTGGTCTGGTCTGTCGCTTGCGCTGTTCACTTTACGGGCTTAAGCAAGCCTCCCGCCAGTGGAACCAGGAATTCACCTCGAAATTGATCTCTTACGGGTTCACTCAGTCTGCCAACGATTACTGCTTATTTACGAAGGGTGTTGAGGACCAGTTTGTAGCCCTCCTTGTCAATGTTGACGACTGATCGATTGTCGAAGCCGTGAAATATAAAAACTGATTCTAAACTGTAGTAGTCGTGGAACCAGGTCGAATCCCAAGGGAACTATCGATTAATTTCTCGATTTAGATGTAGTAACCAAAATGGAGGTATGAATTGATTACTAATTATGAATGAACTAAATTAATAAAAGCAAGAGTAAAATAACTAAGATGAGATTATAGATGAAAAAGTCCAATTCAAGGGGGTTCGTCTCACCAATCGTTATGTTTATCATAGATCACTAAGGGTTAATTCCATAACCAAGCATTCAACTCTGGAATTCATTAGGATAGCCGTAACAAATTCCCGTTTTCCTATCGTAGTGGATTTGACTCAAGCATCTAAATTCAAACTTATTATATCAAGACTGGGCACGATAGCGTTCCATATCACATCAATAATAGCATTTGCATCAATAAAATTAGTTGAATCTAGATCAAATAACCGAGATAGCTGCAATTATCTAATCTAGTTTTGTCGTCCCCACAAATAAATCATGCAAAGCACATAACAAATTTGCTCGCTACTCATACCACTCATTCATGATAATTACGGATCACTGAACTCATGGATAGCAATAGAATAATTAATATCGAATCGAATTGTCAGATCTATCAATAATAATCATTCCGTTCACAGTAAATCAAGACGAGAAATACTTGGCGAAATCAGATAAATTCAAGATCTCAAAACATAACAATAGGGTTTAACGTTTCCCTTGAATTGGAATAGAAAATTAGCTACTAAACCAAAGCATGAATTCAGAAGAAGAGAGAAAAACGATGATGAGAAGATGATTTTTCTCTGCGTTCTAGTCTCCCTTTTATAATTGAGAGTCCTCTTCCTACGCAACTTCAGAGTCCTCTTTTCGTGCCAACTCCAGAGTCCTCTTTTCGTGCCAACTTCAGAGTCCTCTTCTAAACCCGCGCAGACCTGGATGTCGGTTAAGGCATGATCACGCCTTAGTGGTTGTTCAATTCTGCTCATTCAAAACTCTTCTTCTCTTCTCTCGCAGACTCGGGTTTCGGATAGGGCTTGATCATGCCCTAATGGTTGTTCAAGTATGCTCATTACTATTTTGTACTTGATCACTTTCTTTCTTTATTTGGGGCTTTTTAACTCATTTTCTTCACAACGGGTCAATCTCGATCCTTCATTCAAAACTGCATAACTCGATAAAAAATCTAAAGAAAACCTTTAAAAACCATTCGAGTTAAGCATGCATATGAGAGATGAAATGCACCCTATCAATGACATCCTGCTTGCTAGTCCATCTACCCATCTCATTGACGATGTTAAGGGGTATCTTGATGCACTCTTTACCATTAAGGACTTGGGCCCTGCACGGTATTTTTTGGGACTGCAGATTGCTCACTCCGCTGCTGGACTCAGTGTTACGCAATCTAAATACATCTCCGACATCCTTTCCGACACTGGCCTGCATGAGGCTCATGCAGCCACCACTTCTCTTCCTTAGGGTACCAAGCTGTTTGCGGCTGCAGGTCCTGTCCTCTCTGATCCTGAATCCTATCGTCGTTTGGTTAGCCGATTGATCTACCTTGGGTTCACTCGGCCCGACATTTCTCATGCCGTGCAGCAGCTAAGTCAGTTCCCCCAACATCCCTGCGAGGGTCATTGGCGTGCTGCCATGCATGTTGTTCGTTATTTGAAGGGGACTTTCGCCACCGGCCTCCTCTTCCCTTCTTCCAACTCTTTCTAGTTACGTGCTTTTTGTGATGCTGATTGGGCTTCCTGCTCGGATTCCCGTCGTTCCCTCATAGGTTTTTGCATATTTTTGGGGGATTCTCTTATTTCTTGGAAAACGAAGAAGCAGGCTACGGTGTCTCGATCCTCTGCCGAGGCGGAATATAGGAGTATGGGTGCAACGGTATGTGAATTACAGTGGATTTCTTACTTGATCCGTGATTTTGGACTTCCCCTTCACGTCCCTATTCCTATGTTCTGTGACAACCAAGCCGCCTTGCACATCATGGCCAATCCGGTGTTCCATGAGCGCACGAAGCATCTTGATATCGACTACCACATTGTTCGGAATCAGTACAAGTTGGGTTTCATCTCGTCGTCCTTTGTTCAGAGTAAAGATCAACTTGTTGACATCTTTACCAAGTTTTTGCCTGGTCCTTTGTTTCTTTCCCTGATTTCCAAGCTGGACTTGTTCTCCATGCTCCCAAGTCTTTCTTGTGAGGGGAGTGATGGAATCATGGGTTCCATATCCTCATTCCTAGGTCACCTTCGCCACCATGCTGAAGAAGATGAAGACATCCAATTTGATGCTGGATAGGCAGAAGTCTGAATCTGTAGAAGTCGTGTTTCTTACTTGTAAAGTCGCGTTGCTTATGTCTGTTAGAATAGGTGACTATCAAGCCAATTTATTGGCTCTTTGTAAACTATTCTATACGACCTTTTTCAATAATATGTTAATTTAAGAAATGTTCTTTGGCCATCTTCATCATATGCTTTTAACATTATATTTATATGAGCATTTGGTTGAAGCCTTTAGATCAATTATGCTACGGGGTTGGCTCGCGCATATGATGGCGACCATGAAACCAACCTCTATGGTTTGATCTAAAAATATTCCAAGTCGATGAATCGATCGAGATAAGGCATTGACCATTCCTTAAAGACTTGCACTAAGTGATGCGTTCATATGATGAATGTCGAGTTTCATAGACAGAGACGTATGTCGTCTGCGCACTTAAGTGGGTGCTTGATAAAGAGTTATCAAGTTCACTGAATTGACTCGCAGGAGTTGTCATATGGAAGCCCTATATGGCATGATCGGTATGACTAGAACTCTTAGGCTACGATAGTGCACTAACTAGTCCTTAGACTTGAGGTTCCATAGTAACCTTGTGCATAGGACGGCTATGACTTGATCATGTACAATGTGGTCTCATGTTTCATCCTGGATCACTATACGGTCATGTTTCAGACATAGTTGAAGCATGCATGGAGGTTGGTGAGTTCCAAGATAGGATCTGCTACTTATCATGAGATGATAACGAACCTCCTATATTCTTTACATTATGCGTTCCTCGAAGCCCATGGCCATGGTTGTTGATCAAATAAAAGAAAGGGTTTTTTCCTATATTGATAAATTGGAAGCATAACTTGAAGAGTTGATACATAGACATCAAAGTCGATAATGGGAATCAGTAACTAATTTCATGCCCTAGACTTTGATCGGGAGGTTAGTAACGGAGGGACCGTATCTGCATGGTACGCGTAGCTCACAGGTTCATGCAATAAATTCACCTATTCTCTAGTGCCATGGACCATTGCTAGATGATCACCCATGGTGACGGGTACCCTCTAATTAAGGTGTTAATTGAGGGTGATTAATTATGATAAGATCTAATTAATCTAATGCAAGTAAGTTGCTAATTAAATTGTATATGTGATACAAGCCCAAGTCTAGCTGAGTGGTGAACCTAAAGGGTCACACACAAATCCATGATGGAATTCTTGAAAATAATTAATTGGATTAATTATGGAGAAGATGAAGAAGCAAAGTTCAATTTGTCTTCTTATGAGGAAGCAAAGTTGGATTTGTCTTCTTCAAGAAGCAAAGTTCAATTTGTCTTCTTATGAAGAAGCAAAGTTGGAATTGTCTTCTTGAAGAAGCAAAGTTCGATTTGTCTTCTTAAAAACGAAGAAGCAAAGTTGAATTTGTCTTCTTGAAAAACAAAGAAGCAAAGTTGGATTTGTCTTCTTTAAAAACGAAGAAGCAAAGTTGGATTTGTCTTCTTTAAAAACGAAGAAGCAAAGTTGGATTTGTCTTCTTGAAAAACGAAGAAGCAAAATTGGATTTGTCTTCTTGAAAGACGAAGAAGCAAAGTTGGATTTGTCTTCATAAGATGAAGAAACAAAGTCGAACTTCTCTTCTTAATATGACAAAACAAGTTTGTCATATTGTAAGAAGAAGAATCAAACTTGTCTTCCTCTTTGCAAGATGAAGAAGCAAAGTTGAACTTCTCTTTTTAATATGACAAAACAAGTTTGACATTTTATAAGAAGAAGAATCAAACTTGTCTTCCTCTTTGAAAGAAGAAGAAGACCAGTTGAGCTTAGCTTCTTCAATGGAAGGTCTATAAATAGAGACCTTGGTTGCCATTCAAGACAACTTTGCATTTCTTACTTCTTGCTCTCTTGCTCTCGTCCCTTCTCCAAAAGAGAAACAAGTTTTCTTGTCTTCTCCGTTGATCAATCGTTGATCTACCGTAATCCTCTAACGCCTACTAGCATAGGGTTAAAGGAGATTCTGTCATAGGTGGTGTGGACTAACTTTAGAGGGAAGACACTTGTGTTCCTACCGTGGACAATCAACGTAACGTTCCACCGTTTGTAAGGTAAGAAACCGTTCTTGAGATGTTCAAGTCGTCAACATCAACCGGAGTACTAAAACGTTGTTTTCTTTTAACTGTACAATTGACATTCTTTTATGCATGAGATCCACATCGTTATAGCAATGAGACGGGCGATTTGATCGCTAATTATAATATTTTTGTAATTAAACTTTTAATTTCCGCTGCGTTTAACGTCTCGGGGCTTATACGAAACTAACAATGTCCTCATATCTGATGAGTAGGCTTTTATTATTTCCTCCATTGGTCTAGCTGTTATCCACGCTGGACGTTTTAGTTAGGCAGTTAGTCAGTTAAGAGGCCCTTAACTGCTTTTAGTTAGTCTGAGCGGGAAATTAATTGTATTTAAGGACCAGGGTCATCTCCCTCATACACACAATGAAATATACAGAAAACCCTATTTTCTTAGCTATGGAATTCTTCGCTTTCTTCTGCTCAACTCTCTCATACTCTTGCCAATTTTATCATCATTAACATGGAACATGCATACACTAAAATTCGAGTCGTTTGCTAGGCTTGTGGGCTTGTTGTGCTGAGCAATCAGCTAGTCTATGTAAAAATCTTGAAAAATTATTGGGCTCATTGAGCTGAACAATCTGCTAGTCTATGTAAAAATCTTGAAAAATTATTGTTATATATAGACGCCACGTCACTAATAAAACTGCTAAAAGAGAAACATGTTATTTACAACAAACATTTGTTGGAAAAAGTATAACAATCGTAGTAAATATTTTAAAATATAATCAGATTTTACAAAGCAGTTTTTGAAACAAAAAAACACAACAAGTACGTTGGAACCAAAAGATAAACAGTTAAATATGCTGTTTTTACTAAAGCTTTAAAAAGAAGACTTACAACGAGAATGGTATTGTAACAATTCTCAATCTAGAGCAGAAAATCAACCGAATCACAGATTTATCTGTTTGTACTGAAGAAATTATACATCTCGTCAACATGCACCGAGTACTACACAACTTCTTCCAGTATAAGATGGCTCAATGCTAATAATATTGCACTATATTGAAAAACACCTCAAACAAACACCCAAAAACTCTTTAGGAGCTTAAGAACAGAATTCGGATTGTGAGAGGAATTTGTAGAGAGAACTCAGATTGTTGATTCAGATTGTGTGTCTCAAATGCTTGAAGTGACCAGCCTTATGTGGGTTCAAAAACCATAAGCCATTAAGCTGTAAATAATTGCTGCTAACCAAATAAATCTTGCCATTAAGCAGTCATAAGCATGAGTTTAAAAACAGAATTAAAACCTTAGAAACAGTAAAAAACGGGCAAAATATTTAAACAGAAACAACATTTCAGTCACAAATTTTTTATGTTTTAAAACCGGATTTAAATGCATTAAAACCCAGTTTTGACTAATTATTTAAAAAAACAATTTTTTGTTTTAATCCAAATAAAATTTTAAATATTTTTATTGCAAAAAGATATATAAGATTGGGACATTCACTGTAATACCTGAGCCCGCACCGGGACAAGTGGCTATGTCTGTGTGAGACAGCCCTATATTCACTCTAGTCTCCATAACACTTTAAATATTATTTGAACGTCGAACTTAATTTTTTAGTAGTAATCTCATTAATTATTTTTTCATTTTAATTGTCATGTTGTTCCATGAAATTTCAAAAAATGCTTTAATTTGATTAATAGTGCTTTGTGAAATGAATTGAATTGTTATAGATTAAAATTTTTAACTAAATTTATTTAATTTAGAGATCAATTAAGAATTTAATGATATAGAAATTAATTTACGTATATATTACTAGAAAAGTTATTTAATAGAATTTAAGTATATAAACCAAATACTTCGATGCATTATATAGATAGCCCAATTAATGATCTTGTTCCATTAATATATTAGACATCAATTATATTATCTATTACGATACCATGCAAATTGTGTTTACTATGTAATTTAAATGACGTCGTTTTACTCATTATATAGAGTTAAGAAACTGATAACATCACAAGTTACTCATATTTGTATAATATACATATCCAACATAATATGAAAATATGATTTATAATATATAATAAATCATTAATAATGTTAACAAATATAATCATATAATATAATATGCATATATATATAAACGGTAGTTTTAAATTACTTATATAATATATACATCTCAAAGATTATATTAAGTTATTTTACCTTTGGAATCTTGATATTTGTAATAAAAAATTATTTAAATTAATCCATATTAATTTTAAAATTTGCTTCATGGATGAAAAAATACGTTCTAATTCTTTTTTCTAATTGTGCAGATCAAGGTAAAAATAAATAATTAATTTTTCTATTTCTTTTCTTTTTAACTCTTATACTAACTATCACTATAGTTAAAGTTTGAAATGTGATTTTCTTGTAATAATCTCTTTACTTTTTGTTCTTTTCCTCATGCTGGTTGAAATTAATAGTCTAAATTAACAGGAAAAATGTAATTTGTCCTGTAATTATGTTGGGATGGCAATTTTAGTCATGTACGTATCTATATAAGCATTTTTATCCTATATTGTTGTATTTAAAAAAAACAGCAATTTTATCCTATAATTATAAAAATTTCGCACATTGAGAATAAAAATTGGAGAACTTTTTTAAATGGCAGGCAAGTGCACATGACGTGCACGGGCATGACTAACTTAACTGGATGCACTTTTCGGCCACTTTAATCCTCAATGCACGAAATTTCTAAAATTACAAGACAAAATTATCAAAATAGATTTGTACATGATTAAAATTGGCATCGCCTCATACTTACAGGGTTAAAATTAAAATTTTCCTAAATTGACGAATAATATATTATAGAACGAATTAAATGGAATAAGCATAAAATTATTGACTAATTTTATTAAGTTTGATTAGGTTTAAAAATATAAATATTCATAAATTAAATTAATTAATATTAAAACTGATGTAGTAAAATTCTTATAGACCAAATATCAAGTGCATTAAACATTCCATAAACAGAGACTTATTTAATTTAATTCATAAAATAAGTTTTGAATAAGATTATATGATTTTATAATTAACATTATAAAGACAATTAATTACGAAATCACTTATAAAATAAGTAATCTCATTCTAATTTTTTTTTTCATACTAATTTTTCTTATAAACACAAATAGTTGATTTTATTTAAATTTCCTGTTTCTAATTTAATTTAATTTTCATTGAACTTGTGGTATTATACTATTAATTAGGAACCCCAGAATATTATTTATTTCCATATATATAAATTATATTTTCTATGCATCACTACAAAAAAACAAGGGATTTGTAACGCCTTTTTTGGAACGACCATGTGGGCGTTCCAATATACACGACCTTTGCCACTAATTTGTAACGAAAAAATTTTCATGACGTCATTTTGAAACCCCAAAAAATTTAATTTTTTGTAACAACCAAACCGATACAAAAGCCATTCCAAATAACATGTATAACAAAAGTTGTTACAAAAATTTAGGCTGTTGCAATTTGTAACTGCTTTTGCCATTCCTCGTGAATTTTGGAACGGTTTAATTTTTTCGTCAAGCGAACCGTTCCAAAGGGTGTACGAAAAGCCACTCCAAATATATAAATGAAAAACACGTTATAAATGGTGTTCTAAAAACATCGGTCGTTACTAATTTCATATGGTTTTTGGCACGACTTTGTTATTTCAATTAGACCGTCGCAATTTGTAACTGCTTTTGCAATTCCTCGTGAATCTTGGAACAGTTTAATTGTTTCTTCACGTGAACCGTTTCATAGGATGTCCGGAAAGCTGTTCCAAATATATAAATGAAAAACACGTTACAAATGGCGTTCCAAAAAATATTGGTCGTTACTAATTTCACATGATTTTTGGCACGGTCTTGTTATTTTGTAACGATTTTTATTAGTAGAAAAGTCATTAAAAGGGCCGCATCAAATACCAATACAAAATTTTGGTGGGAAATTTAAATTTTTTGAGAGGATTCCTTTTAATTAATTGGCCATCCTAAAAGCTATATCAAAATCCTTCCAGGAAATTAATATTTAAAAACCGTGGAAAAAGCAGTTACAAAATTTGTTCACTCTCAAAAATTTATATTTTCAAGTACGATATCTTAAAATTCGGGCACCCGATTCATACCAAATTTAAGTGTATATAAGAATATATCAATTAGATCAAATCCGATGGTATAATTTAAAATCAGATGGCCTGATTGAATAATACACCATCTTCAATGATTATGCTTATGTTTGGGGTACGATATCTCGACATCCGTGCACACAATAAGTCTAAAACTTTACCAAACATAATTTTCTGTCCATTACATCATATCTAACGATTTGATCTGAATTTTGACGGCCCGATTAACCCATTCAGTTCAACAATAATGTAAGATGATAGTTACATTAATGTAATAGTAATATTTATGAATATACAAATTTATTGCATGTTGTGAACATATATCACTGTCATCTATAAAATATTTTATGTATTTCAATTGCATTATTCCACAGAATGGATAATTTTCTACAACATTTAGTTGTTAATTACGGATTTTTTTATTTAATGGATATTTTTAATAATAATTAAATATTTGAAATACTTTTAGGGACGGCCGTTACTAATTTAATATGATTTTTGGCACAACCTTGTTATTTTATAATGATTTTTAAAAATAAGACAAGTCATTACAAGGGCCGCTTAAAATACCGGTACAACATTTTGGTGGAAAATTTAATATTTAAAAACCGTGAAAAAAGTCGTTACAAAATTTTGTTCACTTTCAAAAACTTATATTTTCAAATATGATATCTTAAAATTCGGGCACTCAATTCACACCAAATTTAAGTATATATAAGATCGAGTATGTCAATTAGATCAAATTCAATGGTATGATTTAAAATCAGATGGCCTAATTGAACGATACACCATCTTCAATGATTATGCTTATGTTCCGAGTATGATATCTCGACATCCGTGTACCCAATAAGTCTAAAACTTTACCAAACGTAATTTTCTGTCCATTACATCATATCTAACAGTTTGATCTGAATTTTGATGGCTGGATTAACCCATGCAATTCAAGAATGTAGGATGATAGTTACATCAATGTAATACTAATATTTGAGAATATACAAAAGTATTGCATGTTATGAATATATATCATTGCCATCTATAAAATAGTTTTATGTATTTCAATTGCATTATTCCAAATAATGAATACTTTTCTACAAAATTTAATTGTTAAGTACGGATTTTTTTTTATATAATGAATAATTTACTGAAAAATAATTAGATATTTGGAATACTTTTCAGGACGGCTTTATCAAATATCATAGTTTGCCATTCATTTTGTAACACCTTTAGGATTATTTTTTTAATACCTTTAGGCATGACTTTTCACTCTTTGTAACACACTTTGCAGCGGCTTTAGGGACGGCTTGGGCCGTTCGAAAAATTGTTGTATATAAGTTACACTTATTTTTTTTCTCCCATTTTCCCTCTCCCCTCTCCTCTTTTGCCCTAGCCGCCACCCCCCACCCGCCATCGCTTACCGCCGTCCGCCGCCTCTTCCCTCCGTCGTGCCGCTCACTGCCGTCCATTGCTCCCTCCACTCGCGGTGCTCCCTCTGCTCACAGTGCTCCCTGGGTCGCGCCGCCTCCCTCCACGCGCATCCTCCCTCCGTCGCGCCTCCTCCCTCCATTGCCGCTCTCTCCGTCGCGGAACAATGTTCTGTCGTGCCGCCTCCCTGCGTAGCGCCTCCTCCCTCCGTCGGGGAACAATTTTCCATCGCGCTGCCTCCCTCCATCGCGCCTCCTCAACTCGCCCTCACCGCCCACCACTCTCTCTTCCCTCTCTTAAGGTGTAAGTAATTTTCTGATTTTTTTTACATTTTTAGAAAAAAAATTATGTATATTTTCTGTAGTTATTGGATATATTTGTTAGATATTTTTTTGTTTTTATTAGGTATATTTGTTGTCTATTTATTGGGTATATTTGTTGGAATGTTGAAGTATTGGGTATATTTGTTGCGTATATTTATTGGAATGTTGAAGTATTGAGTATATTTATTGGGTATATTTATTGGAATGTTGAAGTATTACGTATATTTGTTGGGTATATTTGTTGAAGTGTTGAAGTGTTGGGTATAGTTGATGGAGTGTTGAAGTGTTAGGTATATTTGTTGGAGTGTTGAAGTGTCGGAAAACTAATTTTCTGTAATTATTAAAAAAAAAATTGAATAATTTTCCTATTTTTTTGAATTTTTCTGTAATTTATTGGATATTTTCTGTAATTGTTTTAAAAAAAATAAGTAAGTTTTTGTAATTTTAGAAAATAATTTTCTATAATTTATAAATATAAAATCTCAATATATTTCCTATTTTTTTGAATTTTTCTGTAATTTGTTGAATATTTTCTGTAATTAAAAAAAAGTAAGTTTCTATAATTTTAGAAATTTTTTTTCTGTAATTATTAAGAAAAAAATTCTGATTTTTTTCCTATTTTTTATAATTTTCTGTAATTTTTTGGAACTATTTTGTAATTTTTTTAAAAAAATAAGTAAGTTTTTGTAATTATAGAAAACAATTTTCTGTCATTATTAAAAAAAATCCGAATATTTTTTCAATTTTTTTTAAATTTTCTGTAATCTTTTTAAAAAATAAGTAAGTTTTTGTAATTTTAGAAAATAATTTTCTGTAATTATTAAAAAAAATCAGAATATTTTTCCTATTTTTCGAATTTATTTTTCTGTAATTTTTTTAAAAAAATAAGTAAGTTTTTGTAATTTTAGAATTGTTTTTCCTGTAATTATTAAAAAAATCTGAATATTTTTCCTTTTTTTTTTTTGAATTTTTATGTAATTTGTTGGATATTTTCTGTAATTTTCTTAAAAAAATAAGTAAGTTTTTGTAATTTTAGAAAATAATTTTCTATAATTATTAAAAAAAAATGAATATTTTTCATATTTTTTTGAATTTTTCTGTAATTTATTGGATACTTAGGAAAGTAATGGAGATTAGGACTTTGTGCTATTTTTTGGTAAATAAGGACTTTAATGCTATTTTTAAAAAATTATTGATCCATGACTATCGGTGCTCCGGCTCCTCAAGGATGAGGTCGTGGTCGCGGCGGTGACCCTCCTGGTCCTCCTCCTAGCATTGCAGCGGATGCACCCCTACCACCGCCACCACCACCACCACCAGAGCCTACATCCGGGCTGTCAAGCACGACTGCAGATCCCGTGATAGCAGGGTCATCTGCGGCGGGGGCCAGTAGTTCATAGGCCCCCCAGGCCGTGGGATGCACCACCACCACTGCCACCCCCGCGATCACAGTCTTCCCACCACTACTAGGATGCGAGGTGACGAAAAAAATTTAATTTAAATTGTTTAACTTTAGTTTCATTATTTTTTATTGTGTGTAATATTTCTACAATTTTTTCAGGTCGGAGTGAGATTTTCACACGCGATCCATGCTACGGTCCGCTGTCATTTTCCGCATCCCTGAGGGTCCATATGCAGGTTCCATATGAGCACCAGTTATTCTTGTTCAGTAATTTAAAGGTAAGAATAATAATTATTTTTTTGAAAAGTGAATATTTATTTTTATCTAATACTTATATATATATATATATTTGAATATGTCAAATTTGCAGTTGTCTTATTGGTGGGACGTCTGCGGCAACGAGTCGATGTTCAAGGTCTTTAAGGTGCAGACGAGTAAGTTCCTGCGGAAGCGGTTCGCAAACGCCAGAAACCAGTTGGCCCGATCGCTGTGGCTGGCCGAGGAGATTTGGCACCAGCTATTGGAGTATTGGGCCAACCCAGATTTTAAGTCACAGTCGGCCAAAAATAAGGCCAATCGGACAGCGGACCCGACCGCATTAGCTTCTATCTACTGCGGGGGGTCGTCATCCATTGGGTCCCACAAGCGTAAGATGGTAAGTATTTTAACCTTAGTATTAATTAATTTAATTTTGATATTTACTAATCATTTCTTTAAATGGTTTTTGAACAGGAGGCACAACTCGGACGCCCCGTCAAATAGATGGAGTTGTTCGAGAAGTGCTATAAAAAGGAGGACGACGAATGGAACGGCCCGAGGGCAGCGAAGGTCGCGGTAAGTATGTCATAATTATAATTTTTAATTTTAAATTCTTATTTTTAAATATTAATAATCAATTAATATGTTCGTAGGATGCTGCAGGAATGCCATCCAAACAGTAATCAAGATCCTCCAATATCCTCTCAAGGCTCGGTGGCCCCTACCGAGCAACAGATGTGGATGTTAGCAGCGGGAAGCCGGAAGAGGGGCCGAGTATTCGGTCTCGGCCCCGAGTTCCACCGCACAAATACTCGACCATCATAGCCCAGCTCGTCCGCTGCTCCATCGTCCTCGCCACCACAGCAGCCACGCCCTCACCTTGATGATCGGGTCACGGCTTTCGAGGAGTTTATGCGGCGGATAGACCCCACCTTTATGCCTCCTCCACCACCTCCAGTTGATTCCCCGACAACCGATGACGAGGACGACTAAGACACTGTTAACGGGTAGATTCGTCTAGTTTAAGATTTTTATTTTATTGAAATACAATGTTTAAACAATATTTTTGTTTTGTCGGCTATATTATTTATGCTTTTTATATAATATTTCACATTTAAGAAATTAAATTACATATATCATGAATATTTCACATTTAAGAAATTAAACTACATATTAAATAAAAAATTAAACTAAATTAAATAAAGTCAAAAATATAAAATTTAATCTTGTAACGGCTTTTAGAATACTTCTACACATCATAGAATTACAAAGCCGTTCCAAAGACCGTGCATAAGATTCTTATCCATTTTAAAAAAGTCGGACAAAAAACCGGTACAGAAACAAAATGAAAACAGTAACAAACGCGGTTAAAAAAAGGTCACATAACGCGTTACAATCCAAATGTTATGAAAAAAGTAATTAGTAATACCGAAATAAAGTCGTTTAAAATAATGACTGTTCACACAAAATTTCGTGTCTGCAAAAATAATTACAAGACAAGAAAAATATGGACAAATGGAGTTTATTGATTTAAAAGTAAAAGTGGATACAATCTCTATAGTGAATGTAATCCCCTGATTCTTCCTTCCGAATGTTGATCCAAGGGCTTGAAGCTTATTCTTGAATGTTGATATGTAATCTCCTCCGGATTTGTGGAGTGAACTACGTATCACCTTAAAATTTGGTATCAACGCTTGATGAATTTGATGCCGAGGAAGACGTAAAACCTTTGTGGTCGTGGATCTTCGTTGTGATAGAGAGCTTTTGAACTTGGGCCCCTTGGGATTTCTTGTATTGTATGGAGTGACTTCTTGTCTTGTGCTCCAATGCTCTATGGAATCATCACTTGAGTGGTGACCCTTATTTATAGGCATGAGTATGGCTACGGTAGCTTGGGCTCATATCTGTTAGGCTTGATCACCGTGGGCTTTGACATGGACTAGTCTTTTGATGGACTGCATTTTGAACATGTATCTGACCCAATTTAGCCAACCCAAAATAATAAATTTACATTTATTTTGGATTGACCCATAAAATTACATAAGACCCAAATTTAATATGAGCCTATGAATTTAATTCCTTAACAATAAGCCTAAATTTATTATGGACTTTTATCTTGGAACGCAATTGTTAGCCAATTTATTTTGGGCTTTTAATTGGTAATTTATTCCAAAATTTCGACGTCAACAGATGCCCCCACTTCAAAGCTCGACGAAGAACATGCCAATGTTGTTGGAGGTGGGACTTGAAACAAAAGGCAACATTCTCATTCTCTTGTAAGACGGTGCTAGCAAATCCTCCAGAAAAAGGAATTACTATCATAGCTTTGCAGATTATGGAAATTGAGGATGACAATTCCATTTGTGACATCCTTCACCTTTCTTGGGTGCTTGAAATACATGGCAAGCTTCCATTTTTCAATCATACAAAACATTATAAAAATATGACATTTGGTGATGAATTCTTATCAAGCGAACAGGAGTGACGCAATTTCGGTCCTTCTCTTGTTTTCTCAGACTTAATATTGCTTCGCAGTCTTGCTCTTTTTTCTTTCTCTCTTTTTTTTTTTTTTTTTTTTTCTAAATTTGTGAAATGATCTTCTATATTTTCTCACACAAGTGTTGTGAAATTGTCGCGCGCATGTCTTTGTGGATTCGTCGACGAGAGGAGTTCTTTGTTTTCTTGTACTTTTGGGCACACATATGCACATGTATTTTTTTTCTTCATGATTTTGGCTTCTAATTTCTTTGTGGGAATTTGCTTGTTTGATAGAGGTGGACTTTGAGGATCTCAACGAGCCTTTCTCACGCATCGTCATTTGAAGTAGCAAGGAGAACCTAGAGGTCAGAAGCATTTCCTTGCACGTCCATGGTCGGCCGACATCGTTCCCACGTCCAAGGTCCAATCTTCGCTCAAGTCATGCACACCCATCGGCGGTTTGAAGAGGCGACGAGAGAGGCACTCAACTCCCCCTCCAATGCTTCGTCCAATCCAAGGTCTTGGTGGACAATCCTTCTTTTCATGATGCTGAAGCCGGCATTGAGTTTGCACTTTCGAGTCATCACCGCATCGTCGACGAGGCTCATGGAGACTATATCATCCAAGTTTTGCTAGACATCCTTTTTCATAGAAGACACGTCAGACCAACATGCAAGCATCATTCATGAAGCCGGGAATCATGCCGCCGTTCACACATTTTTCCTTCAGGCGCATTTGCAACAAGACCCTCACCATAGAAGAAGAGCGAGACCATTGTCTGAGCGTCCTTGACGAAGTCAAGATCCTTGTCGTTGTTCGTGTGTTTTTCCTTCATGCGCATTTGTAACAAGACCCTCACCATAGAAGAAGAGCGAGGCCATTGTTCGTCTTTCACGAAGTCGAGATCCATGTTGTCGTTCGTGCGTTTCTCTTCATGTGCATCCGCGACAAGATTTTCACCATAGAAAAAGAGCGAGACCATCGTCCAAGTGTCCTTCACAAAGTGAAGATCCATGCCGCCGTGGCGCGTCCCTTTTCACCTGCATCGCTACAAGGACATCCTTCAAATTTTTCTCGAGCTATGGTGCCTTCTGTGACGTCTTGCATTCCATCGTTAAAGAAGTCCAGAGAGGAAGTTGAATCATCATGGCTGCTTGTACTTGGAGATTTCAACGACGAGTCCATCTTTTTTTTTCAAGGAGTTGCTAGGCGATGACGCTTGTAAGCTCTTCATGCCATGAAGTTGTGATCTTTACTTTTGGTGCGCCACCGGCGTCCCACAGATTTAGACGACGAGCTCACCTCCGATTCGGCCAACCTCCGTCCAAGCGAGGTCTTCTTCACGCGTTTATTGAACGAAAGCTGCTTTCCGACTCGAACAACCTTGGCTGCTCCACTTGTTGACGTTGATCATTGCCCCCAAGCTGTGAAGCGCTTGATGAGAAGCCTTTTCTACTTGAGCGAGAAGACCCTTGCCAAGAAGCCGAAGAGGGCTTGTCCAACCTCGAGGAACATGGTCGCCAAGAGAGAAGACCCCATTGCTTGAAGACACTTTACATTTGTTCGAAGAATCCAACCAAGAAAATTGAAGAGGATGGATGTGCTTTTTGAAGACTCAAGATGAAATTTGACAACTTTCAACTTGTTCGCCTGAGTGTTTAGCATTTAGCGCTATCTCCGTTTTATTTTTTTTTCTTGTCTTCTTGCGATGTAAATGGATCTTTGTGCAATAAAAGTATTTCTTTTACGCAATCTCTTCTCAAAATTTTCATTGCGTAACATTTGGAGCATTTCTTTTCTTGTTGACATTGACCATGATACGAATGGTTGCAATGCACATTGAAGATCAATCGGAACTTCAAAACTTGTTTACTTTGGATATGAAATCGACCAACTTCTGCATTGCCCTATTCCTTCTCGAGAGAATTTTTTTTCACATAGTTGAGAGGAACACGACCATGTCAGAGAACACGGCCAGGTTGTGTTCCTCTCGGTTTGTTGCCAGTGAGACCTTTTTTTTTTTTTTTTTTTTTTTTCCTTAATACGGCCGTGTTTCTAGACCCCAGGGTGTGTTCTGCTTGCCCCCATGGACACAACCGTGTTCTTGAACACGGCTAGGGCGTGTTCGACTATCTTCCTTCATTTTTTTTGCCTGATTTCTTCCCGAAAAGAGCACGACTTAGCATGCATAACATGGCTTAGTATGCTCGACACCGCTAGAATGCATTTTGCTTTCATTTTCATTGTGGGAAAGAGGTCTTGCTTAAAACAACAACGGACTTGTTTGAAGATATGACTGAACTTAGGAACATATACCCAAGTTGCCTACGTACCCCGTGAAGGGATCAAGTCAAAACGTAGTTAAAAGAAACTTGAATTTTCTTTTCTTCTCCTTTTTTTTTTTGGTTTAACAGGAGGGATGCCGTACACAGTTTATACTCATGCGGGCCAGGAATAACATGTAGTTTAGGCTCGTGCGTCAAGGAGCGACTTTTTCATGAACTTTCATTTGTAAGGCCGAGGCCGTATCTTTGATTTGAGATGATGGAGGTTTCATGGTCTCCACCTTTAAGTTGTGCTTGGGAGCGTCTTGCATCTCATATTTGAAGATCTTCAAGTCAGAGTCTTCACCAACACTGACGTGGTTGGATGGACGTAGCTTGATGCTTTCTTCGTCCTCTTTATCTGAAGCGCTTTTCTTGATCATGCAATCATCTGGCGAGGCGTCGCTTCACTTTGATTGGCTTGTTTGAGGGGATGAGCAGGAATGACGTCTTACTTTCCCGGGGCCGTGACTCATGAAGTTCTTGACTTTCACCTTTTTCTATCGATTTGTTTGTTGGGTCAAATTGACTTCTTTTCTTTAGCTGTCGCACAGGACCATCTTCGAGGTGATCGTGCACAAGTCCGTCCAGAGTGAAGCCTAAGCCAATGCGCGGTTGGTTGACACGGAACCCTTGTCTTCTCAACTCATGTTGCACTTCAGTTAATCCATGGATCTTTTCACCAGTCAACTCTGGATTTAACTTGATGAGTCGAGATGGGGAAGAAAAGTCGTATCCTGCTTTCGCCAAGAGGTGGTAAGCTTTTGAGCTAAATGCCCCCGGCATTTCTTCGGGTTGATTTTTCAGCAGAAGTAGTTTACTTGAGACCAACGAGTGTCGACCGGTTACGGGCTTGATTAGTTCAACCTTGGCACCTTGAGGGTCGTTGGATTTCACCTTACTTTGTTGTTTGATTCCTTTGGATAGTGGAGGAGCATGGTCTTGTGACGAGCTTTGTTTGTCTTTGTCGTTGGACCGAACCACATAAGGGAATATTGGCGAGTAAGGTGGCCTCCTTGGCTTATGATCTCCACTTGTTGGCACTTCAGCGATGGTCAATTTGTGGAACTTTTTTATCACTAATTGGTCGCGCTGCCGGTAGAGATGGTAGAGCTTTCTCCTTGCTTTCCAAAATATGCAAGTCATTTGTTGGAGTGACGCTGACGACGTTCGTTCCCGCCGTATCTTCATTATCCAAAGTAAACCAACCTTTGTAACGTGGCGTTTGGTGGTTTTGAGGCCCTTCACTCCTTCTTTCGCTTGATTCTTCGTCCATTCGCTTCTCTTTTCCAGCGTGTTTTGAAGCAGATGAGTGATTGTGTCTTGATTCCCCAATGTTGGTTGGCTCGAGCTTGGGCCATTTGAGCGACTTGTTCCTCCATCGTCGTGGCCTCGGTCATCAGCAGGGAGAGTGGCAAAGGGAGTAGACTTCGAGTTAATCTCGGTAGGACTTGTCGAGTTTGAACCGTCCGAAGGGGTCGTGTCAATAATCTTGCCCCCAGTGGAGGATTGACCGGTGGTAGTGGCATTGACGGTGACTTGATCCTTCTTGGGCTCCATTGAGTGCTTGGACGTGATGACTTGAACTTTGATGTAGGAGGAAGAGATGAGGGGTAGAGATTGTCCCACTGGGCATGCTAGAAATTTGTTCACACAAAATTTCGTGTCTGCAAAAATAATTACAAGATAAGAAAAATATGAACAAATGGAGTTTATTGATTTAAAAGTAAAAGTGGATACAATCTCTATAGTGAATGTAATCCCCTGATTCTTCCTTCCGAATGTTGATCCAAGGGCTTGAAGCTTATTCTTGGATATTGATGTGTAATCTCCTCCGGATTTGTGAAATGAACTACGTATCACCTTGAAATTTGGTATCAAGGCTTGATGAATTTGATGCCGAGGAAGACGTGAAACCTTCGTGGTCGTGAAGCTTCGTTGTGACAGAGAGCTTTTGGACTTGGGTCCCTTTGGATTTCTTCTGTTGTATGGAGTGACTTCTTGTCTTATGCTCCAACGCTCTATACTCTTGTGTTACTTTCTTGCTTAGCTATACACCTCACAAAAAATTTACGGATTGGTAGCATGTGAATCTATAATTTCATAATATTACAGAAACTTTACTTCGTCTCTAAGGGCAAATTGCAATTTACTTACTTGTGTTAGTTAAAAATGGCGAATAGCCCCCTTATGCAAAAGAAACATCAATTTACCCCCTGCAATTTTAAAAGTAGCAGAATACCGCCTTCGCGTAGGAGGTCTGCTGCATACGCCTGATTGTGATTTTGCTTATTTTTTTTCTATAAATGACGTTATATACCAGTAATTATAAACTGTTGGATCTTGTTCTTATACATATATATATGTATATATATCAATGGTTTAGATTTCATCAAAAATCGATGGTCTATATTTTTTTGATTTAGATCAACGGTGTATATTTGATATACAAATCAATGGCTTACAACCATTTAGGTTAGATCAATAGCTCAATTTTTTTTTGTTACAAAATAAATTTATAAATCAATAAAAATAAATTAATTTATACAATAAATAATATATAAAATATATACATACACATATAGATATACACACAACATCAAAAAATAAATAAAAAATAAATAAAATTGGAGGGAGTTGAAGGGTGAGGCGGCAGAGGTGGAGCCGTGGAGAGAGGCGGAGGTGGATGCCGATTTGAGAGGTTGGGGAAGTGGCGGACAATGATCTAGAAAGGGGGAGGGAAGGAGCGCAGAGCGGTGGGGAGAAGTGCAGAGGTGGCGCGGCTGTGGGGGCGAAGGAGAATAAGGCGCAGTGGTGGGGGAGGGGATGGCCGGCTAGGTAATGGAGGGGGTTTCTACATATATTATACGTATATATATATATATTTATATATGTACAACTATTATACATATATATATTTAATATATTTATAAAAAAATATATTTATACTTTTTGTATATAATTATGTATGTAACATTAAATTTGAATCGTTTTATCTATAATGATAAGGTCCAACAATTGATAATAAAGCTAAAAAATTAAAAAAAAAATCAAAAAAGGAAAATGGAGCGTGTTTTACACACCTCGCTTGAGGGGGTATTTTGTCCCTTTTATAAAAACAGAAGGGGATACAATGCTAATTTATTTTTTCAAGGGGGCTATTTTTCATTTTTAGCTAATACAGGAGGGTAAATTGCAATTTGCCCTCGCCTCTAATCCAGAAATCAGTGACTAAGTTTCTGTTTTTTTTTTTTTTTTGTTAGGTGATGATTATATATATGATTATATTAACATTTTGATACATTGAACAATATATCAATCCAACCAATACATTAATATGATTAAGAATGATTAATAAATTGCAGTTATTCACATAAAAGTGATCCAAATACTCACATAGAGTGGGATAAATACCTATATTTCCAATGTGATTCGAACCCATGAACTCGGCCTTCAAATCATTAACAATGGAAACACACATACACAGGGTAAAATGCTTTTTTGGCCCCGTAAAATTATGGCATTATTTGTTTTGATAGCACAACTTAGGTAGGTGGCTGTTTTAGTCCCATAAACCACATTTTTCAGTTTTTTTGGTTCCAAAAAATCATGTGCAACTTAGGTAGGTGACTGTTTTACTCCCATAAAACACGTTTTTCAATTTTTTTTGTCCCAAATGTAGGTGGATGGTTTAGTCCTATAAAACACGTTTTTTAGTTTTTTTGGTCCCAAAATATCATGTGTTGGGACCAAAAAAACTGAAAAACGTATTTTATGGGACTAAAACAACCACCTACTTAAGTTGTGGTACCAAAATAAATAATGTCCTAATCTTACGGGACCAAAAAAGCATTTTGCCCCACATACACTATAATTTTGAGTCTCATGAACTCCATTTTGTCGGTTTTTGCGATAATTTTGTCACGGATGACATCATGATGATGAGATTCATAACTAGTTCACAAGTTTTGTGGTATCCCACAATCCGATGCAAAACAAGACTCGTCTTATTCAGTCGGCAAAATCATCCCAAAAAGTGTCCCCTCCTGCATTTTGGACGGTTTATTAACTAGGGATGTTATCTATCTCAAATTTGAGACTTGTAAGCGACAATTGTGATCAAATTGAGACGATTTCACAACCAAAACAAATGCAAAATTGATGCATCACTCGACGCAAATTTCAACAACTTTTGCGACTACTTTTTACTCTCATTCGCAAATTTCTACACCCATTGGAAGTGTAACGGCTATTTCCACAATGGATACTTTCCGCTAGAAAAGTTGTTCCAAATCCATTACAAAGTTCGTAACAGTTAGCTCGTGAAGGCGATTTTTCCGTCTCAAAATCCATTGTATTATCCGGCCCAAATTTTTATATATATGTGTATTGTTTTCAGTTAATTTGTATTCACTGTCTTAAATTCAACTTCCTTTTAGACTACTTTACCTTCATTACAGTAATATCAATTCGATTTTACTCTTTTTAATTTATTTTTGAAATTGCTTATATAAATTTGATGTAAGAATTTTTATATAATTTGAATAATTTATCACTAACAAAATTTATAATTTCACATATTTAATTTTTGATATTATTCCTAAATTATAGAAAAATATAACTTAAACTAATATGATTAATTAAAAATAATAATTTTTTTGTCAATCGTGCAAGTTTATTTATTGTGCATGAATGAACAATTATATTATATATTGGGAACTTTATTGAATTAAACATCAAATTTTCCTATTAGTATTGAATATAATAACAATGATAATCATTTTGTAAGAAATTAAATATGAGATATGCTAATTGAAATTAAACTTATTATTTTGAGGAAAAATAATTATTAGGGAATTTTTTTTTTAGTACACTAACTTGGATCTCGTTCAATTTTAGTACACCAACTTTGGTAATTATCACATTTTATACAATATGTTTCAATTTTGCTTCAATTAAGTCCAATTGAGGGTTTTTCTTCCAATTTTCTGGTCAATTGACCGGAATTTGCTGACCTGGCCAATTTTTGCTTACATGTCCGGCGAAATTAACCACATCAGCACATGACGTGGCAGGCGGCTGACGTGGCGGGATGACTTGGATGTATTTTTCTTCCATAAGGATGAATTTTAGTATACTAACTTTAACATGGTTTAATTTTAGTCCAATAACTTTGAATGAGGTGAAATTTAAGTCCACTAACTTTGACCATTTATATAGCTGAACCTGGCTGCTTGCAGCAGGGATAGGATCAATTCTTGCATCCTTGTTGTGAGGCCCATTTATATTTATATTATAAAAAAATTAAATATAAGTGTACCACTGAAAACGTTACACTTATATTTTTATGACTAGTCGCTAGTTGAACTAGTGATCCATCAAATTTTCAAATTTTTTTAACAGTCGCCCAGCTCGCGGCCAACATTCTTTTGGACTGGCGTTCTTGACCAGCCCTCAAATTTTAGTTTTTTTTTTAATTTTTTAATTATTTATAAATTAGTAGTTAAAGTTAAAATAATAATTATTAACACTTAATCAGATAGAATTAATTAATATTGATTTGATAGTTCTTAATGTAGCTATCAATATAATTAATTAATTAGATATTAATTAATTTAATAATATAATTGTTAATATTAATTAATTTGATATATATATTAATTATTAAAAATTTGATAATATAATTATTAATTATATTTTAAAAAATAGGTGATCTAATTGAACTGATAAATGAGAAAAGAAAAAAATCCGGACAACAATGCCCACGTCATACTTATAGGACTCGTGATCATCATTATAATTGATAATTATATTAATGATATAAAATTTTTCTTTTTTTCTTATAGAATGTAATATTTTTAAAATAATTTTAATTAATTTGATAATATAGTTATTAATATTAATTAATTTAATATAGATTAATTATTAAAAATTTAATAATATAGTTGTTAATCATAATTTAAAAAATAGATGATCCAATTGAACTAATAAGTGAGAAAAGAAAAAGACCTCGACAACAATGCCAACGCCATACGTATAGGACTCGTGATCATTATTATAATTATAATAATGATATAATATTTTTATTCTTTTCGTACAAAATGTAATCTTATTAAAATAATTTTAATTAATTTGATAATATAGTTGTTAATATTAATTAATTTGATATAAATTAATTATTAAAAATTTAATAATATAGTCGTTAATCATAGTTTAAAAAATATATGATCCAACTGAACTGATAAGTGTGAAAAGAAAAAGATCTCGGCTATAATAATATCAACTCTATTAATAACTATAAATAATTAACAAATATATTGTCAAATTATTAATGATTATAAAATATATAATTATCTATTTTTAAATTATAATTAACAACTATATTATCAAATTTTTAATAATTAATATATCAAATTAATTAATATTAACAACTATATTATTAATTATTATTCTCTAATTAATTAATTTAATAGCTATATTAACAACTATCAAATTATTATTAACTAATTATATCTAATTAAGTATTAATAATTATTATTTTAATTTTAACTAATAATTATAAAGAATTAACAAATTCAAAAAAAATTGAGGGCTGGTCGTGAGTGTAGCTCTCACTAGCGACCAGTGATAAATATATAAGTGTACCGTTGAATATTTAATTTTGTTTTTATAATATATATATAAATGGGCAGTGACACCCCCTAGACACAATATCAAGGGATTTAAATTTCACCTCATTCAAAGTTATTGGACTAAAATTAAATCATGCTAAAGTTAGTGTAATAAAATTCATACTTATGGAAGAAAATACATCCCAATCATCCCGCCACGTCAGTCGCCGGCCACGTCATGTGCTGACGTGGTTAATTTCGCCGGACATGTAGCAAAAATTGGCCACGTCAGCAAATTCCGGTCAATTGGACTTAATTGAAGTAAAATTGCAACATAATGTACAAAATGTGATAATTACGAAAGTTAGTGGACTAAAATTGAACAAGAACCAAGTTAGTGTACTAAATTTTTTTTCCCTAATTATTATAATCAAGAGATAAGTGCAAATATTAAGCAAACATATCATATTGGGGACAAAACGGTCTTTATTCAATTAAACTTGTTTTAGAAGTATTTTTTCCCCAAACACTACCCAACTTAGCTTTTATATGCTTTTCAAGTTGTTTTACAAAAACTACCCACTTTTGATTTTGCTGCAACTTTCAACATTTTGAACGAAAATCACTTTTTTAAAAGCAAAAGCTACCGCAAACACTCTCATAGTGTTTAAGATCCATGTATGCAAACTCTGCACCATGCTATCGATCCTAATCTACTTATCATGATTAATTTTCATTAGTTTTACCAGGCTTTTCGAGAGTTCCTTCTATGAAACACAATTTCAATCGTGAACGAAATGCTAGCTTCACCGCTCTACTCCATGCCATATTATTTACGCCATTTATAGGTATTATAACGAGAATCTTACCTGATATTTCAAATCTCTACATCCGCATAGACTCTATTTCCAATTACGTCCTCGCATTCGGAGTGACTTCATCACCTCTTTTCAATTTTCGTAGATGAATCACAATGTTGCAGCAGCAAATATCTCCTGAAAAAGGATACATAGCCCCCTAATATAGGCCTTTGATACCATGAAGCAATGTTAATATGAAGATAGAACGGAAGCCATAAATTTATTTCTATAAACTGGTTTTCTCATATGAAAGAAAATATTTCTAACTGACTCTCAACTAACGCTCCACGTCCACACATAGCTGGAAAAGTGAGAAACCAAAATTAGACATGACATTACTAATAAAACTGCTAAAAGAGAAAAACGCGATTTACATCAAACATTTAAATAACTAGAGCGGGAAAAGTATCATCTTCCTCCTTGAGCTGCTGGAATGGACTGATAATAAGCTGGAATTCGCTAGACTAGGTCAAACCAAACAACATTTGTTGCAACTAATGCATGTTAAACACAATCGATTCATGAGGAATACTTATTTAGCACTGCCATGCAGGTGATCGTAAATTTTACATTAATAGCTATATTTTTTATTAATTTTTATTGTGGTAACAAGTCCAATCAAGCTTACAGGAGGATTACTATGTCGTTATATGTCACGAAGGATTCAATTTGATAAACTTTCAAGAATACAATCGTTTTATAAAAATAAGGAAACTATTCAGTTAATTGGTGATTCTGAAATGATATAAAATTTTTACAGTCGAGCTCAGACAAATATTATTTAGTTCCTCGTACTCACAAAATAAAATCATGAACATAAAATCTTTAGGTTTAATTTATTTTAGCATAGATATTGTAACCCTAGCAAATAAATATTAAAATTCAGTTGAAATTTCTAACATGCCATGGTTCTCACATGCATATATAAAATTACTTTATTAGATGATGATGAGTACTAGAATCAGGAAATTATAAAAAATACAAAACAAAACAAGGAGTACTAGAATCAGGCGGCAGGCTACACTGACAAAGATCCAGCCCACTGAATTTTCAACAGGCTGCTGTCCTAATTTGGAATCCTGATTTTAACCTACTCATCTCTGCGCCTGACTGCACTATAAATAGGACTCTCTGTCAGCGCCGCTCATCACGGAACTCTTCAATCCATGGCAGCTGCCCTCTTGATTATCACCTCGTTTTCTCTAAACCCACCACCAGCCGCCTCCTCCGCCAGAACCTCCGCCCCTGGTTTTCCCTTAAACACCTCTCATGGTCTATCCAAAAAAGCAGATGATGGTTCTTAGAGGTAGTTTTCTTAGATCCATGTTGTGTTGATTGTTTCGGTTGCATGTGAAATTTTACTGTCATTTTTCTTCATTTTTTTGGTAACTTTTGATTTCCGCATGAATGTGTGTGATTTGGCGGAAAGGATTTAAGATGTTTTCTGTTCAGACTGTTTTTTTCCTTCTCGGCCGGACTGCATTGATCCCATATCCAATTTACTGATACGCACTGATTTGCACCTTTTAGAAATTCTTAAACTGATAATTTTTTTAATTTTGAGTTTGTTGAAACTTTTTGACATCTTAACAACTGAATTTGGCTCTTCAGGTTTGAGATCTTAACAGCTGAATAAGGATATGGAACCTATATATATGCATATATAAATATATATAACTAAAGAACATTTGTATTGTTTTATTCTTTTTGTAGTAATGTATGTTAATTTATAGAACAATGGTTACTTTTTATGTATGACAGATAAAAAGTATAAAGGGCTAGGTGGTCGTTTTCCAATTTTTAATGATAAATCTGGAATTTGGTTGGGTTTTTTTTTTTTTTTTTGACAAATTTGTTATGTTTTTTTTTTTTTTTCAATAACATGAACAGGCCATTTACCCATTTTGTATTCTGTTCGTTTTAGTGAAGTTCACTTTTTTTTTTTTTTTTCGTTCTCAGACATGCAGATCACACAACTCATAGTGCACCAACACCGAGCTGCATCAAATTGATTTGTTCTAGGAATGAGGTATTGCCTCTTACAAACCCTTTTGTTGGATTGGTTATCGGGCCACTCAATTCCTTATTAAGAAGTGAGTTTTTGTCCATTGATTATGCTGAAAAATTGTATTGGATAATGAATTTCAGTACAAATTCTTGGATACTTATGAACTAAGTTGATGAGCTACATAAAAATGAAATGACATACCCATGACTTTGAATTAAAATACTTGTTCGAGAAATTCGCACTAAGTGGAATGAAAAATCATTGGAGCACAAAAGAGTCAGAAGCACACTTGTGATAGGCTTCCCATTAATCTGACATTGAAATCAAAAGATTAATGTATTCTTTTAATGATGACGAACCAATTAAAAGACACCTGGAGTACACATTTTTGCAATGACACAGTTCCTAAGGGCTTTGAAAGGTAAAATTGGGAGGAACTCCACCCATCTCCCCTGGAGCGAGGTCAAGATGACATGGGTTTAAATAGTCTAGTGACTAGAGCGATAAAATTATTGGAACTGAAATACGGTCCTTTTGTTAAGGTAGAGACAACCGACTTTCCTTAGAAGCAGAACAAGGGGAAATCAATTATTGAAGACATAGTGTACAAATGTGAATGCTTAAATCCTATTTTTCCAGCATAATACTATTGTTTTACTTGTCATAAACATGCTTCTGAATTATGGAGTTTAAGTTATAAGATAATGGGAAATGTAATTTCAGGAAGAGGGAAAACATCATCAGCTACATGGGGAGGAAATATCAAAATCTATGAATGGACATGCATGGTTAATTCAACATTTAATGATGGAGAAGTCATGTCCAACCACAGATTTTGATGTTCCCACCCTATCTAAAATTGATGTTGCATTCCCTCTTCCTAAAATTAAATTTTCTGTTACCTTGTAACGTGAACTCTATGGCGGAGAAGCATGTTTTATGGCAGGTAAGACAATGCTATTCTGTTGGCAAAATAGGCTCTAAGCATTCACATCTGTACATTTTCTCTTCAGCAATTGATTTTCCTTTGTTGTGTTTTTATGGAAAGTCGGTTGTCTCCGGCTTAACAAAAGGACCGTATTTGAGCTCCAATAATTTTGTCGCTATAGTCATTGGACTATTAACCCATGCCGTCTTGACCTCGCTCTAGAAGAGATGGGTGGAACTCATCTTGTTTTGCCTTGGACAGCCCTTAGGACCTTTGTGTCGTCGAAAAAATGTGTCCTCCAAGTGTCTTTTAATTGACTCGTCATCTTTGAGAGAATCCATTAATCTTTTGATTTTTGGACCGGATTGATGGAAAATCCATGATGAGTATGCTTTTGACCCTTTTGTGCTCCAAAGATATTCCTTTCCACTCAATGTGAAGCTTTCGGACAAGTATATTATTTCAGAGTCCTTGAAAGTCATTCCATTTTATGTAGCTCGTCAACTTCATTCAAAAGTATCCAAGGATTTTGTACCAAAATTCATTACCCAATATAATTTTCCAGCAGAATCAACGCCCAACATTTGACTCCTTAATATAGAATTCAGTGCCTCGAAACCCTATCCAACAGAAAGGTTCTTAAGAGGCAGTACCTCATTCCTGGCAGAAGTCAATTTGATGTTGCTATCTCCACAGAAGCCAAGCTTAGGGCAGAACAAGTTGTAGTGGAAAGAGCCACGATAGAGATCCGGTATGTGACCGTGCTCTAGAGAAAGCAATGTTTAAGAAACTTCCACGGAGGCAAGAATGTAGGCTAATAGATACCCCACAAAAAAGTTTTCTACTTCTTCCAGAAATTATGGACTGAAGCACAACTTTTCTTCCTCGGTTAGTATATCACAAAGCTAATTTTTCTTTCCACAAATATATTCTTCACTTGTATGCCAGAAGATGATGATGTGGTTCAAGACTTGTTGCAGGATCTGGAAAATTAGATCAATACTGAATCAGCGCAGAGACGTAAAGCAAGATTAGAAAGGCACCAGGATAATGGAGCGAGCAGTATTCACGTCTCCACTCTTTGAACCGATTGCTAAACTTTAGACATTATGTAACTTTTGTCCCAATTAAACTGGTAATCTCAAGCAAAAGCACTTGAAGAGAAGAATATGCATGATTTACTTGCCCAGAAAGAGCAGGCTGAGAAAAATGTAATATCTCTTACGACAAATTTGAATTACAATGATTGCCGAAAACCCCGTAGATTTGTATTCATGAAACCGAGTTTGTTTTGTTACATGACTTTATGTGTCTTATGCAGAGACTAGCGAAATTGCTTGATGTTGATATTAAGAGATGGGCCAAAGGAAAGAAGGGGAACTTGCATGCACCTCTCGACCTTGCAATATGTACACACTATCTTCCCATATGCTACTAATTTTAGTCTTCAAATCTGAAAACCAAATGTATTAACGCACTCTCGTTTTCAGCCTATTTCCCTGACAGGGATCATAACAACTGTTGTTGTGAACAAAGCTTACAAGAAGGCAACTCTTGTTGTACATCCTTACTAAGTGCAGCAAAGAGGAGCTGCCATTCAACAAAAGTACATATGCGAAATATATAGAAAATTGACAAGACTGTCAGACTTCGGATACTGTCCTGAGTTTGAAGTGAAAATTCTTCCGTTAATCAATTGATGCACATCTTGTATAAAGTCAGTAACAGCTGAAGTTGTAAATTAGGATAATCCACATTAAGAAAATAGAAAATTCAAGTGATGGTTTTGTGCCTCGATGGCATCACAGAAAATGTTCTATACTCTTGTGTTACTTTCTTGCTTAGCTATACACCTCACAAAAAATTTATGGATTGGTAGCATGTGAATCTATAATTTCATAATATTATTCGTCTCTAAGGCAAATTGCAATTTATTTTTTAGTTTTGAGTAGAAGCTAAATCCTTCATTTTAGTCGGTAAAAAGGATCAAACATTCTGTTGCCCTGTTTCTGCGGTAATCCAGACTAAGTGTGTTACAAACTTTGTAATTTGAGTTATAACGGTTCAATTTGTATGATTTTTCAAAAAATGAAACTAGACACATATTATATTATTCTGTAAATATCATAATATTTTAATCAGTATGCAAATTTTGGAAAAATTTTAAAGTAGAGGTTATAGATCTGTGGTAGCACAAAACAGGTTGTGTTAAAACTCGAATAACTCACTATTTAAAAATTTAATTCGTATGATTGTTGTTTTAAATGAAACTTTAGACATATGAGAGTGTTTGGGGTAAAAATAAGGCATGTATCCAATTTATTTTGGTTTGGGTAGAATTTATAAGTTGGTACACAGATTCTGTCAAAGAAAACCATGAATAAGAATAAGAGAGGTTATTAACAAATTTATTCGTATGATTTAATATACATATTTTATATTATACCATTGGAAATCTTAGTATATCTAGTTTATCATACTAAAATAATTATTAAATTGGATCATTATAATTAACAGTTATGATTTAATTAGTGAGCAATGCTCATGTTGGGGGAATTAACAGATTCAAGGGCGGTAAAGGAAATTCTTAAATGATATGAAAACTGATTTTAATAGAGCAATATATAGAGTGATGGAAATATAATTCAGTCTAATTTGATTAGAAGAAAACGGATTAAGGATCTGAATGTAGAACAAGATATTAAAAGATTAGTGAGAAGTGTCTGAATAATGTGTAATGCATTATTGGGGAATTACAATATTATCAATATATTAACCATACGTCCTGTAACTCATTATAGGATACAAGAACAACGTACGAGACTGAACACATCATTTTTGCTAATTGAATTGTGGTAAAATCGAGGTAAGTAAATAATTAGCACGATCTGTATATGTTCTTTTTTTCCTATTAGTATTGTGTAAGTAATAATTAGTGATGATGATACACATTCCTTATTTATATATGTTGCATTCTTTTTTTTTTTTGGTGATATTACGTTTATGTAAGTCTGTGATTGTGCTGGAACTGGGCTATTGTGAATTACGTGAGTGGTTGATGATTATTTTGAATGATTGTATCGTGAAAGTGAAATGATGAACTATGTTGAAATATTCTATTTGTCGAATGATGTGTTGTTGGTGCTTACAAATGAAAATGTGTTGGTATGAACTTTCGTGTGACTAGTGGCTTATTAGAACGGTGATATGTGAAAATGAGGGAGTGATGGGAACCAAACGTAATTATGAGATGAATACCCCTTGATGATATTGAAAAGCCTATGTGGCAAAATAAAATGAAAAGAGCTATGATGCGATATGAAAAGAGCTATGATGTGATATAAAAAGAGCTATGATGTGAAATGAAAGAGCTACGATGCGATATGAGCCTATGTGGCATATCAAGGGGGAATTCATATATGTATGAATGAATAGTGAGGTTGAGTTGGTGGAGAAAAACGCGATATCACCTTTCTGGTAAGCCGACTAGGTGAAGACGAGTTTGATTGATTCTATGGTTATGAGATGATTAGGTGGACAAATGAAATGAAATGTGTTGGAATCAAATTAATTATATTTTATATACGTCGCTTATTTTTATCTGATTTGAACCTCTATTTGATGTGCATGTGTGGTGGTGCCAGTTATTTACTTACTGAGTTGCAGGCTCACTCCTCTGCAAATATTTTGCAGGTAGATTTTGTTGTATCCACTCTAAAGGAATAAGTCCATTTTGCATTCTAGTCAGGTCGGGCCAGTATGCGGAGTTCTCCTCACAAGTCAAGAATGTTAGATAAAGTGTTGAGAATGTTATTACATATTAAAAGTGGGGGTGAGATAAATATGCTTACTGTGATGATGAGACTACGTGTATATATATTCAACAGAGACTGTATTATGTGCATAACTTCATATGTAAACAGGGTTTACATTAAGTGTGATGTTTAGGGGACATATAGTCGTAGTGCCGTTAGAGGGTGCTACATTTGGTGGTATCAGAGCGGGATTAGATTCTTCTAGGGGTGATTGTGAAGAATCGTTTCTTAGTACGTATAATATATATATATATATATATCTATTGTGAATCTAATCGCATACATGCAATATTTCATATAGGATATAAGCGTCAGGTGAACACGCTGCTGGCCCAATTAAGTCATTAGATTCTGCACTTGATAATATAGAACAATTACAGCATTATGTATTTGTATTGATGCCCACTAGGGTTATATTTGGTAAAATCGTAGTAAGATCTTGTTCGGTGGTAGTGCATGGTGTTATGCTACATGCAAATTCAATTGTGATAAATCTTAATAAATTCTCTATTATTGTGAAAATAGATTGGTTATCGGGTAAGCATGCTATGTTGATTGTCGAACAAAGGTAGTGGCGGTAGAAGTCGTCAATGGGCAATGTAGATGGTAATTATATGAGAAATGAAAGTCATAACCAACTATTTAATTTCTGTTATGGTTGTCTTTGAGTTAATTGAAGTAGGATATGAGCATATTTAGGTGATGCATATGACACCATGATGGTTAGTTCGGGTATATCAAGTGTATCCCAATAGTTAGAGAAAAATTTCAAATATTTTTCCTGAGTAATTACATGGGTTACTATCTCATTATAAGATAGATTTTTTTTATTTTATTTTAAAAGTATTCTTGGGCTACACTTATTTTGGTTGTATTACATACAACAACCCCAGTAGAGTTATAAAAGTTTAAAAAACAAAAGGAAGAATGATTCATTAGATTGATCGTGGGGAGCACTAGTGTTGTTCATGAAAAAGAAGGTTGGTTGTATGGGGTTGTGTATTAATGATGTTAATTGAATACGATGATAGTGAAGAATGGGTACCAATTACTAGGAGTTGATGATTGGCTAAACTAGTTGAAAGGAGCTAAATTTTTATTTTAAAGAATGGTTTGAGGTCTAGCTAGCATCAATCAAGGATAACTGAGAAAGACATGCCTAAAACATATTTTCGCATTCGTTATTACAATTATGAGTTTTGGTTAATGCATGCCGGATTAATAAATGCATAGGCGATGTTAAAAATATTGATGAATCACATATTTCATGAGTACTTGGATTAGTTTGCGATAGTTTTAATAGATGAGTTTTTCGTTGAGGAGTAGGGAGGAGTATGAACAACATATGAAAATAATACTGTAGATTTTGAAAGAGAAAACATTGTACGCTAAGTTTAGTAAGTGTGACATTCAGGTGAACCATGTAGTTTTTCTAGGACTTGTGATATCAGGAGATTGGGATATGCCTGACCTTAGGAAGGGGGAAGCAATTATAAAATGGAGGTTACAAAAAAAAAATGTGATTAAAGTTCAAAATTTCTTAGGACTGGTGGGGTATTATAAGAGACTTATTGAGGAGTTTGTCATAATTGTCGGTTTTTAATAAAATTTTTAAGGAATGGGATAATATTTCACTCGATTGAGCAGTGTCAACGAAGTCTTGGTGAGTTAAAGAACAAATTAACATTAACTCCAGTTTTGGATTTTACCATCTGGTAGCAGCGGATATGTGGTTTATTTAAATGCTTTGAAATAAGGTGTAAGGTGTCTATTAATGCAAATAGGAAGGTGACCATAAAAGCATTGGGTTTTTTTTTCAATTAAGGACCCACTAGTTAAATTACCCATCCATGATTTAGAGTTGGCAACGGTTGTGCATGCATTAATTAATTGGAGACACAACTTATATGGAGAAAGATTTTAGATTTTAATGACCATAAGAGGGTGAGGTATGTTTTGACACAAAAAAAAAAAAAAAAAGTTGAATTTAAGATAAAACATATGAATGGAATTGTTAAAGAATTATGGTTATTCTATCAGTTATCATCATTGGAAGATGGATGTAGCAACGGATGTCTTGGGTAGAAAAGCTCAATTATCTTAGTTAATTTTGGAAGTTATAATATGACATTGTTATCAGAATAAGACCAATAAATATGAAGTTAGTGGTTGATCGTTGATTTGTTTGTAACTTTACAACTTAAGTCATCTACAATTTTGGCTATAATAGGATAAGATCTTTGCACATAAGGTGTAAGTTAACTACTAAATGAAAGTCGAGGTTCAAAGGTCTATGTTATTTTTGGAATTTTGTATTTGTTTGGTGATGAAATGTGATGGATTACTATTAGGTGACTAACCAGTAGATATTAGTTATAATGGTCGATCTGTAAATGGTGTTTTGGAATTTACTGGTTTCCAGGTAATGTTACATAAGTAAAATTATTAGAATACTATAAGAGATGATTTGAACTTCTGTAGTATCTATTGGACAGATGAGATCACATTATTAGTGCTCAATAAATTTTATAAAACCAGTTTATACGAGAGATATTAGGATTTAGGGATGAAAATTTTGGGCAGTATTATATTGATGAGATATCAGAAAAACAAATGTTGATTTTGGATTTAACTAATAAAGTTTTCATTCATGGATAAGTCTTGGGATATGAGAGAGAAAATGATGAAATAAGTTTGGTTGTATATAACTTTATTTTTCTTACACTCAGACTAGATTAGTACATTTAGATAACGAGTGCATTTATTGCTTGGGAATAATATCCCATAGCTTAATAGTTGGTGGAAATATTTTAGTGGCAAAAATTGTGGTTAGATACTTAACTTGTCAGCAAGTAAGACAGAACGTCAGACACAAAAACTCATTTATTATCTATACAACAAGATGTTTCTTTGGATAAATTAGTTGAGCTGCACATTTCAGAGATTGTAAGATTGCATAATGTGCCTATATCAATGGTGTTTGATAGAAATTCTCAATTTACTTCACATTTTTATTTAGAGAAGCTTGCAAAAAGGTATTAGGTAGCAAATTACATTCAATACAACGTTCCACCATCAAATAGATGGACGTTCGGAAAGAATAATTCAAACTTAGGAAGATGTAATGAAGGATTGTACAATTAAGTTTGGAAAAAAAAAAAAAGAAAAAACAA
This sequence comes from Sesamum alatum, assembly GCA_034509735.1. Taxonomy (NCBI): domain Eukaryota; kingdom Viridiplantae; phylum Streptophyta; class Magnoliopsida; order Lamiales; family Pedaliaceae; genus Sesamum; species Sesamum alatum. The sequence goes on from JACGWO010000004.1 coordinate 32,653,300, forward strand.
AAAGAAGAAGAAAAAAGAAAATTGAGATGATCACCTACTACTATTGGAAAGAGCATATAGCAATAGTTTTTATTTTAGCATTGGGATAGCCATATGAAGCTTTGTATGGAAGATGTCGAAGTCTAGTATGTAGGGGTGCTGAGAGACTACGACAATTTGATTGTCCTAAATTAGGTCGAAAAAAAAAAAAAAGATGGAATATGTAATAAGTGAGAAAGTTTCCTGAATGTATCGTCATAGTAGAAACCTCGAGATTTTGTAAGCAATGAAATCTGAGCCTAAAGTATACGGGTTGTACGAAACATTGAAAATGATTTGGACCAATAGCGTATCGATTAGCGTTATCAACAAATTGTTACAAACACATAACGCATTCTATGTTACACCAATACCGATATGATCCTATCCATCCTATGCAGGACCCAGAGATAGAAATTTTAGATGAATTAACGTATGTAGAAGAATCAATACAGATGTTGATTAAGAACGTAAAGAGACAAAGAAAACAACCATAGTTGTTCCATAATTGGGTATATTAATCAAATTTCGGGGACGAAATTTTATTAGGAGGGGAGAATTGTGACGCCCACAAAATTTTATACATAATTATGGGATTAATTGATAATTATTTAAACAATTTAGTTAATTAATAAATAAATTATAGATTAAATTATGATCATATTAAGACTTGAACGGAGTAAATTGAAGCTTTATATAATAATTGGGAGCAATTATATTAATTAAAAAAAATCAGGAAAGACGTAACGGATATTTTTAAAAAGTTTATTAAAAATTTAAAAGAAAAAGGAAAAAAGGGGTGGGATAATGATGGGCCACCCCACCCCCCTTCTTTATTAAAATCACACACACACACACACTCAACACCAGCACACACTTGCACACACTTCACAAACACAAACACTCAAACAGACTCTGCCGAAAAATTTATTAAATATGTTTTATACTATCCAATTTAGTGTTTAACCGGAAAATTTTATGAAATTGATTATTTTTAAATTAGTGCTTGAGGAAATGTCTCAATTGAATTAGCGGTGTTATAATTAGTAACTTAAACTACTTAATTCAGTAGATTTAATCATTTCTATAATTGATTTGCTCAATTTAATCAGTTTGAAAATTATATTTGAGAAATTGATAGAAAAATTAAGATAGGGATATTAGAAAATTATATTTGAAAATATTATATTTATTAAAAAGGGATATGAAGTTTTTGAATAATTCAATCTGGAAAATTTCTGTGCAAATTAGTCTCGGTAATTAATGATTTTCTTGCGCTAAACTGGACCAAATTTACTGTTTCTTGAGCAAATAGAAGATTTAGGATGTATACTAAAACTTTTTAGTTTTGAGTAGAAGCTAAATCCTTCATTTTAATCGGTAAAAAGGATCAAACATTCTGTTGCCCTGTTTCTGCGGTAATCCATACTAAGTGTGTTACAAACTTTGTAACTTGAGTTATAATGGTTCAATTTGTATGATTTTTTGAAAAATGAAACTAGACACATATTATATCGTATTCTGTAAATATCATAATTTTTTAATGAGTATGCGAATTTTGGGAAAATTTTAAAATAGTGGCTATAGATCTGTGGTAGCACAAAACAGGTTGTGTTAAAACCCGAATAACTCACTATTTACAAATTTAATTCGTATGATTGTTGTTTTAAATGAAACTTTAGACATATGAGAGTGTTTGGGGTAAAAATAAGGCCTGTATCCAATTTATTTTGGTTTGGGTAGAATTTATAAGTTGGTACACAGATTCTGTCAAAGAAAACCATGAATAGGAATAAGAGAGATTATTAACAAATTTATTCGTATGGTTTAATATACATATTTTATACCATTGGAAATCTTAGTATGTCTAGTTTATCATACTAAAACAGTTTTTAAATTGGATCATTATAATTACATTTATGATTTAATTAGTGAGCAATGCTCATGCTGGCGGGATTAACAGATTCAAGGGCGGTAAAGAAAATTCTTAAATGATATAAAAACTGATTTTAATATAGCAATATATATACTGATGGAAATATAATTGAGTCTAATTTGATTAGAAGAAAACGGATTAAGGATCTGAATTTTTTAGAATAAGATATTAAAAGATTAGTGATAAGTATCCGAATAATTTGTAATGCACAAGGCAGGATATACAGGAACTGAAAATATGTGTTAGTGAAACTCTTTATCTTCAGATGCATAATGTAATTCAATGACCTCATTTTCTTACAATGCAATGTTAGCAGGTTTTCCATTTTGACTACGCTTCCTATTAACTTGTATAATTAAGCATGACCTCCACTTTTGAAAATTCCGCTGAGGGGTTTTTATTTAACAACTATTGCTTTTAATTAAGTGATTTATGTCAAAAATTACGAGTATTTTTTTATCACCTTCTACAGTTTATTTGTAAGATTCCAATATTAAGTTGTTTTTCTAAATACTCAAACTTCAAATTTTTTTTTGGGTAAAAATTTTTTTAGTCCCATAAGATTAGGACGGATATTTTTCCAGTAGTACAACTATTGCAGGTGTCACTTTTAGTCCTATAAAATTCAAAATCACATTTTTTTAGTCATAAAAAGTCATGTTCGTTGCACATATATGTTAACTTATGTTAACTCCCCCCTTTGGAGGGAAAAATTCATGTGAACCACCAAATAGAAAAGGAAAAATTGACCATAATAGAGTTGACTCATGTTTGAAAATATTTTAATAAACTTTGACCACAAGCTATAAAAAATAAAATTTATTTTTTTTAAAAAAAATATTAGTGAAATTTTATTTTGATATAAATAACAAAATAGTTTTTATTTATAATGATTTATATCTCAGCAATTTCTAGGATCATTTTATTATTTTTAAAAATTGAATTATTATTTTGTCAGAAAATATTTTAATACTTCACCACAAACTATAAGAAATAAAGTTTAATACTTTAAATAAAAGTATTAGGCAAATTTTATTTCTATAAATAATGAATTAATTTCAAAATTACAATTATTTGTATTTCCAATAAATTCATGCATCTTTTTTATTATTTTTTAAAATTAAATTATTATTTGGTTTGAGAATATTTTAATAAACTTTGGCATCAAACTATATGAAATAAAATTATTTTTTTAAAATATTACATAAATTTATTATATGTAAATAATTAATTAATTTTTAAATTATAATTATTTTTATTTGAGATAAATTATAACAAATATTTATTATTTTTTAATTAATTTTTATTTAATATGAAAGTATTTTTAATAAACTTCGACCACAAACTATAAGAATTTTTTTTTTCAAAGTATAAATATAACAGATATTTTATTTTAATATAAATAATGAAAGGCTTTTTAATTTATAATTATTTGAATTCGAAATAAACTCTAGTATCTTTTTATTATTTTTTGAGATTGAATTGGTATTTTGTCTTAAAATATTTTAATACCACAAACTATAAGAAATAAAATTACTTTTCTAATATAAAAGTATTAGAGATATTTTATTTGATTATAAATAATAAATATTTTTTATATTATAATTATTTATATTTCAGATGAATTCCAGCATCTTTTAAATATATTTTTAAATTGAATATTATTTGGTCTACAAATATTTTAATAAACATTATCTGAAATATTTTAAAAATTAATATTTGATGTAGAAATATTTTTAATATTTAATTTTACTTACTAAAATAAAAGTATTTTAGAAATTTTATTATAAATTTTGATTTATTAGAAATTTTTATTTATATTAAAATAAATTTTTCCTAATGTTTTTGTTTTTGAAAAAATAAAATTTATTTATTATAGTTTATGGCTAAAGTTTATTAAAATATTTTCAGATCAAATAGTATTTTAATTTTAAAAAAAAAAATAGAAAGAAGATGCTAGAATTATCTGAAATACAAATAATTATAATTTTAAAATTAATTTATTATTTATATAAAAATAAAATTTAGCTAATAATTTTATTTAAAAAAATAAATTTTATTTCTTATAGTTTGTAGTCAAATATTGAAATATTTTCAGACAAAATAATAATTTAATTTTAAAAAATGATTAAAAAAGATCCTAGAAATTATTAAATCTATTTTATTATTTACATTACTATAAAATTTCACTAAAATTTTTTAAAAAATATAAAGTTTTATTTTTTATAGTGTGTGCACTATAAAACAATTAATTTATTGCATCAGACTTTTGAACGGTCAAATTAAACATTGGAACGACTTCTTAAAAATTGTATCCGTTTTTGTAACAGCTCCAGATCTGCTCCAAATTTGCTCCAAAAACATGAGTTACAAAATAATTGTAACGGCAAACCCAAAAGTCGTTACAATTTTCACCGACCTTTGCAACGGTCAGATAGACTGTTACAAACATTGACCTAAAGTAGAGAAAGATTTTATATCTCTATTTGGAACGGCTAGAGTGAATTAATAAAATAGTTATTTGGTACGACTTTTGTTACAAAGAATATGATAGTAGTGTATCACTATTGGACCGGTCTTTTCAGTTGTATTTGTAGCGGTTGGGCTTTTTGTTGTAACGGTATTTGTAACTCTTATTATAATGTGCATGTAACAAATATTGTCACGGTTCTTATGACACCCCCTGCGCATGTTTGTTATGGGTTTGTAGCAGTTTTTGAAATGGTTTTTGTACCTCATTTTGGAGCGGTTATTTAAACAGTGTTGTATCATCTCTTGTAACTAATTTACATGCGGTGTTTGTAACGGTTATACATGTGCCTTTTGTAACAGTCTTTAGAACATCCTAGTTTGTGTGTTGGTGTATTCCTAGAACTCATGCTAAAGAGATTACAAAATTTTATTTTAATATAATATTAATTTAATTTTTGTTTATATCATAATATTAATTTTTATAATTTATTGTTAAATTTGTTGAACATAAAAATGTATCAGATTTTGGTACCAAGAAGAAATAACAAAATATATATATATATATATAACAAAATTTTAAAATTGTCTTTATAAAATTATTTTTAAAATGTAAATACAAATTTTGAAAAAAAAAAAGATAGAAACCACAAAATCCGACCCTAATCTAGATTTGGATCGAGCTCCTCGTCTTCTGCCTTATCGTCGTGCTCCGGGGGATCGATTGGATCTTGGGACGGTGGCGCCGGTGGAGGCTCGGACATGTTGGTCGTCAGACGCAGGACAATCTACTTGAGCTTGTTGACCCAATCATCGAGGTCCGGGCGTTGCTCTTATGGTGACTGGGGTGATAGAGTAGATGACGAGCTCGTCTCGGAGGGTCCAACGATTGAGTGATGGGCCTCGGAGCCTAGTCCGAATACCCGACCCCTCTTCCAACCGCCTGCTGCCGCCATCCACAATTGGTGCTCGGTCATGGCCACCGAGCTTTGAGAAGAGGATGGAGGATCTGGATGATCATTTAGCGGTTGGATTTGTTGTAACTCCACCATCCTCTCGAACGCCTCCTGCGAATGGAATACTGCACTTAGTATGAAAAAAATCAAATTATAATATAAATTGGAAAGGAAACTGAAAATAAACTTACCGCCACCTGCGCCGCCCTCGAGCCACTCCATTGCATGTCCTCCTTTCTTTTGTAGACCTTGGAAAACCATCTGCTTAACCGGGCGACCGAGTTGTGCCTCATATCAAAGACAAATTTAAAAAATTAATTAATGCATTTAAAATAATGAAATCACTTAAAATATAGTTTATACTTACCATCTTCTTCTTGTGGTGGCCAATGGAGGACGAGACCCCTCTATAGACGGTCGCTGCTACGGCCGGGTTAGCTACCCGATTGGCTTTATTCTTGGCTAACATGTCCTTGAAGTCCAGGCTGTCCTAGTACTCCAGCAATTGTCGCCAAATTTGCTCGGCCAGCCAAAGCGGTCGGGACAACTGAGCCCGAGCGCCGGAGAACCGCTTCCCCAGGAACCGTCTGGCCTGCCACCGTACGATCTTGTACATCGACTCGTCGTTGCAGTCTCACCAATAAGTAAGCTGCATATTGATATATTAAAAAAAGTATTAGTAATCGATAATCGATAAAATATAATTAAAACATAATTAAATATTAATTACCTTAACGTTATCTTGTCAAAACAGAATGTGCTCCTGTGGAATCTTCAATATCATCCCCAAGGATGAGGATAGTGATTTTTTACCGTCGCATTGATGGCACTGTGGAAATCTCGGTCCGACCTGAAAAAATAATTATATATTAAAATTAGATAAAATAAAATCAAATAATTTAATGGGTTAAATACACTTTGCCTCCTTGAACTATCGTTGATGTAACATTTACCACCTTAAACTATCAAATGTAACACTTAGCCCCCTTATTGGACAAAATTGCCCCTTATGCCCCTGAATAATCATATATTATTTTTAATATTTTAGTATTGTATATTAAATTATCACCAAATTATTTTCTAACTATTTTTTTTAATAAGTGGAGCATTTAAATTAAAAATCATATAATGAGTGAATATATATAATAAATACACAATAATATAATATTTCAACACAAAAATCTTTGACATAAAATTCTTTTGTATTTATTGTACTCACTCATTATTTAATATAGGGTAAATTACATCTACCTCCCCTGAGGTTAGGCATAATTACAAATACCCCCTCGTTGTTTGAAAAATTAGAACTACCCCCCTGAGGTTTGTAATTTTTAACCAAAGGCCTGAAATTGACCATTTTGTCCTTGTATTTTTTATTAAAATTATAGAAAAATCAGTCAAGACAAATTGTATTATTGTTCCTTTGTGTAAAAACTTAAGAACATCTCCTTGCGCATTGTAGTACAAAAAAAATTTAAGAATTAAATAAAAAATAATTCAGTGTATAAGAGAATTTTGGTCATTTTACACATAAAAATGGATGAAAATGGGTTATTTCTTAGACGGTTACAAACCTCAGGGGGGTATTTGTAATTTCTCAAACAACGAGGGGGTATTTGTAATTATGCCAAACCTCAGGGGAGCAAATTGTAATTTACCCTTTAACATAAAGTTTTTTTTTGTGTATTTATTTACAATTTGAACTATTTTACAGATTCAAAATAAGTAATGAATGAGTATAATAAATACACGAAAAAACTTTCATAAAAAACTTATTTGATTAATTTGGTAATAAAGTTAAGTTGTAAACTATTTAATTTTTTAGATAAGAACGAGTAATTACATCCCCATTTTTTAAATATAATTTCTTCAAAAAAAATATGACAAAATAAATTTATTAATCTTTTTTTCTAAAAGTGTTTAAATTTTGATTAAGCATATATATTTCAATTTCTTTTCAAAAATATATATGAGTTGTTGCGATGTTATATTTGTTGTGTATCTATTATATATATTAACTTATTATACAATTTTTCACTTATTAAAAATTCTTTTTAGTTAGAAAATAATTTGATGATGATTTCATGTGGAAAATACCAAAATATATTCAAAATAATATATAATTTTCAAGGCATGAGCGCAATTTTGTCCAACCAGGGGGGTAAGTGTTACATGTGATAGTTTAGGGAAGGTAAATGTTACAGCATGGAAAATTCGGGGGACAAAGTGTATTTAACCCTAATTTAATACATTTTTGTATTAAATTACCTCGCATCACGGAGGCTGATGTAATGACATGCAGACATAGGTGGCACTGGAGGTGGTGGTTGTGGTGGTGGTAAATTCCATGGTCGAGGAGCCGGGGCCTGAGGACTGGAGGTCCCCGGGGCCTGTGCACTGCCGGCCTCCGCAGTCGATGACACCGGAGTGGCCGAGTCGACTGGCGGGGCCTATCGCACTGGAGGCTGTGCTGGTAGTTGTGGAAGTGGTGGGAGTGCAGCCGCTGCAATGACTGGAGCAGGAGTAGTCTGGCCACGACCGCAGCCACGATCACGTCCGGGAGGGGCCGGAGCTCCGATCGCCATGAAATCTATATAATTAAAAAATTATATTGATTATATTTTGTGTAAGGTAGTATTAAAAACTTTGTTGTATTTTAAAATAATTTTTTTATTATAAATTATATTAAATCAATTCCCTAAAATTCTATGAATTCCCTAAATTTCCCTAAAAATCCACATATTTTTACAGAAAATCTACAAAGTTTATAGAAATGTACATAATATTTCATAAATTACACAATAATTTCAGAAAATTTACATAATAATTTCAGAATATTTACAAAACTTATAGAAATGTACATAAAAAAAGTTCAGAAAAAATTTTAGAAAAATTTAAATAATTTCATATATTACATAATATTTCATAAATTACACAATAATGTCAAAAAAGTTCCAATAATTCCAGAAATTACACAATAGTTTCATAAATTACACAATAATGACATAAATTGCACAATAATTTCATAAATTACAGAAAAATTGCAATAATTTCAGAAATTACAAAATAATTACAGAAATTGCAATATTTTCAAAAATTACACAATAATGACAAAAATTGCACAATAATTTTATAATTATAGAAATTATCCAATATTTTTAAAAATTATAGAAATACATGTAATTAGGGGTGCAAGTTGAGCTGAGCCGGCTCGCGAGCGAGCCTGGGCTCGACTCGAGCTCGAGCTTCCCGAACTCGAGCTCGAGGTCATAGTGAGCTTGAGCTCGAGCTCAATTATTTGTGTTCGTGAGCTCGCGAGTCGGCTCGCGAGCTTAAAATTTGTTTTAAATATTTTTTTGTAATTTTTTTTATTTATACATATTTTTATATATTTAAGTACATTTCAATATTATATCAAGTTTATATTAAAACGTCACTATGTATTAAAATTATTAGTCAATATATCTTTTATTTTAATTTTATATACTAATAAAATATGGTATTCTTATTTATATTGTCGAAAAACAAGCTTAAGCAACATTTTAGTAAGTTTTGATATTTTTTTAAATGAATATTTAGTATAATGCATATGAATTTTATTGTTATAATTTAAAATCCACCTCATAAAATGTATTTATTTCTAAATTTATCATATATTATAATTATTAGTCAATAACTCATATTTCAGTTTTAGATGATATGAAAATATGGTGTTTTAGTTTATATTATCTAAAAACAAGCTTAATCAACAATTTAGTTTGATTTGATAATTATTTTATAAATAAATATTTAATATAATGCATATGAATTCTATCATTATAATTTCAATATCTACTACAACAAAATGCGTTTATTTTAAAATTCATCATATATTAGAATTATTGGCCAATACCTCATATTTTAGTTTTAGATGATATTAAAATATGGTATTTTAATTTATATTATCTAAAAACAAGCTTAATCAACAACTTAGTACGATTTGATATTTTTTTAAATAAATATATAATACAATAATTCATATGATTTTTTTTGTTATATTTCAATTTTCACTACAACGAAATGCATTTGTTTCAAAATTCATCATATATTATAATTATTAGTCAATATCTCATATTTTAGTTTTACATGATGTTAAAATATGATTTTTTTAGTTTGTATTATCTAGAAACAAGCCTAATCAACGATTTAATACATTTCGATAATATTTTTATAAATAAATATTTAATACAAATCATAGGAATTTTATCATTACAACTTCAATATCTACTACAACAAAATGCATTTGTTTCAAAATTCACCATATATTAGAATTATTAGTCAATATCTCATATTTTAGTTTTAGATGATATTAAAATATGGTATTTTAGTTTATAATATCTAAAAACAAGCTTAATCAACAACTTAGTACGATTTGATATTTTGTTTAAATAAATATTTAATACAATTCGTACAAATTTTATTGATATATTTCAATATTCACTACAACAAAATGCATTTGTTTCGAAATTCATCATATATTAGAAATATTAGTCAATATCTCACATTTTAGTTTGTATTATCTAGAAACAAGTTGATTTAATACGTTTTGATAATATTTTTATAAATAAATATTTTATACAATTCATATGATTTTTATCGTTATAATTTCAATATCTACTACAACAATATGCATTTGTTTCAAAATTCACCATATATTAGAATTATTAGTCAATATCCCATATTTTAGTTGTAGATGATATTAAAATATGGTAATTTCATTTATATTGCCTAAAAACAAGCTTAATCAACAATATAGTACGCTTTGACAATTTTTTTAAATACATATTTAATACAATTCATATGAATTTTGTAAAATAGTCCATATATTTTTTTCGTTGTTTTGGAAAAAAAATTTCAAATTTGAGCTTGAGCTCAGCTCGTGATCTACGAACTCGTTTACCTGAGCTCGAGCTCGGCTCCTTTGCAGCCCTACATGTAATTTCATAAATTACACAATAGTATCAGAAAAATTGCAATAATTTCAGAAATTAGACAATAATGACAGAAATTGCATAATAATGTCATAAATTGCAATAATTTATGAAGTTACACAACAATTACTGAAATTGCACAATAATTTCATAAATTATAGAATTTACCCTTTAAATATTACAGAAAATACATAATAATTTCATAAATTACACAATAATTACAGAATAATTGCAATATTTTCATAAATGGTTTAGCACACCTACCTAGACGGCGGAGGCAAGGGGAAGGGCAAATTCGGGTAGTGGTGGTGGGATGCGGGGGAAGACGGTGGAAGTGGTGGCGGGGGTAGATGGTGGCAGTGGTAGGGGGTAGACGATGGCGGAGAGAGAGGGGGGGGGGGGTGAGTGGTGTTGGTGAGTGGTGACAGTGGTGGTGGTGAGTGGTAGTAGTGATGGTGGTGGTGGTGGTGGTGGTGGTGGTGGTGAGTGGTGGCGGTGATGAGTGGGGGGAAAGGGGAGAAGTGAATCACCAAGAAGGGGGAGGGGGGATTTTTCAGCAGTTGGGAGACAAAAATGGCTAAGTGTCCCATTTATATACTAAGACTTTTTGGAGCGACTTTTGTATTACATGTCTAATGTATAACCGTTACAAAATATATCTACGAACGGTTGAAAAACTATTATTGAAGCCATTACAAATGTAGAGACGACATCGTTTGTAAGCACACACAACCGTCCGTTTATATAGCCGTTACAAAGTGAGCTACAAGATTTGCAATACAAAAATACGATGTCGTTTTGCGTAGTGGAAATGCATTACAAAAGACGGTACAAATTGAAATTTATTTTACAAAAATCATCATTAAAAATTCATAAAAACCCATGGGAAAAATGTAATTTTGGTCCACTTTCTTAACGGCGGTGGCATTTTGGTCCAGGCCATTTTTAAAATAGCGATTTAGGACAGTAATTTCTAAAAAGTGATAATTTCAGTCTGAAAAAACCCTAATTTGGCGGAAATCTCCACCTGTCTGGCTACCATTTCACATGTTGATCAAAAAATAAAAATTCACTTACATGGTAGGTTATTTGGCAAGTATGGTGAGGTGGCATGGTGGCATGTTTTATTTCTAAAAATCCATTTAAATAATAATATTATTCTTAAATATATATTATTTAAATATAAAAATAAGTATAAATTTTATAATTTTATAATAACTTGATAAATTAAATGAAAACTAATACAAAAGATTAATATACTGTTGACATCAAAATTTTGGAATAAATTACCAATTAAAGTCGAAATAAATCGGCTAATAATTGGGTTCCAAATGATAGTCCATAATAAATTTGGGCTTATCGTAAGGAAAACAAATTAAATTCATAAACCCATATTAAATTTGGGTCTTATGTAATTTTATGGGTCGATCTAAAATATAAAATTATTATTTTTGGATTGATTAAATTGGGCCAACTACATGTTCGAAATGCAGTCCATCGAAAGACTAGTCCATGTCAAAGCCCACGGTGATCAAGCCCAACAGACATGAGCCTAAGCTACCGTAGCCCTACTCATGCCTATAAATAAGAGGCCTCCACCACTCAAAAAGAGGAAATTACATAGAGCATTGGAGCACAAGACGAGAAGTCACTCCATACAACACAAGAAATCCAAAGGGATCCAAGTCCAAAAGCTCCCCGCCACAACGAAGATCCACGACCACGAAGGTTTCACGTCTTCATCGGCATCAAATCCTTCAAGGCCTTGATACCAAATTTCAAGGTACCGCGTAGTTTGCTCCACAAATTCGGAGGAGATACACATCAACATCCAAAAACAAGCGTCAAGCCCTTGGATCGAAATTCGGAGAGAAGAATCAGGGGATTACATTCAATATAGAGATTGTATCCACTTTTATTTTTAAATCAATAAATTCCATTTGTCCATATTTTTCTTATCTTGTAATTATTTTTGCAGACACGAAATTTTGTGTGAACAAATTTCTGGCACGCCCAGTGGGACAATCTCTACCCCTCATCTCTTCTTCCTACATCAAAGTTCAAGTCACCACGTCAAAATGCTCAATGGCGCCCAAGAAGGATCAAGTCACCGTCAACACCACTATCGCCGGTCAATCCTCCACCGGGGGCAAGATTGTTGATACAATCCCTTCAGATGGTTCAAACTTGGCAAGTCCAGACGAGATCAACTCCAAATCCACGCATTTTACTGTCCTCCCCGCTGCGATGGCCAACGCGACAGCAATGGAGGAACAACTAGCACAAATGGCCAAAGCCATCGCTAATCTCCAGAAGACCATCGAGAAAAAGACCTCCAAATCGCCCAATTGATGAGCAACCAAGAGCATACGAGTGTTGAAGAAACCAACGACAGCCACAAGCATGCCTCCTTCTCAAACTATGTTAAAAGCGAGAAGCAAGTGGATAAATCACCACCGACGCATGACTTCGTGCAAAAGTCTACAAATTCTGAAATATCTATTGCTGCATGGTCTGTTCAATAATTGCAAGAGATGATCACCAACACCATCAAAGCTCAATATGACGGAACGACCCAAAGCTCGCCCACGTATTCAAAACCATATACCAAGTGCATCGACGCATTGAGGATGCCAATGGGATACCTGCCGCCGGAACTGCGACAATTCGACGGAAGAGGCAACCCAAAGCAACACATCATCCACTTCATCGAGACATGCAATGATGCCGGCACCGACGGTGATCTCTTGGTGAAGCAGTTCGTCCGATCGCTTAAAGGGAACGCTTTTGAATGGTATGTCGATCTACAGCCCGAGTCAATTGAAAGTTGGGACGAGATGGAGAGGCAATTCCTAAATCGCTTCTATAGCACCCCTCGGACGGTGAGCATGTACGAACTCACCAACGCAAGGCAGTGGAAGGACGAGCCAGTGACCGACTACATCAACTGTTGGCGCACTCTAAAAATGAACTGCAATGACAAACTCTCAGAGGCCTCGGCGATAGAAATGTGCATCCAAGGTATGCATTAGGGTCTTTTTTACATCTTGTAGAGGATCAAGCCAAAAAGCTTTGAGGAGTTGCCTACCCGCGCGCATAACATGGAGATAAGCATCACCAATCACAAACCTAAATTTCCAATTGACTACCAAAAGAAGGAGTCAAAAGAGGATGAAGACTTCGTCACACCCGACGTCAAAGAGCCCATGGCCATCAAAGCAACTTCTATCAAATTTCCACCAAGCGAAAGAAGGAGTGAAGGGCCTCAAAACCACCAAACGCCACGTTACAATGGTTGGCTTACTTTGGATGACGAAGACACGGCAGGAACAAACGTCGTCAGCGTCACTCCAACAAGTGACTTGCATATTTTGGAAACCAAGGAGAAAGCTCTACCGGCAGCGCCACCAAAACTTCAATTAGATAGTGCTGAGCCTATACGAGTGGAGGCCTCTGATGCTGACATGAAGCCCTTCACCAAGGTGGAATACGTTGTTGATGCCAAGCCCTACCTCGAGAGAAATGAGATGCAAGAAGTAACACCATAAATGATCCCAGTCTGTCAATCAATCAATGGGGCACACTCCAAACCCATTCCTTCAGAAAGCGATGATGAAAAGCTCGATAAATTGACCATCGCTGAAGTGCCAACAAGTAGAGATCATAAGCCAATGAGGCCGCCTTACTCGCCAACATTCCCTTATGTGGTTCAATCCGACGACAAAGACAAACAAAGCTCGTCACAAGACCATGCTCCTCCACTATCCAATGGAATCAAACAACAAAGTAAGGTGAAATCCAACGATCCTCAAGGTGCCAAGGTTGAACTAATCAAGCCCGTCACCGGTTGACACTCGTTGATCTCAAGTAAACTACTTCTGCTGAAAAATCAACCCGAAGAAATGCCGGGGGCATTTAGCTCAAAAGCTTACCACCTCTTGGCTAAAGCAGGGTACGACTTTTCTGCCCCATCTCGACTCAACAAGTTAAATCCAGAGTTGACTGGTGAAAAGATCCATGGATTAACTGAAGCACAACACGAGTTGAGAAGAAAAGGCTTCCGCGTCAACCAACCACGCACTGGCTTAGGCTTCACTCCCGATGGACTTGTGCGCGATCGCCTCGAAGATGGTTCTGCGCGACAACTGAAGAAAAGAAGTCAATGTGACCCAACAAACAAATCGATATAAAAAGGTGAAAGTCAATAACTTCATGAGTCTCGGCCCCGGGGAAGTAAGACGTCATTCCTGCTCATCCCCTCAAACAAGCCAATCAAAGTGAAGCGACGCATCGCCAGACGATTGCATGATCCAGAAAGCATTTCAAATGAAGAGGACGAAGAAAGCATCAAGCTACGTCAATCCAACTACGTCAGTGTTGCTGAAGACTCTGACTCTAAGATCTCCATAAATGAGATTCAAGACGCTCCCAAGCACAACTTGAAGGTGGAGAACATGAAACCTCCATCATCTCAAATCAAAGACACGGCCTCGACCTTACAAATGAAAAGTTCATGAATAAGTTGCTCCATGACGCACGAGCCTAAACTGCACGTTACTCCTGGCCCGCATGAGTATAAACTGTGTACAGCATCCCTCCTGTTAAAAAAAAAAGAAGAGAATAAAGAAAATTCAAGTTTCTTTGAACTACGTTGTGACTTGATCCCTTCACGAGGTACGTAGGCAGCTTAGGTATATGTTCCTAAGTTCAGTCATATCTTCAAATAAGTCCGTTGTTGTTTTAAGCAAGACCTCTTTCCCACAATGAAAATACAAGCAAAATGCATTCTAGAGGTGTCGAGCATACTAAGCCATGTTGTGCATGCTAAGTCGTGCTCTTTTCGGAAAGAAATCAGGCAAAAAAAATGAAGGGAGATAGTCGAACACGCCCTAGCCTTGTTCAAGAACACGGTTGTGTCCATGGGAGCAAGCAGAACACACCCTGGGGGTCCAGAAACACAGTCGTATCAGAAAAAAAAAGGGTCTCACCTGCAACAAACCGAAAGGAACACACCCTGGTCGTGTTCTCTAACATGGCCATGTTCTCTCGGCCATGTAAAAAAACAAAAAATAATTCTCTCGAGAAGGAAGAGGGCAATGCAGAGGTTGGTCGATTTCATATCCAAACTAAACAAGTTTTGGAGTTCAGATTAATCTTAAATGTGCATTGCAACCGTTCGTATCATGGTCAATGTCAACAAGAAAAGAAATGCTCCAAATGATATGCAATGAAAATTTCGAGAAGGGACTGCGTAAAAGAAATACTTTTATTGCACAAAGATCCATTTACATCGCAAGAAGACAAGAAAAAAAATAAAATGGAGATAGCGCTAAATGCTAAACACTCAGGCGAACAAGTTGAAAGTTGTCAAATCTCGTCTTGAGTCTTCAAGAAGCACATCCATTTTCTTCAACTCCCTTGGTTAGCTTCTTCGAACAAATATGAAGTCTCTTCAATCAGTGGGGTCTTCTATCTCTTGGCGACCACGTCCCTTAAGGTTAGACAAATTCTCTTCGGCTTCTTGGCAAGGGTCTTCTCACTCAAGTAGAAAAGGCTTCTCATCAAGTGCTTCACAGCTTGGGGGCAATGATCAACATCAACAAGTGGAGCAGCCAAGGTTGTTCAAGTCAGAAAGCAGCTTTCGCTCAAGAAACGCATGAAGAAGACGTCGTTTGGAGGAAGGTTGACCGAATCGGAGGTAAGCATGCTGTCTAAATCTGTGGAAAGCCGGTGGCGCACCAAAAGTAAAGATCACGACTTCATGGCATGGAGGGCTTACAAACGTCATCGCCTAGCATCTCTTTAAAAGAAAAGACAACCTCGTCGTTGAAATCTCCAAGTACAAGCGGCCATGAAGTTTCAACTTCCTCTCTGGACTTCGCTAACGGTGGAAGGCAAGACGTCACAGAAGGTATCCTAGCTCGAGGAAAGCTTGAAGAATGTCCTTGTAGCAATGCAAGTGAAAAGAAACGCGCGGATGACGGCATGGATTTCGACTTCGTGAAAGATGCTTGGACGATGGCCTCGCTCTTCTTCTATGGTGAGGGTCTTGTTGCAGATGCGCATGAAGGAAAAATGTGCGAAGAACGACGTGGATCTCGACTTCGTGAAGGACGCTCGCACAATGACCTCGCTCTTCTTCTATGGTGAGGGTCTTGTTGCAAATGCGCATGAAGCAAAAAACGTGTCAACGACGGCATGATTCCCGGCTTCGTGAATGATGCTTGCATGTTGACCTAACATATCTTCCGTGAAAAAAGGATGTCTTGCAAAATTTGGACGATGTAGTCTCCATGAGCCTTGTCGACGATGCGGTGAAGACTCGAAAATGCAAACGCAACATAGGCTTCACGTCACAAGGAGAAGGTTTGTCCACCAAGCCCTTGGATTGAGGAGGAGTGGTGGAGCGGGAGTCAAATGTCTCTCTCGTCGCCTCTTCAGACCACTGATAGATGTGGATGACTTGTGCAAAGATTGAACCTTGGACGGTTGAACGATGTCGGCCGGCCATGGATGTACAAAGAGTGCCTTTCGCCTTGAGATTGTCCTTACCAATTCGAATGATGATGCTTGGGAACGGCTCGGTACAATCTTCCAAGTCCATGTCTGAAAATTAAAGAAGAAATATGAAGAAATTAAAAGCCGAAGTCATCCTTTTATAATGGTTCTTCATGAGAGAAAGTTAAAAAAATTGTCATATTTCTCAAATTATGAAATAAGAAGGAGAAGTGCAAGAATATCAATTCCCATAATTTGAAGAATTTAGGATTGTCTTATTTCCTTCAATTCGCCATTGTCAGCAAGAAAAGAGAAAAAAAAATTCCTTTCAGTTAGTTTCTTTGCAAGGCAATATGGCATGCACAAGAATAATGGATCTCTTGCAAAAAAAAAAAAAAAAAAAAAAAAAAGAAAGAGAGAGAGAGAGAGAGAGACAAAGAGAATCTCGGCCGAAGCTTCTCAGTAATTTGCAAAGGAAAGGAAAATGCATGTTTGGCCATGTGGGGGATTGCTTGCCAAAAGAAACAAAAACCAAAAAAAAAATGAAATGAGTCCCTGTTGTTGTTGTTTCGAATTCGATTGATCTCGGGCCAAAATTCTTGGGCCTTTTATCAAGAAAATGTCTTGGGTCTTTGATAGGCTCATATTCAAAAAAAAAAAAGAAATTACTTCAACTCCTGCCCCCGACAATATTTGGCATGTTTTTCGTCGAGCCTTGAAGTGGGGGCATCTCTTGACATCAAAATTTTGGAATAAATTATCAATTAAAGTCGAAATAAATCGGCTAATAATTGAGTTCCAAATGATAGTCCATAATAAATTTGGGCTTATCGTAAGGAAAACAAATTAAATTCATAAACCCATATTAAATTTGGGTCTTATGTAATTTTATGGGTCGAACCAAAATATAAAATTATTAATTTTGTATTGATTAAATTGGGCCAACTACATGTTCGAAATGCAGTCCATCGAAAGACTAGTCCATATCAAAGCCCACGGTGATCAAGCCCAACAGACATGAGCCCAAGCTACCGTATCCCTACTCATGCCTATAAATAAGAGGCCTCCACCACTCAAAAAGAGGAAGTTACATAGAGCATTGAAGCACAAGACGAGAAGTCACTCCATACAACACAAGAAATCCAAAGGGACCCAAGTCCAAAAGCTCTCCGCCACAACAAAGATCCACGACCACGAAGGTTTCACGTCTTCATCAGCATCAAATCCTTCAAGGTCTTGATATCAAATTTCAAGGTACCACGTAGTTTGCTCCACAAATTCGGAGGAGATTACACATCAACATCCAAGAACAAGCGCCAATCCCTTGGATCGAAATTCGGAGAGAAGAATCAAGGGATTACATTCACTATAGAGATTGTATCCACTTTTATTTTTAAATCAATAAACTCCATTTGTCCATATTTTTCTTGTCTTGTAATTGTTTTTGCAGACACGAAATTTTGTGTGAACATATACTAACATTCAGTTTTCAAATTTAAATATCTATGCCAATATAACTTTTAATCAATTATAATTGGTCGTCATGGCACGCCGTCCCTGCGTACATATAATAAATAATTTTTTACGCTTTAAAATAAATTATAAATAAGAGTAAAATATATAAACTAACACATCACATTAAAAAAAACAAAGAAAGAAAAAACTAATATAAATTTTGAAAAATTGAATAAAGTAGTTATCATATCAGTTGAGAGTTATTTTTGGCATTATAAAAAAATAGTTCGGTGGTGTCATTAATCGCCATTTGTGAGTAAAAAATGGGTTTTTTTTTATATAATATAGATAGATAACTATATTTTATTAACTATATTTAAATCATAATTTATTTTGAATATATTTAATAAATTACATTATTTACTACTAAAAATATTTAAATTAAAAGTACTTATTATTTTTATTTAAAAACATTAAATCAACTGAAAACTTTTAAAAATTTAATTATTCTTGAGTCTCTTTTAATTATTTAAATTAATTTAATCAAATTTTAATTTCTGGATAGGGGCAATGCGTCTTCGCCTCTTCCCTGTTTCAGATTGGGGGCCGACTGCGCCCCCCCCCCCCTGTTTCTATAATTAGGAGACGCAAGGTCACCGAGATTGGGGGGTGGCGGCAACCCTGTTTCTAGTTGAGGGGCGACGGCCCCCTATTTTTGTAACTGGACGGTGGTGGATTGGGGGTAAACGGCGGGGGACGGTGGGGAATTAGGGGTAGGCCATAGGCGGCAGGGACCGGTGGCGGGTTGGGATGGGAAGGACGGGAGGGGGTTGGGTGGGGTAGGAATGAAATGAAATTAATAAAAAATGATAATTTCGCAAGAGTGGTGAGATGGCAATGACATGTCTTCCTGCCACGTAAAAGAAATAACAGTATTTTAATCCACGTACGCAAAATTCGCTGATCAAATTAAAAATTCCCAATTTTAGACTATCATGTGCATCTCACTTGATCTATTCCGGTCAAATTAGGGTTTGTTGGACTGAAATTGCCACTTTTTAGAAATTAATATCCTGAACCGCTATTTTAGAAGCGGCCTGGACTAAAATGCCACCGCGCTTAAGAAAGTGGACCAAAATTGTATTTTTTCCAAAATCCATTTTCAGAATTGCTAATGTTAAATAAAGTTATAGAATGTGTGAATAACATAACTGAAATCATAATACATTTGAATGCAGATTGATATATGGTCACATAATGAAATAAATTTATATATGCATAATTGTTAGTATTTCATTTGATGTAACTTTGATTATATATTGTTGTACTGCATCGTTTAATCATACAAATTGGTTTATGGATGTCGAGATATCGTATCTGGTACATAATAGTAGCTTGTGAATCTAGTGCATCATTGAAACAGGCCATCTGATATTAAGTCGGACCGTTAGATGTGATCAAAAGCCCAAATTCTTAAATATATTCAAGTTTGGTATGAATCGAGTGCACGGATTATAAGATATCATACCGGGAATGATATTTTTTTATATGTACACACTAATTGTAACGGCTATACGAATAAATAGTTATTTCTAGAATTTGTAACGGTCTTTATAATATCTCTTGTAATATTCGTGAAAATTTTAGGTATCCCTCCAAAATTTTTGGTTTTCCGCCCAAATAATTAGGTTGAAGTGGTGTTTGTAATGGCTTCTGTGAGAGCCGTAACAAATTTTTTTTTTCCCTCCTAAATTTTTAATTGGTTGGAATCTTAAGCGCCTTTTTTTTTACCGGTTTGGAATGGCTTTTATGTCAACTCTCTTCTTCCCGGCCGTTTCATATAGTTATTTTTTTCTAAAAGAATATATAAATATTCATAAAATAAAAAAATATTAAATATTTCATTACAAAGCACTAGAAACCCGGTGCCTCATCTTCATCAGTCTCATAGTCCTCAAAATTGTCCTCGTCTTCTTCGCCTTCATCTTGGGCCATTCGAGAAGTTCATGCTCACTGTTGGCGTGCTATGGAAAATAAACAAAAAGTTGTATACCATTAGGATCATGTAGGTCGTACGTTTGATTGTCCATAGCAACTTCAGCAACATGTATGTCTTTATTTGGCTTATACGCGATATTGGTCCATCCAGACTCGTCGATTACTCTCCGAGCCTTGGTTTTTCAAACGGCCATCCAATCCGCTTTACCTCTCTTCTTGCTCGGGAACTCTATGTACTAAACTTGTATTGCTTGTTGTGCCAGTATGAATGGTTCATCTTTCTGGTACAACTTTTTGAAATTAACATTAACGAGGTGATACCGAGGGTGTACCTTCATGCCTCTAATCGGATCGGCCCAAGGACACTTGAATAGCACAACATACAAGTTCGGAATAAGTGAGTATGTCAACTGAATTATCTCTTCGAGTATCCCATAGAAGTCATTGTCCGTATCTGTGTACGATGGGCTCTTCACACACACCCCACAGTTCATTGTTGACTTGTCCGCGTTGTGATGTTTCGTTTGGAAGTTGAAACCATTCACAAAATAACACAGGAATGTTGTCACCTCACCGCATGCACCCTAATAGTGACACTTAAGGAGCTCCTGATCTGTTCCATTCAATTCAGGATAAACCTGCAAATTCAGTTCGTATAGATACAAATTAATTACAGCATATTGGAACCAAATCAGCCTATACAAAAAAATTCATCAACTTACACGATGTTTGAACCAATTCCTGACATCAGTTGCTACTAGTGATCAATAATTGGATCTTCCGAATGGTGGTCGCGCCCATATAGTTCGTTCAGGAATTCCCTGATTGCAAATACATATTAATGAAAATGCACGCTCACAACCAAAATTTACCCATATATATGCATATACTTACTCGTAATGTGCGTGATCGGTTGTCGAAGCCGTCAAATATAATTACTGATTCTAAACTGTAGTAGTCGTGGAACCAGGTCGAATCCCAAGGGAATTATCGATTACTTTCTCGATCTAGATGTAGTAACCAAAAAAGGGGGGTATGAATTAAGTACTAATTATAAATGAACTAAATTAACAAAAGCAAGAGTAAAACAACTGAGAAGAGATTATAGATGAAAAAGTCCAATTCAAGGGGGTTCGTCTCACCAATCGTTATGTTTATCATGGATCACTAAGGGTTAATTCCATAACCAAGCATTCAACTCTGGAATTTATTAGGATAGCCGTAACAAATCCCTGTTTTCCTATCGTAGTGGATTTGACTCAAGCATCTAAATCCAAACTTATTATATCAAGACTGGGCACGATAGCGTTCCATATCTCATCAATAATAGCATTTGCATCAATGAAAACAGTTGAATCTAGATCAAATAACCGAGATAGCTGCAATTATCTAACCTAGTTTTCTCGTCCCTATAAATAAATCATGCAAAGCACATAATAAATTTGCTCGCTACTCATACCACTAATTCATGATAATTACGGATCACTGAACTCATGGATAGCAATAGAATAATCAATATTGAATCGAATTGTCAGATCTATCAATAATAATCATTCTGTTAATAGTAAATCAAGACGAGAAATACTTGGCGAAATCAGATAAATTCAAGATCTCAAAACATAACAATAGGGTTTAACGTTTCCCTTGAATCGGAATAGAAAACTAGCTACTAAACATGTTCATAGCTAAACAAAATATTCTAGATGAAAGCATAAATTCAGAGACAGAGAGAGAACACGATGATCAAAAGATGGATTTTCTCTGTGCTCTAGTCTCCTTTTTATAGCTGAGAGTCCCTTCCCTATGCAGCTTCAGAGTCCTCTTTTGTGCCAATTTCAGAGTCCTCCTTTGTGCCAACTTCGGAGTCCTCGCGCAGATCTGGATGTAGGTTAAGGCGTGATCACGCCTTAGAGGTTGTTCAAGTCTGCCCATTCAAAAGTCTCCTTATCTTCCCACGCAGACTTGGATGTCGGATAGGGCGTGATCACGCCCTGATGCTTGTTGAAGTCTGCATATTGCTGTTTTGCACTTTGATCACTTTTCTGTCTTTATTTGGGCTTTTTAACTCCTTTTCTTCACAACGGGTGAATCTCGATTATTCATTCAAACCTGCATAACTCGGCTAAAAATGTAAATGAAACCTTTAAAAACCATACGAGTTAAGCATGCATATGAGAGATGAAATGCACCCTATCAGTGCGTGACTACTTCACAATTGCATAACACATACGTCTCGATTATATGTCGTTCTTGACCACTTAGTCATCTCTTCTTTGAGGCACCACTAGTTCGGCCAGGGTAGTTGAAAATACACTTGGATGTTGTCATTGTTGGTCGTCAGATTGTCGTTTCGGGCGAGTCTGCTTCGTTTGCAAAGAACGTATGACTCAAAGTAGTGGAAGTGAATAGCCCGATTTCCTCCACAATGCAGTCCTCCACAATTGACGCCTCGATGTGTGCTTTGTTCTTCACCTTCTTCTTCAAACCGTGAAGGAATCTATTCAGACAAATGTTTATTAACATACCGATGACAATAAAAGTGCAACAAATTAAATAGATTTACAGAAAATAATTAAGAGTAGTTTTAATTACCTCTCAAATGGGTACATCCACCTATACTGCACTAGCCCTCCCACACGAGCCTCGTATGGCAAGTGAACAATGAGGTGCTCCATTGAGTCGAAGAAAGGTGGCGGAAAGATTTTCTCAAGGTTGCACATGATCACGGCTACGTTGTCTTACAACTCCTGTAGTGTGGTGACATCAAGCGTAGTTGAGTATATGTGTTGGAATAGCAAACTCACCTCTATTAATGAGTTCCACACATGCTCAGGAAGCATCTTGTGGAAGGCAATTGGGATCAACTTCTGCATAAATAGTGGCTCTTCATCCCGTGCATCCTTAACTCCGTGAAATCAACGCAACGGGCAATATTACATGCTTAACCATCAGGAAACCTCAGACAGCAAATCTAATCATATATCCTCCTCTTCTGCTCCTTCGTCAAGGTATACACCGCTTTAGGCATCGCATTCTGTCTTTGTTCGTCCAACTCAAGCTACGGCCGATCGCATATAGTTTTCAAGTCTTTACATGCATTCAGATTGTCTTTGGTTTTTCCCTTTACATCTATCACGGTGCATGACATCAAGGTTGTGCCATATCAGATTCGTTGACCAGTATAAAAGATCCTAAAATATGCTTTTCTTCGTCCACTTGTGGATGGTACCATATCCTGGTGAGAGTGGCATAGGTTCTTTGACAGCAAGACTGAATTTTTCTACCAAATCGTGAATCTGCTCTCCAATCAGCCGCGAGCGTTCAACCTTCCTTTCCACTCGATTTCTAGTGAAGGCTTTCTTATTCCTGTGGTAAGGATGATTTGCAGGGAGAAATTGCCTCTGGAAGTCAAAGTAGCACGCCTTTCTACCGTGATGCAGATGGAATGCTCGTGTGTCATCCATACAAAGTGGACACCCCATAATACCAGCGATACTCCATCCAGATGCTATCGCATATACAGGTAGGTCGTTTACGGTCCACATCAATGCTGCACGCATCATGAATACTTGGTTGGTGGCATTATCATGCGTCCATACGCGCACATGCCACAATTGCAAAAGCTCCTCGATCAACGGCTCTAGATACACATCGATCAAACACTTCGAATTTGACAATTCAGGGATCACCATCGGGAGGAACATATACGCAGACTTCATGCACATTCCCGGCAGGAGATTGTACGGTATGAGTATAACAGGACAACATGAGTAAGTTTTACCATACTGCCCATGGGTCGCAAACCCGTCTGTGCACAGTCCCAGCCTAACATAACGGGGCTACAATTCAAAGTCGGGATATGTCTGGTCAAAATGCCTCCAAGCCTCTGTATCGGACGGATGAGACATGGAGCCCTCCTCCATCTGATGTGTGGCATGCCAACTCATGTGCTCAGCAGTTGTTGTCGAAGCAGACAACCTTTGTAACGGCTTTCGTGGCAAAAAAACTATCCGTTGAAATATAGTCGTTAGAGCCATAAAGTATTGGAACGGCTTTCGTAACGACACATTCCTCAAGAAACAAGCCATTGCAATTGTAACTGTTTTTCTATCAGTCTTTGTTAGTTAACATTTCAAATGATTTTTTAGTACAATTCTTGTAACAACTAAGTTATATTTTAACCAACTGTAACAAAATAAACGGACTGATTAAAAGGCCATCCCAAATTTGTAGTGGATTGGTATATTTTACCGGCTATTGTAACGGACGCTCTCAGGAAGACGTGCAGTCGTTACATGATTAACAAGCAATTCCAAAGGCCGGTACAACTTGTAACGACTTCACGTTTGTAACGGCTATTAATATATCGTCATTTTGTAATAGTCGTAGAAACGATTCTTCCTACGACCACAATACAAATACCTTTCATCTAAAATTGTGACATCATTAAACTACTTCCCTGCCACGTTTGTTACAAAGACCGTTGATATTGGAATGGCCTTGTGGCCGTTAAAAAAGATCATTCCAAATCCCGCATTTTTTGTAGTGGTGGTCAAAGTTTAGAAAAATGGGTGAACTAATCAAAATGTCCTTATACACTGAATTATTTTTTATTTAATTCTTAAAAATTTTTTAGACTACAATGCGCATGGAGAGGTTTCTTAAGGTTTTTACACAGATGAGCAATAATGCAATTTGCCTCAGTGACAAAATGATCAATTTCAGGCCTTTGGTTAAAAATAGCATATTCTTCGGTCCTTCAGTAGCTTTATCGCTATCTCTAACTATGTTCAACCCTCGCGCTAGTCCATTTCTGGGTGCCTCGTTAGGCCATAGTTGTTCTACTTTATCCCCCGTTGAGCTATGCCTTGATTTGGCGTTTTTCCTTTTAGACTTTTGTAAAGCAATGGCCGCCGTCTCGTAGCCTTTGCTTCCCATTAAAGGGACTTGGATCTCCCTCATCATTTGGATTCCCGCATACCACCTTCGGACGTCTTGTCCCTTTTGGGGATGGTTTTCCGCTTGCAATCCGCAACAAACCTTAGGGGGGTATTTTTAATTTTTCAAACATTGAGCGAGTATTTATAATTATGTCAAACTTCAGGAGAGATGACTATAATTTACCCTAAAAAAAACTTCTACCATTTATTCCCAACAAAAGCAGGAACTATTGTAAATACCCCTTTCAAGTTTTTCTTTTTCTTTTGCCATCAGTCATTAACATTGGAAACATTCATTCATACCAAGCTAAAATATTGGAGTCTCGTGAACTCCATTTTGGGAATCTTTAGCAACTTTTGGTAGAGCTGGTAATTGTAAAGATTCACGTGCATGCTTGCATATTGACTGCCTCAAAATTATTGTAACATTAGATGGAGACAACATATTGGAAATGAGCAGCTGGGTTTTTGTTGTCATCAGAAACAGCCCCGTGAGCACCTACGCGTATTCATACTGAAGTTGATCATCTTTTCTTTTTTAGGGTTGTGGGCTTGTTGTGCCGAACAGTCAGCTAAACTGTGCGAAAATCTTGAAAAATTATTGTTGTCGTGTTATAGAAAAATTCTTACCTTAAGTTGATTTGGGCAAATCAAATCAATCATAAAGTAAGTGTGATACATTTATTATGTGATTGATCATTTTTCCTGAACTATATACCAATTACACGACAAATATTTTGCACTTTTCGTATGATTGGCTCAAATTTGACCAAACCAAATCTGAGCTAAAATTTACTCGTGATGTATTAGTTAATTAATTATTGCTATCTGCATACAGATATCCGGGGTAAAATGCTTTTTTGGTTCCGTAAGATTAGGATATTATTTATTTTTGTACCACAACTTAGGTAGGTGGATGTTTTAGTCCCATAAAACACATTTTTTCAGTTTTTTTTGGTCCCAAAACATCATGTGCAACTTAGGTAGGTGACTGTTTTAGTCCCATAAAATACATTTTCTAGTTTTTTTAATTCCAAATGTAGGTGGTTGTTTGAGTCCCATATAGCCGTATCATTATATATGATAATAACTGTACCTTCTTCTTAACTATTAACATGTGCTATGTGAAAGTCTATCATACAACCAAAGTTAGGTGAGGTGGGCTAGTCCTAGGATTTGTAGTTCAAGAAAATGTTTCATTTTATGATACCTGCATGCGGTATAAACAAAGGGATTTTACGTGTTATAAAAAAGTGTTTAATGTAAAATTAAAGATTTTTATGTGTCTTAAAAGAGCGTTTAATATATATTCATTCGAAATTTTATTTTCAAAGGAGTATCTAATAAGCTAGTTAATCTAATTCAATTTATACATGATGATGATGATGCATGTCGGGCCTTCCTCTTGGTACTCATTTCTCCACTCGATTACTAATGACAACTACAAATCAAGTATCATGATGAGATGGCAGAAAAGAGGAAAAAGTTGATCAATAATTAAATTTAAACTAGGATTAAAGGCAATTTTAATCCCCTAACTAGTGTCTTTTCTTATTTTAATCCCATAACTTTCTAGAGTTTTAATTTAGTTCTGTAAGTATTTAAAAGTGATCAATTTTGGTACACTGTCCGCCGAAAAGTTGAAAAAAGTCACCGAAAATTCGCACATGGGACTCACGTGACAATTAAAATTGGGAAAATAGTTTTAATTGGACCAAACCAGCTGACATGGCGCTAAAATGGATTTTTTTTAAAAAAAAAGAAGGAATGACGTGGATTTCTTATCCACATTACCTGAACACATGGAATTGGGGGGAAAACAAAAGCACTTCCTCCAAATCTGCCCTAAACAGACGATTGAAGCCCCAAAATTTGAAGCCCTAAAATCTAAACGAAAGAAGAGCCCTAAAAATCCCTACAGTCGTTTGCAAAGAGGAGCAAGGAAGAGAAGACAGAAGATGGCGTATTCAAGCGGAGAACTGGAAGAGAATGGTGGTGATAAGGCACGCGAGGCATGTGGGTATGCCTCCTCCACAATACTGTAAGTCCCCCGCAACTTTATTTACATCTTTTCTGATTAAAGAATGCTTCAAATATTCTTTGTGTATATTTTTATAGAGTGTGTGGACCCTTGCTGGGTTTATAATTGAATATTTTTGTTGGTTTTGTATGTATTGTGGACCCTTGTTGGGTTTTTATTGTTTATGTGCATTTTTGTATGTTTGTTGATGTATCTGTGGACCCTTGTTGGGTTTTTTTAGTGTTTTGGTGTTTTGCTGGGTATTTGAATATGTGCCACCCCTGTTTATAGGGTCCCCTAGTATTCCTTTGTTTACTATTTTGTTGACTGTTGCTTTTTTGTTTTTTGTTTTTTTTTAATTCCAGACCCCCAAAGTGATTCCATTACAGTGTCTATGCATTACAATGGTTTAGCTAGACATGTCCCTGAAGCAATGTATGAGGGGGGTAGTGTGTCCAAATATAATTATGTATTGGCCCAAGAGATAAATATTGAGACATTAAACTTGTTTTCTAATCGTCTTGGGCTAGGGAAGGATAGAAGATTTTATGTAATTGTGAATAAAGGGTTCAAATTGTTAGTTGATAACAAATATATGAAGAGAGAATGGAGGAAAATTAAAAAAAAAATAAAAAATAGGGAGATGTTTATTTATGTTGAAGTTGAGGGGGATGAGGGGCTTGTTAGAAATGAAGTGGATGGGGTGGGTGAAGGTGAGGTCTTTACTTTTCTGGGGCCTGAAGTGTTTGAAGGTGGGGGTGAGGGTCTGAAGAGTGGTGAGGGTGGTGAAGGGGGTGAATGTGTTGCAGGGGGTGAGAGTCTACAGGGTGGTGAGGGGGAAGATTTTCATGATAGTGACTTTGAAGGGGAAGAATTACATGAGGGTCGTGAAGGAGATGAAGAGGGTGAGGGTGTTGAAGGTGAAATTGCTAGGGATTCAATGGATAGTGATGAGTCTAGGGAGGATGAAGAGGAGGATGTGGTGGATAATGATGGTGAACTAGATGAAAAGAGGGATTCAGACAATGGGGATGAAGAGGGTGCTGCAGGGCCTCTTTTTAATGTAGAAGAAATATATGACCCCACATTCGAAATTGGGATGTTGTTTAGCAATAAATAAGAATTTAGAAAAGCTTTGCAATACCATGCAATAAAGACAAAGAGGACATTGAAATTCACTAAAAATGACAAACAAAGGGTGTATGCAATATGTGGGAATGTTGATGGTCAATGGAAGATTCATGCAATTAAAGTAAAGGGTGAAAAGACACTTCAGATTAATTTGTTGCAATCTCACCACTCTTGCCAACAAATCTTTGGAGTGAAGAATATGAAGACAAAATGGTTGAAAGATAGGTTTTTGCAGAAGTTTGAATCTGATCCGAAGAGGTGTGTCAAAGGGTTCAGGGTGCTGAGGAATTTGAATACACTTTTATGGCGGACAAACAAAAGGGCTTAATGCAAGCTTTTGAAGAAGTCTTCCCTGGGAGTGATGTAAGACATTGTGTGATGCACTTGCATAGCAATTTTAAGCAAGCTGGTTTTAGGGGTTTAGCTTTTAAAAATGCTTTGTGGAATGCAACACGAGCCTGTACAGTTAGTGAATGGAAGATGAGATTTCAAGAACTTAAAAATCTTTCAGAAACTGCATATGAATGATTGAATGAAATGCCAGCAACACAATGGTCTATATCACATTTCAATGAGATTAGCACTTATGACATGCTGCAGAATAATGTATGTGAGTCTTTCAATGCGTGTATATTGGATGCTAGGGAAAAACCCATTTTAACTATGTTAGAATAGATTAGAGAATACCCATGAGGAGGATGCAGGAGAACAAAGACAGATGTGTTGCTAGGTGGAAGAATAGGTTGTGTCCTAAAATTGAAGCAATCCTACAAAAACAATTAAGCAAGATTTCTAATTGTATGCCAATAAAAGCAGATGATCAACATTATCAAGTGTCTTGTTTTGATGGGAGTCAACATGCTGTGGATTTAAGTATGAGAAGTTGTAGTTGTAGGAATGGGTAGTTGTCAGGCATTCCATGTAAACATGCATGTTGTGCTATTTACAATCAAAAGCAAGACCCCACAGACTATCTGCATGACTGTTACAT
This sequence comes from Sesamum alatum, assembly GCA_034509735.1. NCBI lineage: Eukaryota > Viridiplantae > Streptophyta > Magnoliopsida > Lamiales > Pedaliaceae > Sesamum > Sesamum alatum. The sequence continues at coordinate 32,682,682 of JACGWO010000004.1, forward strand.
TGTAGAAACATACAAAAAATTCTATGCACCTGCAATCCAACTAATGAGCCAGGAAGGAATGTGGTACGAGTCCTGCACATACCCCCTCCCCCCCTTCCCCCCATCAAACTTTGCTAGGGGTCCAGGAAGGCCCAAAAAAGCTAGAAGAAGAGAGAGTGATGAGCCAACATTGAAGAACAAAAAGTCAAGAAAAACACAGGTGCACAAGCTCAGGAGACACCAAAAGACAGTGCACTGCAGGACTTGTGGAGAGCCTAGACATAATACAGCCAAATGTCCTGAAAGAGTGCCAAATGCAGGCCAATAGGTATATGTTTTACACTTTTTGTTTCTTACCCCATTGTAAAGTACATTCTGACATCCTATTTTTGATTTACAGATTGGTGAAGAAGGACATAAAGCAAGGCATGCAGATGAACCAATAAATCAAACACAGGACAAAAGAGTAAGAAATTAAGATTCTAATTTTCTGTACTAGTTTGGGACAAGTCTGATGTGTAGCTGCTTTAGGTGTTAGGCTGGGAAAAGAATGGCTATAGAAATTGAAGAAGAACAGGAGTATGAAACAGAAGCTTTGGAACAGGCTGCATCGATTGTAAGTGCATTTACAATTTCTATTAGTATTTTTTTTAAGTTTTTAATAAAACTTACAGTTTTTTACGCTATGTTTGCAGGAAACTCAACAGCCAAATATTCTACCACCCTTGCAAGTGGACATTGAAGAGGAGAAACCTGAAGCATGCTTGACACAAGATCAGTTGCAACCTCAAGCTGCACCCCCTCCACCAGTGTACATGCCTGGGCCATCTATGTTTCATCAGTTGCAAATGACCCACCCACAGTCATCTTTACAACCTAGGATCACAATCCGAGCACCTCCACCTTTCAGAGGCAGACAAATATTGCCATCATTTTCTACTAAGCCAAGAAATGCAACAAGTCACCCAATACTTAAAGAAAGAGGACATAAGTTTTTAGACTTGAACCAAATGAAAAGTCCAGAATCTTGAATCCATTATGTACTTGGCTCTTTTTGAAGCCAATATTTTTGTAAACACTTACAGCCTTGACTGATGTTTTTGATGTTTTTACCGTAAACAATCACAGCCCTTTCTGGCTTTTCAATGTCAATTTCCAATTTTTAAACTAGTCTTTTACTATCAGTAATTGCAATTTACAGTTTTTTTTGCAATTGCAGTATACAATTTCATGTTTTCTTTTCTGCATTTTACAATTTCTTGTCTCTTTTCTTTTCACTTTTTCACTTACACGTTATATGAAAAAACGATCACATAGCTCCATTGCAAACAAGGTGTGAAAATGACAAATAGCTCCATTGCATTAACACAAAATACAATTTCCATTACAATAAAATTCCATTCCATTACAATATAACTACAATTTCCATTACAATAAAACTCAAACCAAAGGACATGCCCAACTCCCAAATGCAATACATCCAACCAAAGAGAATTAAAAAAAAAAAAACCCATCATCAAATTTCTCATTTTACGGTTGCTCCGGCGCATGGCTTCAACTTCTTCTTCTAAAGCATTGATTTTTCTCAACAATCTGGGAATTATGGCCCTAGCCCTTCCACACATTGGGGGGTCCTCCCATGAGAAGAACCTACAACCTCCTCTCTACAAAAAATCAAAAAATAAAAAAATAGAAAAACCCGAATTTGAGTTGAGCTTGAAGAAGAAAATACGGAAAAAAAAATTCAGATTTAACAAATTGTTCTTACCTTGTAATTGCGGCATGAGAGAAACGTCTTTCCGAGATTCTCCTTCATCCACGAAGTGCGCATCACAGCCGGCCTTCCACAATTGCAATCCACGCAGCTCGTCACCGTCGACATTGTGTAGGAATGAGCAGGAATGGGATTTTTCGGGTTCTTCTTCGATTTGGGGAAAATCGAAGAAGAACCTGCACTTATAGAGGAGGTGCTATTGTTTTCCCCCCAATTCCATGTGTTCAGATGACGTGGATAAGAAATCCACGTCATTCCTTTTTTAAAAAAAAAAAAAAATCATTTCAGAGTCATGTCAGCTGATTGGTCCAATTAAAAATATTTTCCCAATTTTAATCGTCACGTGAGTCCCATGTGCGAATTTCCGATGACTTTTTCAACTTTTCGGCGGACAGTGTACCAAAATTGATCACTTTTTAAATAGGTACAGGACTATATTAAAACCCTAAAAAATTAAGGGATTAAAATGAAAAAAAAAACAATAATTAGTAAACTAAAATTGCCTTTAATCCTTTAAACTATTATAAATGCATTATCTTTAAGCATTGGTAGTTGCTAACGACTATATTGTCACTAAACGGTGGACTTAGATTTCTCTAAGAATTTGAAATCAATAGATTCCAAAATTTTTGCATTTCAAATCCACGTATTTGAAATATCTTATTCGAATTTATAAAGAATTGCAAACCCATTAGGCTATCACATTTAGAACATTTCACAGGGTTTAAACAAGTGAGATGGATTTTAACTATGAATTTTAAATAGGAAAAATGTAATTTACCTTCCGTATAAAATAAAATAGTAATTTACCTCCTTATATTTTTAAAAATGGAGTAAAATACCTCTCTAGACCTAGTGATGCACTACACACACGTCTCCTGCAACTGGGCAAATTTTGAAGTATTAAAAAATATTATTTATATATATATATTTAAATATATTAATATTATATATATAAGTATGTTATTTATAAAAATAATAAATTACATATATAAATATATTATTTATGAAAAAAAATTTATATATTAAATATATTATAGTATTTAACATATTAAATATATTTATATATAGATATAATATGTTATTTTATAAAAATTATATACTCAAATATATATTTTCAGTTCTTCATCTTCTTCACCGTCGTCGCCGCCCATCTCCCTCGTTCTCCCTGTCGCCACCAACCCCTGCCCTCGTTCTCTCCGCTGCACCCTTCCCCTCCCTAGTCCTTCCCTCGCGTCAGCCGCCTCCTCCCTTCCCCGCGCCTCGTCGCCTCCTCCTCTAGATCTCCCTTCTCTCGTCCTCCCATCGCAGCCGCCTCCCCCTTGCTCCGTTGCGCTGCAACGTGTCGTGTCTCCTCCTCCCTCCCCATCGCCACCTCCTCCTCCATATCTCCTTACCCTCGGCCCCTCCAAATCTCCACTCCTCCTCAGAGCCGCCCCCCTTCCCAACCTTGTCGGCCCTGCCAGCACCCCTCTCTCTCTCTCTCTCTCTCTCTCTCTATATATATATATATATATATATCTTATTATATAATATATAGATTCAAATTTAATTATATATATAATATATATAATATTAGTTATTACTTATTTAAATGTAAACCGTCATTCAAATTAGATCAAATCTACACCATTGATTTATTAGTTAAATTTGGACCTTAGATTGAAATCAAGATCCAACGGTTTGTAAATGGGGGCATAAATATTATTTTAATATTTAAAATAAAAAATTAAAAAAGGCACCTGTTATTCAAGAAACGCGTCAAGGGTGTTTTTGTTCCATTTCTAAAAACATATAGAGGTAAAATTATTGTTTTATTTTTCACAGAGGGTAAATAACTCACTTTCATTAACACAAGAGGATAAATTGCATTTAACCTAATTTAATATTCAAAATACTCAAATGTATCCATCCAAATGTACACCAAAGGGAAATGAAATTGAGGAAACCCCATTACTATGTGGTCATTGTGATCACCTAAAAAAAATTGATTTTTTGTTACATTGTAAATGGCTACAGGTCAAAAACTATGGTAAATTAATACTATTAACTACGGTTAAACAATACAAATACAAAAACTTAAATTTTTACCACGATTGATCAAAATTTGACATAATTTTTCATCATAGCCAAAGCATTTGCCATGGTTTTAATCATGCTAATGTTTTGGCTACACTTGAAAAACAATAACTAATGACAATAAAGTTATGATTAATTTCGTATTCACCATAATTCTTTTTTCTTTACCATAATATGAAACTGCAGTGAAAAATTTTATTTTTTGTTAGTGTGTCTTGGAGAAAGCAAAAGCCACATAACCTCGTGATACCTTTTGATTAAAGTAGAGGCAGAATCATAAATACAAGACATGCCAAGAACACCAAAGAGAAACAAACCTCATCAACAGAAACTATAGGAAACTTGTTGATACTACAAAAATGAGGAGTTGGGGTCTGATATTCTTGCTTTCTTTCTTGATCCACACACACAATGCCACAGCAGAAGATGGATTCATCACAGTTGACAGAGAGCATTTCATCCTCAACGGCAGCCCATTTTACGCAAATGGATTCAATGCCTACTGGTTAATGTATGTGGCTTCTGATCCATCTCAGAGATACAAAATCTCTTCTGCATTCCAACAAGCTGCAAATCATGGCCTGCAAATTGCAAGAACTTGGGCTTTCAGGGACGGGGGGTTTTCGCCGTTACAGTATTCTCCAGGCTCTTACAATGAACACATGTTCCAGGTTTGGCTCATGTTTTGATCACAGTTTACAGGCATTCTCGTTCCCTGACAGGTTCGTCATGACAGGGACTGGATTTTGTGGTGTCTGAAGCTGGAAAACATGGGATTAAGCTGATACTGAGCCTGGTGAACAATTACGAGGACTCTGGAGGGAAGAAACAGTACGTGAACTGGGCAAGAAATCAGGGCCAGAACTTATCTTCTGATGATGATTTCTTCACGAACTCGGTAGTGAAGGGGTACTTCAAGAACCACATTAAAGTAAGGAAACACAGGTTTCTGTCACAACTCAGATCCTCCCATTACAGTTAAACTGGAGTTGTTTCCTTAATCAATGGTTGATGTTCTTGTTTTCTTTTCCTCATTAATTGTTCATTTACTTTCTTGCATATTCATCCCGGAAGCGATGATTATTTCTTGATAATTAGGCTGTTCTGACAAGAGAAAACAGCATCACGGGAATTTCTTACAAGGATGATCCTACAATAATGGCGTGGGAGCTTATGAATGAGCCAAGGTGCGGGAGGGACCCATCAGGCAGTACCATACAGGTTTAATTAATCGCCACTTATTTTTGCTTGTTATGATGAACTCTTTTTCTTGATTTTCTGGCTCAAATTGACTCCTACATGAGATATCACCTACTTTTTCCAACCCACGTACCACTCACCTAAACTTCACCAATCATAGGAGGTATGGAAATTTTAGTCCAAATCTGGTTTGATCAAATTTAAATCAATTATATGGTAAGTGCAATATACTTATTATGTGATCAGTGTATATTTCAGAAAAAGTGACCAATCACGTAGCAAATGTATCACACTTGCTATATGATTGTTTTGGTTCAACCAAACCTAACTAATTCAAGCTAGAATTTTCCAGGGAGGAATGACAAATAGAGCGGGTAAAATAGAGTCCCGCCCTGAACCCGTTTGGATTAGTCGGGTTTGGTCTAATTTATTAGTTTCGGGATTGGGATGAGTTTAGGTTTATAGACTTGATCGTGTTTGGAGTTGGAGATGGCTTTTGGTTTTACAAACCTGGTAGGGTTTGGGCGAGTCCTGGGTTTTGGACCCCAACATTGTGAAATAATATTTACAAACATATTAGATTTATTTAATATGTATGATTGATAAAATACATCGTATTTTTAACATAATAAAATCCTATTAAATACTTACCAACATTTTCTTTTAAAAAATATATATATAGAGCCCGAACGAGTTTGAGATAAGTTGTGGTGGGGCAGGGTGGTGCGGGGCAAATTCTAAGTCTAATAGAAAAAATTCTTACTCGAATCAGATTTGACAAACCAAATCAATCATAGAGCAAGTGTGATACACTTGCCGTGTAATTGGTCATTTTTCTTTAATTATACACCAATCACACGACAAGTGTATTGACTTGTTATATAATTAGTTCAGGTCCGACCAAGCTCGATTTGGAATAGAATTTCCGGTCTAATTGAGACTAAGTGGGGGTGGGTATGGAAATCGCTATTAACCTCCATGTACAATATTTCATGATTAAGTAGATAGAAATGCATCAATGATCTCTTGACCTAGTGGTTAAGATTGAGGTTCCATGACTTTAGAGGTCATGGGTTCGAACCCTACCAATACGTGGAAGGATGGTCCACTCTATAATAGGATTATATTTATTATAATAGTAAAAGGTTGTTTAGATTTAATTTATGTGATATTGTTGATCAAATTATGAGTATTGTAATAGTCGACAAGATTGATTGTATTCGATTTATTTCAATTAATAATATTTATAGCTTTCACTTGAAAAAAAAAAAAAAAAAAAAAAAAAAAAAAAAGTAGATAGAAATGCAGGTGGAGCTAACTATGGTGAGTTCTCTCTCCCCAGGCCTGGATCGCAGAGACGGCTTCTTACGTGAAATCTATAGACCGTAATCACCTGCTGGAAGCCGGGCTAGAAGGCTTTTACGGGCAATCAGATGCCCACAAGCAGCAAAACAGTCCGCAGTTTCAAGTGGGAACAGATTTCATTACAAACAACCAGATTCCAGACATAGATTTTGCCACTGTTCACTCATATCCAGACCAATGGTAACCATCACTGCAACCTCACCTGTCTCAGTTCACATGTCCAAACCTGGAACATCAACTTTCTTTCTGTTCAATCAACAGGTTAACCAGCGAGAGCGACGAAGCCCAGCTCTCGTTCTTGAATGATTGGCTCAACAGCCACATTCAAGATGCGCAGACTGTTCTGCAGAAGCCCCTCCTGTTTGCAGAGTTTGGAAAGTCATCCAAGGATGCCGGATACAACACGTACAAGAGAGACGAGCTGTTTAGTACGGTTTATTCAGTGATATATTCGTCGGCCAGAGGTGGAGGCGTAGCTGCCGGTGGCTTGTTCTGGCAACTTCTGACCGAAGGGATGGATGGCTTTCGTGACGGCTATGAGATTGTGTTCAGTGAAAGCCCTTCAACAGCTAGTTTGATTGCAGAACAATCACAAAAACTTAACAAGATTCGGGACAAGTATGCAAGACTCAGATTTTGAAGAGAATACAGGTCAGTAATGGCAAAAAGAATCTGCAATGTAAAAAAAATGAGAATTCTTTTACACAATGTCTACACTTCAAAGGGTGTGTGAATTGAACTAGATCTTGATTCTACTCAACTTAGGAATGCCAAAAGCTCACATTTATTCAGACATTAATGTCAAGAAGCTATCTGTTCTTACATACAGGGTAAACTACTTATTTATATACACACGAAAATCGGACTCAGACTATCTATGGAGGCAGAAAGCAGTATCAAGGTTTCTTTTATATGACTGTTCCATCTTTAATGGTGGAATTTTTCAGTATAACTGTGATGCCTGATCTAATGTAGAATCCTTGGTCGGCCCTGTCGCCTTCTTCAACGCCCTGAGGCATCAGAGCAAATGCAGAAACTTTATCAGTAATGTTGTTCAGATTGAACTTTTCTACTTCGTCTAGATGAGAGTAACAGAGAAACTTACATCTTTATTTGCAATGATCACATCCTTTCCGATCTTTGCGTTCTTGTCGATTATACAATTACTTCAAGAAAAGCATAAATGACGATGAGTCGGTCTGGAACAGATTAATGAACACAATCCAAATAGAAGGCAGCATTTTCCGAGTTTGTATTGAACACACTTTAATCTGAATCTTACCTGATTTTAGTATTATGTCCAACACCAATAGGAACCTTTCCTTCTGCCAGAAGAGATGCAATTTCAGATTCCGTTTGATAATAATCTGCACCCATCATCATAGTATCCTGAAAAAGGCAAGATTTTTTCTTTCAGGAATCGTGCTTTTTTAGCTAAACAACGAACGCCCACAAGCAACCTTGCCCGTTCATTCATTAAAAACCATGGTCCAGTAACAAAAATCACTATAAGTACAAAAGTCATCTCCACAGCTGCAAAAGATGTCTGGAACTAAAACGAAATTAGTTTTAGAGCTCAAGAACTAGAATTTACCTTAAGCTCAACACCGTAGTCTAAGCGTGATCTTACACCTACAATAGAGTGCTGAACTCTACATTCCCGCAAGAAGCAACCGTGTGAAATTATTGCATCCACTATCTGGAAGAACCACTTTTATCAGATATGCCTGAACAAGAAGCCAGAAGCACTATTGATGAAAGATTACCAGCATACCCGGCATTTTTCAACTTTAGTAGGTGGCAAGAATCTCGGAGATGTGTAGAAAGGCGTCTTTGGATCATTAAAATCAAACTTCGGAGACTGAAACAGAACATGACCCGCATTTAGCTTGCAGATTTAGATATGTGCTCGAAAACTTCAGCATTACTTGTAATGCTCCTGCTTATTGCAAGCAATTCTAAGTCTTTTCACAACCCATATCATTGAACTAATATTTGTCTCAGATCTTTCTGACAAATTGCCAGACAAAGATCAAGTTGTCAATTGTATTTTATCAGATTTTAACACAGCAAAACGGTACTTAGAAAAAATCAGCAACAGTGAGACTGACCTGATCAGTGAGGGCCAAGTTGGCATCAAAGAACGACTTTATGGTTCCAATATCCTCCCAGTAGTCACTAAATAAATATGCCTGGTAAGAGGATGAATCGTGAAATTCAATACAGAAGACCAAATTGAAACATCTCTACGAAAACCATTGATCCCAATATCACCTGAACATTATGATCCTTCACAGCTGAAGGAATGATCTCGGAGCCGAAGTCATTCCATGACGGGTATGTCCATCTCAGAAGCTTCAATAGGACATCAGTCCTAAACACGTAAACACCCATTGAGGCAATGTATGGAAAGTTCACAGCCTCTTGACGAGAAAGTCCCAGGAGAGAGGTATCAACTTGCTGCAGAGACATCGTCACATGGTGCAAAGAATGACGGAAAGAACATGTGAGAAATAAAACGCGAGATGGATATTTTTACAGTATAAACAGCAAAACTGAATTTACCATTGATTTCAGAGCAGAGCCTTTTGGTTTCTCTGCAAACTGAATGATACGGCCCGTTTCATCAACTTTCATCAACCCGTAATCTGAGGCTCGGCTGCATTGCCCGGAAAACAATTGAACAAACTCAGTAATCCATCTTGAAAATTTTATAAAGTTTTTATGCTACAAAAGTTCGTATATCTATGAACTAATTTTTTAATCTCTAACAAAAGCATGAAGTAGGAAATGTGTTAACATCAAAGTTGACATGATGGATCAAGCACACACCTATCATCCATTGGCACACACGAAACTGTAATATCTGCATTTGTATCTATATGTTTCTGCAAGCACATTATTCATTGTTAGTGAAGTCTTGATTAAGAACATAAAGCGACCTGAAGATATTGTCATCAAGTCACCAGAGTACCTGAACGAAATCCATGTAGTCCATTCTGTAAAGATGGTCTCCCGATAAAATTAATATGTGCTCGACACTTTTGTTCTTGGCATCCTATGAACACATTAAGACCCACCAATTTACTCCTTTCCAAAAATGATTTCAAAAGAAAATTTCAACAACGCACCTCAAAAACCCATATAAATTGTCGAACAGCATCTGCTGTTCCTTGGAACCATCTCTTTCCTGCTTCCCCTGATGTCTGAGTGGCAGCTAGAACCTATGTCCAAAATACATACGCTTCAAAATTGTGACAAAACATTGTGGGATCGAAATCGAACAAGAAAAACAAGAACTCAAACTTTATAGGACAATGGTATTTAGTCCATCGAATTAAGTTCAATCAAGTACTACAAATCATAGCCAATAACTCAATGTCTCAATCCCAGCATCCGGTCATTTTTGCATCTCACCTCCACAAAACCATCCCCAAAATTCACACCGTTTCCGAAATTATACGTCCGAGCAAGGTGCCGATTGAGGGAGAAAGAGTTGAACTGTGTCAAAATGAAAATCTTTCTTATCCCACTGTTAATGCAGTTGCTCATCGGAACATCAATTAGCCTGTAACAACCACCAATTGGAACCTGCAGATTGTACAAATATCAATTCTTGCACCTAATCAGCAACCAATATATATTAATCATAAGTGAAAATGACATCTAAGAATGAGCCAACACAAGAAAAATACAGTTTAACAAGCAACTCAAACACAAATTCTGTCTTACTGCTGGTTTAGCTCTCCTGCTTGTAAGAGGAAAAAGGCGAGTTCCAGCACCTCCACCCAAGATTATTGAGGCAACTGTTCCAGGATCTGCCTTTGGGTTCTCTTCAAAGAATGATGAAGATTCAAATGCCTGCAATCATTATCCCACTCAAACGACAGCCACAAAACAACAAGATTATGAACAAGGGGTGCTAACTTACCACCAATTCTTTGTTAATGTCACGCGTGAGAACAGAGACTGCGACTCCGGGCTTCAAATTTCTTGACCTTTTCCCACTCAGATTCTTCCGAAGTCGCGTTCCCAAAGCCTTGTCTTTCAAACTCCCTCTAAATTTCTCTCCCCAGAAACCATTGGTTTGCACAGGCAGAATCTTAGCATTAATGGTAGCACAACAGGAAGCCATTTTCGTACAAGATCGTAGAATGATTCACCAAATGTTCAACAGTATAAAAAAAATGGGAAAAATCGATGAGTATGAATGAAATCTTACGACCCACAAGAACCCGGAAAGCAGAACTACTTTTTTCTGAAAGATCTCAAATACTAGACGAAACTCCCCAAGAAAAAGGTAGAATCTTGAAGGAAAGAAGAGGAAAAGTTCCCACCTTTACCCACTAAAACTTCACCCCAGAAGCACGAAAAACAACAAAAACCCGGATCACGAAACACTTTCTTTAACAAGAATCAACAACAGGCAGATTAAAAAAAAAGTCACAGTTCACAGAAACTTGGAAAAAGCAAAACCCTTGTAAGGCGAGTATATTCAAGAACCAAGATTCATACGAGGTACAGAAAACTGTAACGTAGTCTCAATGCATGTGAAGATCAAGAGAGAGAAAATGAAGAAGAGATGTGATGGTTTAGCAAAGACTTGTGAATCAGTCTGGGTGGGCCTGTGAATCTAACAAGAACCCGCCGAAAATCGTGGGGTTGTAAAGTTGAAACTGGGGAAAGTATAATTCCAGAAAGAGTATGGGAAGATCGGAATCCCATTTATTTTAGTAATTAATTTCAAGCATTGAAGTAATAGAGTGTGCAAGTGTCTGAGTGTGATGAGAGCCATTTGTGGAAGTTGGTTCAGATTCCCATAATTGCTTGGGAATTACAGAAACTGGAAGATCCAGTGGTTCGCCAACTCTCTTGCTATTTTATTACACTTTATTAGCCACACGATTTGTTACTAGGAATGTGTTTTGTAGTAGAAGAATATCTAATGTGAGTGGAATTTCATACTAGTGCTGTGTGTCAGCCAGTGGCATGGTCTAATACTGTACCGAATTTATGTTGAATTAATTTAATATTGTTTGTAGATTATAAAATTGGTTGAAATGTGGAGAAGATCTATAAATAAAAAAAAGGTAAATTACATGGATACCTTTTGAAATTAAGTATAATTATGCAAATATTTCACATCCTTTTATAAAATTACAAGAATAGTGGTTGAGGGATGTTGAAGAGATCTACTTCAAGGGGTGTTTGTGTAAGTTTTTCTTTGAAGAGGTGTTGGTGTAAATTATACTTAGGGATAATTACAATTACACTTTCTAATTTATGATTTATTTAGGCAAAATATTCATATTTTTTATATAATTACAAATACCATCCGTGGTAGCAAAAAAATATGAGTAATTTGTGTTATAATGTTGAAGTTTTTAGTGGGCGTATGTGTAATTTTTTCAAAAAAAAAAGCATAGGTAGTTGTGTAAATATATCATAACTCAGGGGGTGTACATGTAACTATCCCTTATACTTATAAGCTTTAAGGGATGTACTTATAATTTTACAAAAAAGATGGGACAGTTTATATAATTAGATCTAATTCTATGGAGTGTTGATGTAATTTATCTATAAAAATAAATTATCAAGTGATTGCCATAATTATTATATTATGATGGATCTTTATACATACTTCTGTTTACATCATCATTCATGTATGTATTTGAGATTTTGTTAAGTCATTGATAATTGAAATTTATGAAAATTTGAGATGATTTGTTAGTAGTAGGAGATTAATGGGAAAACTTCGTCAGTACTAACATGTGTTCCAATTGCATGTTAATCCCAAAAAGATAATCAATTTTGAGGTATTTTTACATTTTTGGTAATTACATAAAATGGTGTTGACAATGAGTAAGTAATCAATAGTTCTATTTATTGAAAAAAGAAAAGCAAAAATGATCAAGGCAAATATGTATATGTTGCAGTTGGTTTAATGCACCTATGGATTGAAGTTTCGTTTATAATACATATTTTGAGTTAATAAATATTAAAAAAAAAAAGTTTGTGAACTCTGTAGAAAAAATTATAGATTACCAAACATACATAATAGTACGGGTTTCGAGCTTGAGCTCTGTTACTTATGTTCACAGGCTCGCAAGTCCTTTTTTTTAATTTTTTAATTTTAAGTATTTTTATATATTTAACTACATATTCAATATTATTTCAAGTTTATATTCAAAACTCACCATATATGTATTAATAATTAATATCTCATATTTTAATTTTAGATAATAATAAAATATGATATTTTATTTATATTATCTAATATCTATCGAAAAATAAGATTAATCACCAATTTAATAAGTTTTGATAATTTTTTAAAATAATTATTTAGTATAATGCATATGAATTTTATTGTTATATTTCAATATCAATTTGTAATCTCTTGTACTTTTGTAAATTAAAAACTTCCAATAATTAACTTATAATTTTTTATATTTATTTGTACCAAGAGCCATAGTACGTAATCTATTTTACTTTTAGAAATAACATACGTTTATTTATTTTATTGAAATTCATAGATTATATAATATAATAAAAAAAAAAAACTTTCTCTAGACAATATATTTTTCTAATTTGATAAACATATAACTTGAAAGTATTTAGATAATTTGAAGTATATTTTCTATAATTTTATTAGTTATGCTCACTAGAAAAGAAATCACTATTGACTGCATTTTTAATGACTATGATTAAAAATTGTGTTAAATAACTCTTAATTAATTACGGATAAATAAAAATCGATGCAAAAATTTGTTTTCCCACCATGAAAAACTTTGTTGTCACGGCTAAGAGTCGTGGTAAAAACATTCCCCATGACTTTTAGCCATAACAAATGTTTTAGCTACCCTCGCAAAAACCACGACCAACAACCCTTGCATGGTTGTGGTCAATGATTATTTGCTAAGACCATTTAGTATTAATCATAGCAATTAGTCATGGTTAAATGTTATATTTCTTGAAGTGGCATTGCAACTAAACCAATATCAGATATATAACAAAAATATTATCAAGTCATATATTCAAATAATGAATACTTTTGAATTTTTTTTATTCACATTTTGCACTTTTAAGCATCGCCTAGAAGCACGACGCTTGTATTGCTCTCCCACAACCCCGTTTTCACAGTTTAGGCTGCTCCCATTTCGCTCGCCGCTACTATGGAAAATCTTCTAGTGCTCAAACCAATTATGGCTCAAGTTCTAAATTTTCAATTTGAATGCCAACAACACAACTTTATTGTAATATGAGCAAATTTGTTCCAAGAAAAAAAAATTGAGCTCGTGAGCGAGCTCGAGCTTGGCTTTTGACAACAAGCTCGAGCCTATTTTTGCAAGCTCGTTAAGCTCGAGCTCGAGATCCTGGAATTTTGGCCGAGTTGTCATAAGAACAATATTTAAACATATTACACTTCTCTTTTTAATTCAAGCATATTTACTTTAATTTTGTATCATTTATGCCAACTAAAATAATTTATTATGATGTAGCATAATTATATTTGAGGTTATTATTTGATTTAGTTGCTATTAAAACTAAATAATACAAATATGTTATAAACATATAATTAATGAATGACCATTAATATGTCTATACATTTAGTTTATTAAATGTAAAGTATTAATGAAGTCATTAATACTGTTCTTAATAGGTTATTTAAATAGTAGATGTACAATATTGTAAAAGATACGAACAATACAGTGAAATTTTTACTACAAAAAAATGCGAGTTTAGGAACGGTTTTCAGTAGTTGAACACTGTTGGACCGGCATTTGGAACGGCCATAGAACGGGAGTCCTTCCGTCGTAATAGACGGCATTCCTAATTATTAGAACGAATGGGCGGTGACCGTTCCTAATTAGTAACGGATTTTGTACCACTTGATCATAAACCGTTCCTAAATACGTTTGACTACCTAAAAATGTAAATTATTTTTTGGAACACTTATGCTCTATTTGAAACGGTCATTGTAACATGTACATAAATTTGAATGTAAGAAAGGCGTATGTTGCCACTCCTTCAGAAATACATTTTGGCACGGTTTTTATATGTTCGAGTGATATATTTTGGAATGGGCATCGGAACACAGTTTGAACCTTCCATTGGAATATACTTTGGAACGGTTGTATCCTTTGTTTGGAATACATATTTGGGATGGATGTAGGATTTATTTTGGAACGGTTCCTACTATATTTAGTTATTAAATTTGGAATAACATTTATTATTCACAAACTGTTCAAAAGCCCGTTCCTAAATTATATATTTACTAAAAAAATATTTTTGTTAATTTTGAAATAATAATTTTATAATTATAATTAATTAGTAAAATTAATTATTTTATTTTAATTTTATTAATTAAATAAATATTGAATAATGGAATGCAATTAACATAAAAAATGCAAAATTACAAAAAAAAAATTACTATATTAATATAAAAAATTTACATTTACAAATATATAAAAAAGTTCCTAATCTACACCCCACCCCCCTCATCAGCATGGTCTTGCATCGACTTCATCATACTCGTCATGTTGACCATCATCGTCTCCAACCGAACCATCCAATCCTAAAATAATCTAAATTTTTGATATAAAATTTCCAGAAAATTACAGAATTAAAATTAAATAAAATTGTTAGAAATTTACATAAAATTCCCAAAATTACAACAAGAAAAATTATTTTCAAATTCCCAAAATTTGCATAAATGAATTCCAAAATTTGCAGAAAAGTACATAAAATTCCCAAAAATTAAGAAAAACTATTATTTCAAAATTTTATACAATGAATTCTATACTAATTTCATCAATAATTAAACATACAATTAACCAATCACTATATCAACACTAATTAACCCAATAATTCATATCATAAATGCATTTTTAATATTTCATATCAACACTAATTAAGCCAACAATCAGAAAATTGTAAAAAAGAAAAAGAAAAGCTGCAGAAAATATTAGAAAATTGCAAAAAAAAAATGCATTTTTCTGAAAATTTCAGCATTTCAAAAAATATTTCATAATATTTCTGAAAATTTCAGAAATAATCTGAAATTTCTGAAATATTTTGAAATTTCAGAAAATATTTTAGATCTCATTTGTATTCTGATCGAAGAAAGAGGTTCAACTATATTTTTGAAGGCTATTATAATTTTCAGAAAATTTTAATATTTGAGAAAATATTTCAGAAAAAAGTTTAATATTTCATAAAATTATTAAATACAGAAAAAATCAAAAAATTGCCATAACAAAAGTGCATTTTTGATACAGAAAAATTTGCCAAAAAATGCATTTTTAAATCAGATTTTTTTTATACAAAATATATTTTCAAATATTGAAAAATCAGAAAATTGCCAAAAAAAATCAGAAAAATTGCAAAAAAATCAGAAATTCACCAAAAAACAACAAAAGTTCCATAATATGCATTTTTTCAAAAAAAATGTCCGTCCACAATATGCATTTTTGAAAAATATCCACAATATTCACAAAAATTTCAATATCCATAATATTCACGAAAACCACAATATACACAATAATACTAATGTTTATGGGGGGTTTCAGATGTAGACGGAGGCGAAGCCGGCGGTGAAGCAGACGGCTGCGGAGGCGGGAACAAGGGGGAATCTGAGAGAGAGAGGAATAATGGGGACGACGGAAACAACGGGAGGGGGCGGCGGAGGTGGGAACAGGGGGAATTTGAGAGAGAGAGAGAGAGAGAGAGAGAGAGAGAGAGAGAGGGGGGGGGGAGTTGAAGAATGAAGAAAAATCTGCTAAGTGTCACTTTTATATTAACTTTTTGGAACGGTCATTTTTTAGCAGACCGTTCCTATGACCGTTCCAGCTAATAAAACGACACTATTTTACCCCACCTATTTTTTGAGAAGGCGCCAAATGAAATTATGTTGGAACTCTTTTTGGAACAGTCAATTTGAAATAACCGTTCAAAATTTTAATTTTCCCACATATTTTTCAAAAGTGCCAAATGAAATTATATTGGAACTTTGTTTGGAACGGTTAATTTGAAATAACCGTTCCAAATTTTAATTTTTTCACCTATTTTTCAGAAGGCGCCAAATGAAATTATATTGGAACTCTGTTTGGAATGGTCAATTTGAAATAACCATTCCAAATTTTAATTTTCCCTCCTATTTTTCAGAAGGCGCTAAAATGAAATTATGTTGGAACTCTTTTTGGAATGGTCATTTTGGAATGACCATTCCAAATTTTAATATTCCCAGGCCCATGGAAATTATGTTGGAACTCTTTTTGGAATGGTCATTTTTTAGCCGACCGTTCCTATTATCGTTCCAAAACTAAAAACACGACATCTTTTTGTCATAAAAACGACTACGTATAAAGATTCGCATTACAGAATCGTTCCTATTTGTTAAAAACCGTTCCTATTTGTTAAAAACGGTTCCTATTTTAGTTCAAAATAATTATTCATTTTTCAAAATAAAAATAAAAACTCGTACTAGACATGTTAATGAGCAAAGAAAAGTATACAATATGTGGATAAAGACAATTAAAAACATAAAATATTTTCATGAGATTGATATATATTCATTATATGAAGTATATTTGTACTTCTAATTTATTAGTATTACAGAGATGTAACTAGCATCTTATATTATTGTACTGTATCGCTTAATCAGACTATTAAAATTTTGATCAGACCGTTAGATTTGATTAACTAGACAAAAGACTATATTCGATGAAGTTTTGGATATTTTTGGTATACGGATATTGAGATATCGTATCTGGTTCGTAATAAGCAAGATTCAAGATGGTGCAACCTTCAATCAGGCCATGTGATTTTAAATCAGACTGTTAGATATATTCAAATAGACAGAATCTTATATGTGGTTAAGTTTGGAATTAATTCGGCTGGCGGATGTTGAGATATGTTAATCGGAACATACACTAGATATTTTTTATACACATTTTGGAACGGTTTTGAGTAATATTTGGAACGATTATATAGAGTTAGGAATAGTTATTTAAAAATATAATTTGAAACGATTTTGTAACATATAATTGTAACGTAGTGGAACGGGTATTGTAATACAATATTTTCTATCTATTAAAGCGTGCCAAATTGTAACTCACTTTGGAACGGTCTTTGAAACGCATATAATTTTTCACAAATACCATTTTAGGAACGGGTATTGTAATACAAGTATTTCTAAGTACTCAAACCATCTCAAATTGTACCTCATTTTGGAACGATTTTTTCAACTATCCATATTTCAACGGACCTTGGACCTCATTTTGGAACGGCACACATCTGCCATCGGTGGGCCGTTCCAATGGTTATAAAAGCGTTTCAAATCGTATTACAATATTTTACTATTCCACTTTTGACACGGTCGTAGGAACACAACTTGTAACACAAGAATTGGAACGGTTTTGCAAAGGATCGAATATAGGATGAATGTGACGTTAGCAGCATGATTCCGTTCCTCAATAGTTCCAATGACCGTTCCTAATAGTGTTTAGCGTGTTCTCTATTCACTATTTCTCTTTGATAATTTTATAACACGTTATCAGCACGATTAGCTTCTACTTTTACAAGGTACGCTTTTATTATATATATTTTTGTTTATTATTAAAATACCATGTCGAACAATCTGACAAAACTTGAATTTGTTGCTTTGGACATTACTGGTAATAATTATTTATCATGGATCCTCGATGCCAAGATTCACCTAGAAGCTGTGAATCTTGGTGACAAGCTTAAACAAGGAATTCAGGCATCCCAGCAGGATCGCGCAAAAGCAATGATTTTTCTACGACACCACATTCATGAAGAATTAAAAACTGAATATTTAACTGTAAAGGATCCTCTTATCCTTTGGAATAATTTAAAGGAGAGATATACGCACCAGAAGTCCGTAATTCTCCCTAAAGCTCGTTATGAATGGATGCACCTGAGGTTGCAAGATTTCAAATCCGTGGCTGATTATAACTCTGCACTATTCAAAAACACTTCACGGCTAAAATTGTGTGGTGAAACAGTCACGAATGCCAATATGCTGGAGAAAACATTTTCTACATTCCATGCCTCTAACATAGTTCTGCAACAACAATATCGAGAAAGAAGATTCACAAAATATTCTGAATTGATCTCATGTCTTGTGGTGGCAGAACAAAATAATGAACTCCTGATGAAAAACCACCAAGCACACCCCACCGGTTCCACGCCACTCCCTGAAGCGAATGACATAAAAGTCAATAATAATGGAAACAATGGTGGTGCCAGACGTGGTAAAAATAAATTTCAGTGGGAAAGAAAAAATCAGAATGTTTCCAAAGGATATAGCCTATACCACCATAAGTGGAAATCGAATGGGCTAACACAAAATAAAAAGAAGGATCCACATTATAAACCATAAAAACAATATGAAGAAAAATGCTTCAGATGTGGTGCACAAGGTCACTGGTCGCGTATATGTTGTACGCCCAGGCATTTGGTAGATTTGTATCAGGCGTCTATCAAACAAAAGGGAAAAGAGATAGAGACAAATCTTCTCCAAACCCATGATCCTGAAGATCATGATATTTACACTAATTTGGAGGATTTAACTGAGCCTAAGAGCCAACCTCTCAACCATCTCACTGCTGCAGATTTCTTCTAGGATTCAAATAAAATTAGTGCATAATGTCAAAGTATTATTAAATAAATAAATAAATAAACGGATGAAAAAATGTTTAGTTTTATATGTTTGATATGCTTGTATTGATATGGATTTTAATACAAAGCTATTTAATGTTAGAACATGGATTTTACTGATGGCTTTACCAACATGAATAAACTGGTGGAAACTTATGCTTGGTAGATAGTGCAACGACGCATACTATCTTAAAGGATAAGAAATATTTTGATAGTTTAACATTTATGAAAACAAATGTTACCACCATATCAGGTCCAACAGATCTGATCAAAGGCTTCGGAAGAGCCAATAGTGCTACCTAATGGCACTAAGCTTCATATAATAGATTCTTTATATTCATCTAAGCTCAGAAGAAATTTGCTCAGTTTTAAAGATATACGTCTCAATGGTTATCATATTAAGACCACTAATGAAAGGCAGTATAGAGTATCTACTCATTACTTCACATAGTTTGAGCCAAAAGCTCATACTAGAAAAACTGCCCGCTTTCTCTTTGGATATTTATTATACGATCATGAAAACAATTGAAATTAATGTATTGGTACACTAGAAGTGTTCCAACCCCAAAGTCTTTAAGCTTTGGCATGATCGTCTTGGGCATCCGGGATCGATAATGATGCATCGTATTATTGAAAATTCGCATGGTCATCCATTAAAGAACCAGAAGATTCTTTTACCAAATGAAATACCATGTAATGCTTGTTCACAAGGAAAATTAATTATCAGACCATCATCTTCAAAAGTTGTTATTGATTCACCATCTTTTCTTGAAAGAATTCAAGGTGATATATGTGGACCAATACATCCACCATGTGGTCCATTTCAATATTTTATGGTATTAATAGATGTATCTACTAAATGGTCTCATGTATGTCTTTTGTCTACTCGTAATCTTACATTTGCTAGACTACTTGCTCAAATAATTAGATTAAGCCACAATTTCCAGATTACCCAATTCGAAAATTCGTTTGGACAACGCTAGTGAATTCACTTCAAAAACATTTGATAATTATTGTTTGTCAATGAGAATTGGTGTCGAACATCCAGTAGCACATGTACACACTCAAAATGGTCTAACTGAATCTTTTATTAAAAGATTACAATGGATTGGCAGGCCTTTACTTATGAGATCAAAATTACCTTCATCTGTTTGGGGACATGTCATATTACATGTTGCATATTTGGCTAAAATTAGACCAACAGCTTATTAAAAATAGGGTAAATTACATCTACCTTCCCTGAGGTTTGGCATAATTACAAATACCCCCCTGTTGTTTGAAAAATTACAAATACCCCCCTGAGATTTGTAATTTTTAACCAAAGGGCTAAACTTGACAATTTTGCCCTTGAATTTTTTTATTAAAATTATAGAAAAATCGATCAAGTCAAATTGCATTATTATTCCTCTGTGTAAAAAACTTAAGAAATCCCTCCCTACACATTATAGTCCAAAAAAAATTTAAGAATTAAATAAAAATAATTTAGTGTATAAGGCATTTTGGTCAGTTCATCCATAAAAATTAATAGAAATGGGTTATTTGTTAGACGGTTACAAACCTCAGGAGGGTATTTGTAATTTTTCAAACAACGAGGGGGTATTTGTAATTATGCCAAACCTCAGGGGAGGTAGATGTAATTTACCCTTAAAAATATTCCTCATTACAACTTGTCCTTGGTCAACCCCCAACATATTTTTCATCTTAGAACATTTGGTTGCATAGTTTATGTATCAATTGCACCTCCAAAACACACAAAAATGGGTCCACAATGTAGGTTAGGTATTTATGTTGGATTTGACTCTCCGTCCAATATTAGATATCTTGAACCAATGACAGATGACCTTTTTACAGCATGTTTTGAAGATTGTCAATTTGATGAGTCTGTTTTTCCTCCATTAGGGAGAGAAAAGTCTGTGCCTGAAGCACAACAAGAAATTACATGGCATGAGATAAAGTTATCTCATAAAGAATGTGAACTTGAAGTTTAGAATATCATTCATTTTCAAAATACTGCAAATCAATTAACGGATGCTTCACCGACAATCAAAATATTACAAAATCTCATATACCAGTTGTTAACGCACCTGCAAGGATTGGAATCCGTGAAGGATCAAAAACCAATCTAGCAGCTAATGAGTCCTTAACACACTCGAAGCGTGGAAGGCCAGTCGGTGCAAAAGATAAAACTCATCGAAAGAGAAAAATACAAATTAAAGTTCTTGAAAAGCCAGATAAAGCTTCTAAAGAGCCCATACACACAAAACAGGCAATGAAATTAATATCCAAATTTACTCATGATAGTAATCCTCCTGAAGAACTTTCTTCTCCTGAAGAGAACCAGGTACCTGGAAATAATGAGATCTCAACACATTATTCACAATTAGGAGAAATATTGGATAGAAATAAAATTGTTATCGATAACGTATTTGCATTCAAAATTGCTTTTGATATCACCAGCAGTGATAATGAAATTGAACCACAAACCGTCGACGAATGTCGATGGAGAAATGATTGGCCAATGTGGAGAAGCAATTCAAGCAGAGCTAGACTCGCTTGCAAAACGGGAGGTATTTGGACCTGTAGTCCGAACACCTAAAGGTGTTATGCCTGTTGGATATAAGTGGGTATTTGTCAGAAAAAGAAATGAGAAAAATGAAACCGTAAGATACAAAGCACGATTAGTTGCACAAGGTTTCTCGCAGAAACCTGGAATTGATTACAAGGAGACATATGCTCCCGTTATGGATACAATTACCTTTAGATTCTTGATCAGCTTATTGGTCGTACAAAGACTGGAAATGCAGTTGATGGATGTGGTTACCGCATATTTGTACGGATCACTAAACAAGGATATTTATATGAAAGTCCCAGAAGGGCTCAAGGTGCCAGAAGCATATAACAATAAACCCAAAAGTGTTTATTCTATTAAGTTACAAAGGTCTTTATATGGACTTAAGCAATCTAGCCGCATGTGGTATAATCGTCTGAGTAAATATCTCCTTAAAGAAGGATATGAAAACAATGAGATCTGCCCATGTACTTTTATTAAAAAATCACCAACTGGATTTGCTATAGTTCTAATATATGTTGATGATTTGAATCTTATAGGGACTCTAGTAGAGCTCATCAAAACTGCAATTTCCCTTCAAGAATAATTTGAAATGAAAGACCTTGGAAAAACTAAGTTTTTGCCTTGGATTACAAATTGAACACGTGCCACAAGGTATTTTTGTTCAATCAAACCACTTATACGCAGAAAGTCCTGAAGCACTTTCACATGGATTATGCTCACCCCTTGAGTTTTTTTATGGTTGTTCGATCACTTGATGTGGAAAATGATCCATTTCGTCCCCCGAAGAAGATGAAAACATTCTTGATCCTGAAGTACCATATATAGGCGCTATAGGAGCACTTATGTATCTTGCAAATTGTACAAGACCTGATATATCTTTTGCAGTTAATTTACTAGCAATGTATAGTTCCAATCCTACTCGAAGACATTGGAATGGGATCAAACATATTCTTCGTTATCTCCGTGGAACAACTGATATGGGATTGTTCTACCCATATGGATCAAGTTCTCAGTTAATTAGGTATGCAGACGCAAGCTATTTCTTCGATCCACATAAAGGGAGATCACAAACTGGTTATCTCTTTACATATGGAGGTACCGCTATCTCATGGAGATCAATTAAACAAACATTGGTGGCTACATCTCCAAATTATTCAGAAATAATTGCAATTCACAAAGCAAGTAGAGAATGTGTTTGGTTGAGATCAGTTATCAAACAAATCAAAGAAAAATGTGGGTTACTTATTGAAGATGATCCAACAGTACTCTATGAAGATAATGTTGCGTGCATTACTCAAATACGAGGAGGATATATTAAAGGAGATAGGACAAAGTACATTTCACCAAAATTCTTTTATACACACGAGCTTAAGAAGAGGTGAAATCGATGTCAAGCAAATAAGGTCAAGTGAAAATTTGGCAGATTTATTTACCAAGGCATTACATGCAACAACATTTAAGAAAATCATCCATCACATTGGAATGTGTCATCAAAAGAACATCCAGTGAGAATGCTTATACTTTTGAGGGGGAGACACATACATATTGTACTCTTTTTCCTTCGCTTAGGTTTTTTTCCCATCGGGTTTTTCCTTCCCAAGGTTTTAACGAGGCACTTCGATATATTTGAATCCTGAAGTATTCAAATATGGATCCAGAAGCATCCTTATGAAGTAACTTTTTGAATCTCGAAGTATTCTAAAGAATGGTGTACTCTTTTTCCTTAGTCAAAGGTTTTTATCCCATTGGGATTTTCCTTGACAAGGTTTTAATAAGGCACATTCTTCACAAATGGTCATTCAAGGGGGAGTGTTAAAAACGTATAATTAATGAATGACCATTAATATATCTATACATTTAGTTTATTAAATGTAAAGTATTAATGACGTCATTAATACTATTCTTAATAGTTTATTATAAATAGTAGATGTACGATATTGTAAAAGATACGAACAATACAGTGAGATTTTATCGTATTCTCTATTCACTATTTCTCTTTGATAATTTTATAACAAAATAGTATTTATTTTTTAACTATGTATTATAAATATCTTTATTACATTGATATATAAATATATATATATGCATATAACATTATTAATTTAGTTTAATATCAAATTAGTTATCATAATAAGTTATGCATGTCACAAAACTTATATATTTGTTGATCAAAGTATGACATAAATGTTTCACTCAAAAAAATTCTAAAAAACTCAAAAATTTCGTAGAAAAATTAAGAAAAATTAAGTGTTTCGAAGAAAATTAGATAATTTTGAAACTACTATCTATTTTTGTTTTCATAAAATCGAAATAGAAACTTTTCCATAATTTCAATAGAAACATATGAAAATTTTAAATCATGAGTGCACCGTAGAACACGAAACGATTGAGAAATACTGCAATAGGTTCATGCATGTTTTCCTTTGTTTGACAATCATTCTAACATTAGAAAAAAAAGAAATACTATTGCCTACGGTTTTACTGATTATAGACTAATAAAAGTGTGGATAATAATTATTTTTAATTATAATCAAACAAAATCAATGTAAAAAACTTAACTTATCCAACATGATATGACTACGAGTGATCACAGTGTGGTTTTAGTTTTTTTTTTTTTTTTTTTAAGTTATGTTCAAATTGAATTGTTATTGGTGGTTTTATAAACTAATTTTTAAAATTGCCACTTTCGAAACAAAAACCAAAGGTGCGGTTTGGTGGTTTTACAACTTATAACAAAAATAAGACATTGCAACTAACAAAAAGCTAAAAAAAAATGTAACAAGATAACAAAATGTAATTGGAATAATTAAAGTCAAATACACAATAATTTATGAACATATAGCTAAAATCTTAAGTAACAAAATATAACAAGTTTCGAAATTATTAAAGTTAAACATACAACAGTGCAAAATATAATACAACTAAATTTTTTTAAAAATATCTAAATGTCAAGTTCAGTTCTAACTACAATGACATTTAATACACTAAATAATTCTATTGTAGAAATTAAAAACTTAATGTTAGGAATAAAACAAAAAAATGATAAATTGCATAAAAATATATTAATCAATCATATAAACTCAAACCTAAGGAAGATTCCTTTTAAATTAATCTTATATGTCCGTTAAGGAGTCGAATGAGAGAATAGATTATAGGGGACAATCGGAAATAGAGAAGAGGGAAAGAAGGAGAGAAAAAGAGAGAGAAGATGAGGGAAAATGAAAGAGAGAGAGGAGAAAGGGGAAATTCTAGGCTTATTTATTTATTTAATATTAAGAAAATAAAAAATAACAAAAATAAAAATATTATAATATATATAAAATAATTGGTAAAAGTCGAACTCTACCTATTTTTTTTTTTTTTTAAATCTTGAAGTCGAACTCCGAGAGTTCGACCTCAAGTCGAACTCAAGGAGTTCGACTTCAATCATATGAAGTCGAACTCTCGGAGTTCGACTTGAAGTCGAACTCTGAGAGTTCGACTTCTACTTTTTATTATTATTATTATTATTATTATTATTATTATTATTATTATTATTATTATTATTATTATTATTATTATTATTATTCCTACGCATATAAATGTAAAAAAATATAATTACATCAAAAAAATTATATTTAAATTAAAAAATATAATTTTAAAAATTAATTATAATAATTACAATTCTTAAAAATCACAAGTGCGTCGGTGCCGTTGGCGCCGAGGTCTTCTTATTTCTTCACCCATATTTTGTATTAGTTCATCTTCAACATTATCATCATTATCTGCATTCATATGCAACCGACTTGATGATGTTGCAGAACTAGACTCTCCATAATCACGATATGCACCAAATGCTGGAAATGGAATTGGTGAGATGTTATATTCTGGTGCATATGTTTGACTCGTGCAAAGCCCAAGGTCAAGATCAACCTGTCCATAATAAGGTTGTTGGCTTGGCATGTATGAAGCTGAATCAAACCAATCACTTTGTTGGGGCGGTTGAGGCACGTAGCAATCTTCATATACATTTAGAGGTGTATGCACTGTGGATGGACCAGCTATATCTGCCCCAATAGTATCATCACCTCTAAGTGAACTTGTAGACATTCTACTACTGCTTCTCCTTTGTCTGTGGGACGTAGACGGAGCATTATCATGTGGCGCTGCTTGTTGTTCGGGCTGATTATCCCTCGGAAAATGAGAAAGCATTTCACGAAGTTCAGTCATTCCGATAATAAACCACTGATGCATTTGCAAAGACTCTTCGAAATTGGTTGGTGGAGATTGAACACTTAGATGAAGGGTCTCTGCATATTGCTCCTGCACCAATTTTAAAATAATGAATTTAAATCTAAGAGAAAAATGGGTGTAACATGAATCAAGTTTTATTGCACAGCATACCACATGTTGTATTGTTGGTGCATGTCCAGGTTGATAGCCA
Organism: Sesamum alatum; assembly: GCA_034509735.1. NCBI lineage: Eukaryota > Viridiplantae > Streptophyta > Magnoliopsida > Lamiales > Pedaliaceae > Sesamum > Sesamum alatum. The sequence goes on from JACGWO010000004.1 coordinate 32,708,755, forward strand.
CTCTCCACACGTCTATCAGTAGATGATGAAACGAATCGATGAGTTATTCTACCGTACCAATTCCAATATCCATTTTTTGTATCTCTTCCGTTGGAAATGGGTGGTCGGCGCACAATCGTTTCATCTCGTCTACCCCATCTACTAACGTATATCGCGTGATGAGTCTCCCAATCTGTGCCCCCACGTGCTCTACAGGAAATGTTATGGAGGTTGAATTCCCGACTGTCTGTACCCTGTGGAATGTCTTGCCTCATTCCGAATTGACGAAGTACCCGTTCGGGATGATGCATTTCCACAATGGCATAAAATATTAGGGGACATATTGATGTCCACAACTGGGGTTTGAACTCATCTGAGTAGGCTAGAATGTTCTCCAAATTCATGTCGTACGGCTGCCAAAGAAACTGAAATAAAAGCAAATATGTTAAATTAGTGGGTAATTAATATTCATAAATAAATATGCATAACGATGAGTCTTGTTTACCTGATCAGCCATCATGCTATCTAGCATATCTCTAAATACCCGGACAGTCCACCGTACAGTGCGGGTGAAGTTGTGTTTTTTATTCCACGTTGCACCGTACGGTGGTATTGGAAGGAGCCGATTATTATAAGTTCGTATTGGCCCCATCGTTACACGTTCATCACCAAGACCGAGTGTTATTGGTGTGATACGCGACCAAGCCCAAATCTGTAAAATAATAAGCTTGTGTCAAAAATAAAATATTGCAATAAGTTAGTTAATGAGAAATATAAATATTTAATTTTACCTGCAGTAACTGCAACGGGCCACCAATTTGGGCTTTGCCTTTGGTGCTGGCATTACACAATTCACGGTACAAGAATGCGAGCACAGCACTGCCCCAACTATAGTTTCGGACGGCGTCGATATCCTCTAATTTCTGGACATATAGTAATGATACCAGATGCCCAGATGAATCAGGGAACATCACCCCACCGAAAAGAATTAATGCCATACAACGTGCATATTGTACAATATTAGGGAACGGTGTGTTTCTGATCGGTGTAATGTGACGCAAAATTGCGTTTATGGACACACGCGAACCCCTAAGTTCCCCATCGTCGGGCGTGAAACCCAAATAGAGAGCACAATATTCTTGCCATTCTGCTCAAGATCTCTCCCGATCCACGCCGGTCACGGCAAGTCCGTCTATTGGGAGTCCCCATATTATTTGGACGTCTTGTAGGGTCAGTGTCGCTTCCCCTACAGTCAAGTGAAACGTGTGTGTTTCGAGGCGCCACCTCTCAACTAATGCTGTGATGAGATGCGCATCGTACACAATCTTGCCGCATCGGTACACACCATAAAACCCCATTTGGTGTAGTACTGCCAACACCCTATGATGTGGGGCATGCTCTTGAAAGTGTGTTCAAAATGCACCATCCGCACGTCGTGCCTTCAAGGGTTCATCTAAATCACCGTCAAGCACATCATCAGACCTGTGTTGTCGTTGTGATGACAACACGGTTGGGTCGCGTGGACCATACACTTGTCTTCTGTCCATATTTTAAAACAGCTTACATTTTGTGTAGAGTGAAAATGTTTGAAAAATTTCGAAAACAGATAGTGTAAGCAGAAAAGTTTAAAGTGTAAATAGAAAAGTTTGAAGAATTCTGAAATGCACCATACACTTATTATATAGACACAAACCCGTTAATTTTTTGAATTCAAATATATATATAATATTTTACGCTATGCTGCAGCATAGTGCTGCATGCATGCTGCAGCACGCTATGCTGCATGCATGCAGCATAGTGCTGCTGCAGCATGCGCTGCAGCATTACTGCTGCAGCAGCGGTCCCGGGCTGCTAAATATAGAATTAGTGCCTCATCAATGGTGAAGGACTATTATGATATAATGGCTTACAAGAGAACATATTCTAAGTCTTTTCATCCTTTGATGGCGGAAGATTATTGGGATGTTCCACATTTTGAGTTGGTCCATGACACTACTTTACGTGGCATCATTCATCGTGGTAGAAGCCAAACCACACGTATTCCTAACGAGATGGATTGGCCACAAACACGAGATAGACAACAATACCAACAAAGGGAGAGCCATTCAAGACAAACTGATGCGTCGGTGAGGGGTCGTAGAAGACAACAATAATTTTAAGAATTGTAATTATTATAAATAATTTTTTAAACTTTATTCTTTGATTTAAATATAATTTTTTTAATGTAATTATATTTTTTGTGTTAATAAATATTTTTTGCTGTATATTTATTTTAACTATATGCAGACTAAATAATAATAATAATAATAATAATAATAATAAAAAATTAAAAAAAAATTGAATATACACAAAAATAATAATTATAATATAATAATAAATAAAAAAAAAGTCAAACTCTGAGAGTTCGACTTTAGGAATTTAAAAAAAAAAATTTCGGTAAAAGTCGAACTCAGAGAGTTCGACTTTTACCAATTATGTTATATATATTATAATATTTTTATTTCTGTTATTTTTTATTTTTTTAATATTAAATAAATAAATAAGCCAATTCATAGTTATGATTTGTTGTTAAAATTTAAACATATATATATTGTATAGAGCCCAATTTAAATTTTATAAAAATGGGCTTTGCAATGTGGACCTTTGATAATATATGAACTTTGGACTTTTATAATTTAAATATAAAATTCTTCTAAATAATTAATTAAATTTATCATATTATTATATATATAATTTGAAAAAATTAATTACATATTTAACGGTGCGGTTCAATTTTTGGTGATTTTTTTACTTATAAATTAAAACCAAATCAAAAGTGCGGTACGATTTTATTAAAATTACAATTTGAAAGATAAATCATAAAAAACGATTCAATTCGATTTCATTCGGACAATTTGGACGATTTTAATTTTTTTTTATCACCCCTAAATATGACTATTTATGTTTAACTTATCCACCATGATACGGCTATCCACCATGGTTGGTTAAATATTATATTCCTTCCAATATAATATTATTAAGTGTAAATTATATCGACAATTTTTAAGATTAAGTTTAATTATACAAAATATATTGTAAAATTACAAATATACGTCTTAATTAAAATTATGTAATTAAATTTAATTTTAAGAGGCGTTAACGTAATTTACCCAATTATCAATTCTAATATTCAATAACAGATAATTTATTAAAAAAGAAAAGAAATTATAAATGAAGAAGAGGAAGAAGCAGCCGCAGGAAGAAGAGAAGGATAGTTCAGTAATATCAGCACCACTAAAATTCCTATCCATAAATCTTCACTGAGAAAAACAGCTTTACTCCCAATCTCTCAAAGAACCAAGAGAAATGGCGCTCACTCTATCCAACACATTCCTCCACAAGAACCTCTCACCTTCACTCTCCCTCACCAACAGGGTAATTAAATCAAAATTACAGAAGAAACCCATCTTGAAAATCCAAATTTTGACTCATTCTCAACATTTTTTTTTTCTTCTTGTTGGAATTCACAGGTGAAGGGAGTAGTGGGCGGCAATGAGATGCGGTGGAGCTGCAGGAAGAAGGACATTCACCCTGAGTTCTACGAAGATGCGAAGGTTTACTGCAACGGGGAGCTGGTGATGACCACCGGCGGAACCAAGAAAGAGTATGTGGTTGATGTGTGGTCCGGCAACCACCCCTTTTACCTGGGTAGCCGCACGCAACTGCTTATTGATGCCGACCAAGTTGAAAAGTTCCGCAAGAAATTTAGTGGGCTTGATCAATTTATGGAAATTCCGGTGCTCAAAGGAGAGATTGTGCTTCCTCCTAAGAGAAAATCTGGAAAGGGCAAAAAGAAGTAGTTTAAAGATTGTGTTTTTCTTCTAATTGTTGTTGGGCTGTAATTGCCGTGTTTTTGTTCTTGGGATATGAAGTGTAGTGGTTTGTGAATTAGTACTTTTGATTCATTTCACTGTAATGAGAAGTGATTTCTTGATTCTCCATTTGTTGAATTTGGCTGGATAGTTTCTTTATTTGCAGCTCGTGAAGAGTCCTTTTTGTGGATTTAGTTTCTTGAAAATTGAGATGAATTCAGGTTTTTAGACCCAATGTTTTGACTTGGCTGCAGATTTTATTCAGACTAACATTAGATGTATTATTTTTTCAGTTGCTCTGATTACTGGTAATGTTTTCGGTTTGTCTTTGTGCAGTGATTATTGGAGGGATTTGAATTCGTTGTTGATGAGCAGAAATTGGATGTGAGTTTTGGCAAAGATAAGAATTTCTCTTCTCTATGAATTTTCTCCCTGCAGCAGTATGCATTCAGCGTTATCATTTGTCGATCATAATGCCAGTATGCAATAAACATTGTATGTAGCTGACTGAATTTGATCTATGAATACTTCAACGAATAAATTTTACTGTCATTTTCTGTGATTTAGATTATCTACATGCATATGATAGAAGTTACGCCTTTTGCCCTCAAATGGAACGAGTAGATTAAGTAATCGCTCGGTTTTAACTTGATATATTTATATAATTTTAAGGAGATTGTATCTGTTTTTACTCAGTAAGCGAACGTGATTGGTATGTTTGACATGAACATGTTGAGTTTTAACTTCTAAGTCATCAGGCCACTCTGTATCTGAACAAGTTCAGGTTTGGTTGAAGTTAGCCTATGGCTGGCAGCCGGGGTGGAAAGCTTTGGATCAGATTATTGAACACCATATTCTCTTCTTGGATGTGATGATAGAATGTCCCATGTCAGAAAACGAATGATATCAACATTGTAGCCATTTTATATCTTAGCAATGATTTGCAAGATGTAGTCGTTCCACTAACTGGAACTTCGATGATTTTGGACAAGGCGTTGCAGTTGATTCCGGTATCCTAGCTTTAACCGTGCGGTCTGAGCCACATTTCATTGAATATATTTTCAGGGTCGTGTACCCTTGTTTCAATGGCCGTAGATCCCTTGTCTTGAAACCTTGCGCTATCTTATAATGCAACCGTCGTGTTGACAGGAACGAAGCAATGACCGATGCTATGAAGAAGCGGAAGCTCTGGATGCTCTTACAGAATCCATTAGTTTAGGTTGAAATTCATTACCAGGTATGTATTCGTGGGAATTTGATTCAGTCAACATGTTACTTTGTCTATTCTTTTATGTGTTGCGTAGTTTGCAGGGTGGAGTTTATACAGTAATCTTCTTTTTGAATATTTTGCAATTAAAGAGTTAATTTTTTGTGATAAATAATGATAATTGTTCTATATGCGCATGGTAATAGGGTCATCCAGGTATTCCTCAAAATCAATTTTATTTTACTGTTGAATTGGAGCACTGGTTTTTCTGTCATAATTCTACTTTGTTACCTCAGATTGAAAGAACATAAATTCTTGGGTAAATTGCAGCAAGCTCCCGCGAAGTTTGGCATAATTACTAATACCTCTGGTTGTTCAGAAAATTACTAATAACTTGGTGTTTGATGAAGTTATGTAATTTGTGGATAGAGTCTTGGAATTATCAATTTTGCCATTTCTGTATTTTTTACTTCTTTCTATAAATAACTAAAATTGTAAAAAAATTCGGATGAGGTAGATGGAAAAATTTGTAAGAAGATTATTCACCTAGTCTATCAAATAATTTCAAAATTTTTTTTTAAAAATAAGTAAAAAATTATAATTCACATACAGCAAGGGCATATTGATAAGTTCATCACAAAAAATGGATGAAAACCTAATAGAGGCTAACAAACTGAACTAAAATGGATGAAAACCTAATAGAGGCTAACAGACTGAACTAGTTGTTGGACGGCAAGGGTATTGATAACTTTTCTTAAGAATGAAGGGTATATGTAATTATACCAAAATTTTATGGATACTTGTTGTAATTTACCCTAAATTCTTTGAATATGCTTTTCTTGTTTGTGGGCCAAATTTACAGGTCTGTATACTCTTTGGGCCTAGCCAGACCAAGATGTAACGGATGCTCGTCTACACTTAGGTGGTTATGGGCCCCCCTTTGGGCCTAGCCCAATGGGCTTAAATTTTAATGTCGTAAAGGTGCATGTCTAGTATGCAGTATGAACTATGAAATGCATGAAAATTGTAGATTCAAGGTGCACAGTGGGTCGGGTCAGCCATTCTAGGATCGGCTCACTACTGTTCATAGTCGGTCTTGGGGTGGTCCTGGGCCTTTAAATGGATCCCAATTGGGTCTATTTTTAAACTCAAGTCCAGCTCATGGACCGGCCCGGACTAGGTCCAGACCAGGCTCGGATGTGCCTGTTTTATTTTTCGTTTATAAATTTGAGGTGTTCTTTTGAGCAATTATTTAAATTTATGGCCCAACAAGGCCGACCCAGGCCCAGTTCAGGACCAGGTAGTCCTAGGCCACTAGGCTAGGCTGATCCTAGGTTAGAAGCGCATTAGAAGAAATATAACATTTAATCATGGTTAATTGCCATGGTTAGAACTAAATAGTCATTGTAAAAATTCAATAACACCACGGCTACGCAACAGTTGTTGGCCGTGGTTTTACGAGCGTGGCTAATACAAAAGTCATGGCAAAAACATTTGTCGTGGCTCATAGCCATGAAAAAAATCATTTTTATGATGGATAAGTTAAATATTTATATTGATTTTTGTTTAGCCGTGGTTAATAATAATTTACCACGGCTTTAGTCCATAGTCAATAAAATCATAGGCAATAGTAGTATTTTTTCTAGTGACGTGTCCAACACCGTATAATTTTTTTTTTTTAAATTTTATATTTTCGAATCAGCGAATATCGTGTCAGACACGTGTCAAAGACGTGTTTAAGTCGTATCCATGTCTGATGTGTGTCCAACACTGCATGGGATAATTTTGTGAAATGTCCATACATTATAGCTGCGAATACACATTTTGAACATAATCGGTGCATAAGAATGAAATATTTTATCCGCAAGTACAAAAATGAACAACCTGTCTCCTTAATTGGCACCGGAAACCTAAACCTTTTTTTACACCAAATATATTTGAAATCTTCCCTTTCGATTTAATCTTTCATTTCATTCAATATAGTTAAGAGGGTATTTGGCTAAGTTTATGTATAAAAAAAATATTATATACTCATATATTTTACCAAATGTTTTTTGAGTTTATAGGATAACCGGTTGTATTTTAAATAAAGTTAATATATGTGGACAAAATAAAATTATGGAGTTTACAAAATATTAGACAATTTTGTAATTGAATACAATTAAAAAATCTATTAAAAATTTAAAAATATTTGCATCCTCTAACTTAGAGTCTTAAACTAGAAGATTCTTTTTTGTTTGTTTGTTTTTGAGTAGTCGATTACAATCATTAATATCAAATATTTATGTCTAATAACTACCGACAACTATAACAATCATCTACTAATCAGATGTTACATTTAACCAACAACTACTATTAAAGTAGAATAACATCTCACACGTTGGTAGGATTCAAACTCATGACCTTAGAGTCATGAGCCATCAGTTTCACCAATTAAGCTTGGTCTTATTAGCGACTTGGGGAAAACTTGTTACCATCAAAATCTTGATATCCCACCTCAAATAAATAAAAATATTGGATAAGATATAACTAAATTGGAGGAAAATCCTACATTAGATTAGGCCTCGTCAATCCCCAATTAATTATAAAATAAGTGTAATATAATTTTTATGTAATTAGTATACGACTCGAATAAAGTTATCAATCATATAAGTGAGTTTTATGAATAATGTTATTGGTTCGATTCGAACAACAAATTTAATCCAATTTAACCTTTTTTTTTTGGAATTAAAAGTGATGAATTTTATTAATCGAAAGTAAAGTGATTACATTCATTCATGTCGGTTATCAATATTGAATAGAGACAATTACAAACAATTATATCAATAATATCACATAAACTAACACCTAGCTATTACAACAACAAATCATACCTACTATACAGTAGAAATAGCATCTACCCACGTAGGGGTTCGAACCCATGACCTCTATAATTATGGAACCTCTGTTTCGTTAACTAAACTAGACTTCCTCGACAATCCAATCTAACCTTTCGATTATTGAAAAAGAATGGGAAAAAAAAAATAGGTGAAACGTAATACATTTGAGTTAAGTCAAAGGGACCATAGAATCTTGGACATCAAATCAGAAGACAAGTTCTCGTAGAAAATTGGCAATTGATGTCGCACTCCCACCACAAAGTTAGCCCCATTATTCAGCTGGAAGGAATATTGAAGAAAAAAATAAAAATAAAAAAGGGCTTCATCACTACCTAAAAAAGGAATATTGTTCTTCAACTTTTAATGAAAAAGTTGTAAACCCTCCAAGAAACGGAAAATAAGGCGCGATATTTAAGTTTCTTAGCACCAAAGGATTCACAAGAATTGCAACCAATGTATTAAATGCACATAGCAAAAATCATTTTTACAAGAAAATATGAGTCTAATCCATATTCGATACAGTACAGATTTTCGAAAAGTCTTCTTTATCTCTGTTTCTCCCGACAAAGTCCCCCCGGAGCTAGCTCCAAACGAGGGAGGGTACTATAAGCTTTTGATGTTTGATCATGTGCTCGGAGGGCGTTCTGAAGTTTTACTAAACTGATCGACTTTTAAATTATGTGTTTTCAGTCTTGGTTGTTAATAATAATCAGGTAAAATTATATTTTTTGTCCTATAGGACGTTAGCACTTTTGATTTTGTAACTTACTCCACTTACACATTTAGTTTTTTTTTTTTTTGACAAATTTAGTGTTGAACATCTCACATTGGTTCCTTTTTGACAGATTTAGTCCTGTATTGGCAATTGCAGTCTCATTCTCACTCGAGTAAATCTCATTTTTTGTCCTGTAATTATACGTCGACAGGATCAAATTTGTCAACACAGGACTAAATTTGCCAAAAAGACCAAATCTGATATGCGTTAAACTAAATTCATCAATAAAAGGACTAAATGTGTAAATAGAGTAAGTTACATGACCAAAAGTGCTAATGACCTAAAGTTATAGGATTAAAAAATATAATTTTACCTAATTAATAATCATTTACCCGGATCTCCTTATCATTATTAATTAGGGATAGTCATATCTAAACCCTTGATTTATGTCTATTTACACAAATCACTCCCGATTTTTGAAAAATTACAAATGTACCCACAGAAAACATCAACATAACTTACACAAACCATCCCTATTTTTTTTGAAAAATTACACATATCCCCCCATAAACATCAATAACATTACACAACCTATCCCTGCGTTTTGGCTGTTAGAATGTTCTATAATTACGTAAAAAACATGGATGATTTGTATAAATAGACCATCAATCAAGAATGTAAATATAATTATCCTGTTAATAATGACTACATGATTAATATTTTTGTATGTAAAGGGTAGGGAAGGGTAGGGTGGGGGGGGGGGGTGGTTGGTGTGTGAGATGAGATTAGTACTTTGGTGGGACAACAATTAGAATTTATCCAAATTTCTATCCTTAGGAGTGATTCTTTATGAAAATATCATGTAATAATATACTGAAAAAAGGGGCTCACAAAGTCAAAAAAGGAGTGATGCACAATTTCAGACAGAATTAGATAAGGAAATTGAAGTATAAAAATTAATGTAAGAGGCCTACCACCCTCTCCCTTTTGCTTTTTCATTAATTTTTTTGCAACTTTCACTATGAGATGTCTAAGGATAATATTGGTCATGACTGACTACTATTGTTTCCAGTTGTCTTTAGTATTATTTCATAAGTTCAAATTTGTAAGAATGTGGTTGTTCTCATTCACAAAGTATCCTAAGCTCTTCTACTTATTTCTTTTTTTGAGTTGAATTAATTAGAGCTAAGTTTCTCAGAACAAATAATTTTGTTATTCAATATATTTGGAGAAATTAGTAAGGTGTTATTAATTCAATTAACCGAGATATCTTATTTTATGTCAAAATTTATATTCGATGAAAAGATAGATCGCACACAGATCCATCTGTTGTTTGGCATAATAAACTTTTAATATTGCAATAATAACAAAAAACAACACCCAAATGCTCTATCGAATTAATCGATTCAATTTTGGTAATTACCGAATCTTTTGGTATTTCGATATACCAAATTTTGTTAAAAAGAAGTTAAAAATAATAAAACCACATGTAATTCTTTTTTCATATTTTACAATTGAAATAATAAAAATAGTATGAAAATAACCAATAAATATAGAAATATGTATAAAACTAGAATTTCGGTATTTAATAAGGTTTAATAAATCAAAATCAAATCGAACTTTTTATCATGGAAATTGTGTGATTTGTGTTTGTATTATATTTCAAAATAATTTCTCATATACAATATTAATATGATAATTTATCACAATTACATATAATTATGAAATAAAACTCAAGAAACCAGAAAAGTTGCATCGACGAAGAGTTACGACACTTATCCCTATCCTAAAGCCATGATTGCCTCCTACGAATAAATTTTAACGACTAACCATAATCTATGATAAATCCCATTGACTCTCAACAGTGCGATTCACACAATTATTACAAACTTTTTACGTTGAATTCAAATACCTATCAAATTTTCAATTTCAATTCGATTCGATCAGTTTAACAAAACACGAACATTCCCTTAAAAAAGTGATAGGGTGGGCCAAGACCCTCTTAATCCACTTGAGGGGGGTGTCCATGGGGGTTCAGGAAAAAGAGGCTAAGTGAGCAGCAAAATGATTTCAAGAAGCACCATCAGAACTAAACACAGTGTTAATTGGAAAAAGGGTAATTATTGGTTTAGATTTGGTGGTGGGCTCTCCTAATTACTCAATTCTAATTAATCTTTACACCTAATCTCAATCACTCTTTCATCATTGTGGCCGTAACTGTGGACTTCTGCACTAAACCTCCCTTAATTAATTTTACTAATTACCCCGAAGATTAGTAGATCTCTCCAAATCTTCCTTTCCTCCCTCCTTAAAAAGAGGAATCCATTGCTAAAGATCTTCCGAGAAAGTTAATATTGTTTAATTTTTGTTTTTGCAAGCGAATACATACTTCAAATTATTATAGTCGTGTAGGCTGAGTTTTAATAGTTAAAATTGAGATATATTAATTTTATAATATGATGAGGTCGTGGTCGAGCCCTGAGTCAGGATGGGTTTGGGGTCCGGCCAAATTTGACGCCAATCCTATCTCGCTGTCATTTCTACACTCCAATGTGCATATTTCTTGTATTACAAAATTCTAGTTCATTTTCTTTGGGACCGATCGGGTTGCCTGGTCGATCCCCCACGACAGAATCGAACTTCATTTGAACAACCTGAAACACAAGGCCAAAGTAGCTAAGGTTTGTACCTCGCAAAGCCCTTCTGAGTTCTGACACCCAAATCAGATAATTGTTGGAACGATGAAAATTTAATTTTTTTTAAAATAAAAAACTAAATCAAATTAAAACTATTTTAATTAAGAAAATCAGCATTCACCGCAAAAGATTATTTTCGACAAAATTCATTAATACATTGTCGACTGCAATTTGCAACAAATATAATATACCCACGTAAAATAACGAACCCCGTGTCGTCGAAGACGACTTTGAATTGAAAAACTAGGAAATAAACATGAAATTCAACTTTCCACCTGCCCGGGGAGGTAAAAAAGCAAACAGCAACCGTAATCCACCTGGCAAAACTTTTTGCTTTTAGCTTAATGAAAGCCAATACAAACCGCGTGTCCAAACGGTCCCTAGAATTCTTTTTCTCATCTTTTCCTAAAGTTGTTTTTTGTTTTTTGAATAAATTATTTATAATTACATCATAAATTTCATTCATCAATCAACATATACCGATTATTATTATTATGAAATATGTCTAGCCAATCATTTAAAGTAGAATAATACCCACACATTGCTAAAAGCTTAAATACATAATATCTTAGTCATTAGGTTTGAACTTCATCAATTAAATCAGGCTTCGATAGCCGACTTTTCCTAAAACAAATATCGTTATTAGTGGAAAAGGTGGTGTGTAAAAAGCCAAAAAGAGAAATAAGGAAAAGAAATTTAATTCCCTTTTTGAATTCTTTTTTTTAAAATTAAAAACGATGAATATTATTAATTGAATTAAATCGATTCTACTACCAATCTCCAATAGAGACAATCACAACATTCATACGTTGGTCAATAATACAATATAACATAAATTAAATCTAAACAACCCCTTACTATTACAGTATACAAACAATTCTACAGTAGACTATCATCTTACGCATTGATAGAGTTCTAACCCATGAAATCTAAAATCATGAGACTTCAAGCTTAACCATTGGATCAAGAGATCCTTGGTTTCAGAATTCCTTTTTTAAAACTGGTGAAAATAAATAATTAGTTACAGAGTACAATTTTATTCGGTCAAGTATTTAGGGTACAGTAGGTACAAGGAACCCAGGCACGTGACGGGAACGCCTCCCCTTTGACGGGGCAACAAAAAGTTGCACGTGACTTGAGTGTGTGTTCATGCGAAATTTGTCTCAGCCACACGAGGTCACGGTCTTCTCTTTTTAATTAGTTTTCTGCTTTCTTTTCTTTTTTCTTTTTATTTTATCGGTCTTTTTCTGATTTTTGGTATCTTTTTCAACGAAAAATCGTGACTTTTTTTTCATTCAAATAATTGAGGGCAGAATTCTTGACGTTCACGTTGGGGCAGATCAAAAAGGGCTGTAATAATTTTAATATTTGTTAGTTTTTGTTTTTTGGAAAAAAAAAAGTTAATAAATTGAAAATTTCTGACTAAGGTATTTGGTAGAGATAAACGTGCATCTGTGTTAGTTTTCATGTGACTAGATATTAATTTTTTGTTATTGTCGATTGTAGGGTCGACTATAAGAACACTTATTTCATACAAGTCGAGGACACAATTTTGTGTGACGAGTTTGTGGCTGTCACTCCATTTTTTTCTGTTTGTTCAACCAAAAATAGTAATAACTTTTCTAATTGTGAGATAAAGATATACATACATAGGTTTTCATATATTGATCAAATTAAGACATATTTGAGGGTGGACTTTTGGACATGACTTTTGGATCCATGCATGCATGTCTAATCAAATTATTACACAAAATCTATGCCCAAATTATTCTTTTTGGAATTATTATAACACTCATTCTACATTCAACATATCTTCCAATCACATTATGACACCAATTGTTAATTGTTCTCTAATTGATTTCAGAGCCATTAATTCTACTACTTTTAGTGCAATAATTATGCTTAATTTCAAGAACCAAAATTATAATGTCAAATATTAATCATTCTTCATAATTGTAGATGAATTGACTTGAAAAGTGGTGACACAAAATATTATACAGTCGATTACAACACTACATAAAATATAATATTTAATTATAGCTAATTATTATAGTTAATAATAAATAGTTATAATAAATAGTCATTGACCACGACAACAAAACGGTTGTTGACTTAGCTTTTGCCATGATGACTAAAATGTTTGTCATGACTAAAAGCCATAATAAATATTTTTACCATGACTCTTAGCTGTGGCAAATAATTTTTTTTATGGTGAAAAAGCTAATATTTTGCATCGATTTTATTTAATCGTAATTTATAATAGTTATTTACCATGGTTTTTAGCCATAACTATAATATTATGGGAAATAGTACTTTTTTTTAGTGCAGGTTATTTCTATGACATTATTTTCTAATTAATGCCACTCATGAAGTCAATTTTTGCACTGTAAACTTATTTTTTTCATATGTGAAGTTTTGAGAAATCCATGAATTTCTTGTAAGAGAATTAGTGGTCTAAAATGTTTATCCAAATTCAATCTTCTCCGAGTTAATTAGTGAGCTTATAAATATCGAAAACTGCTTGGTAAATTTTTCTGAAAATGAGCTTATAGAATTCAGAATTTTGTTTCCCTTTAAAAAGAGCTAATAAAATATTTTAAGAGCTTAAGAGTATTTAATTTTATTTTAAAATATGTTCTTAAAGTGTTTGAATAAATAAGATGTCAGAATTTATAAAATGTTAAACTGTTTGACCTAATAAGCTATTCATATTGTAATAATTACAGAAAAAAAAAATTATTAAAATTTAAAATCATATAAATACTAACAAAATCATGCGAATATTTTTAGGATGTTAAAGTTAAAGAGTTTAAAAGATCTTATAACAAAAGATGGGTTGAGCTCAACTTTTTTTGAAGAGCTTATAAGATTATAAACATCTTATTTTCAGATCTTATAAGCTCTTTCGAAAAACAGATTACCAAATTATTTTATAAAATTTATAAGCTCTAAAACATCTTATAAAGATGTTTTAAAGAGTTTATAACTCGGCGAAATACCCTCTAAATATTGTTCCCAACTTACTTTTAAAGTATTAATATTTTCTTTTTAAAAAAAATTTAATCATATTAGTTGCACAAAAAAATCATTAAGAACATTTTATTAAGTATATGCTTTTATATTACCGAAACATTTCAATAGCTCATTTTTAAAATAAAATCTCATTTCTTATAAGTTCGAAAAACATTATATGTATAACGCATATATGACCAATAATCTTTTAACCTAGTGGTTAAGGTTGAGATCCCATGACCTCAGAGATCCCACCGATGCGTGGAATGGTAGTCTACTATATAGTAGGTATTGTTTGTATATTGTAATAGTAAGGTGTTGTTTAGAATTAATTTATGATATTATTGTTGATCAGAGTATGATGTAGATGTCTATGTTAAATATTAATATTCGACAGGACTGATTGTAATTGATATACTTTAATTAATAATATTCATCATTTTCACTTAAAAAAAAACACATATAAATTATTTTAAATAAAGTTAGCAAATTAAACACCCTTTATATATCTATATTTATACTACTCGAATTCACACATCTAGATCGTAAGACTTCATTTTACCACTTAAATAATATATATATATATATATATATATAATATTTGTTAAATTTTGTAACAAAAGAAGATGGATGATTAAAAAATGAATGAGGAAAAGACAATGATGTCTCTATCTACTAAGATTCCTTGTTGTGATGAATAATAGGTAATTCCCTTTCTTGGAGGAAGAAATTAATGTCTTAAAGCATAATTAATCAAACCATGATAACTAATTGTATTTCGAGACGACAATCTGGTTTAGTAATTTCTGCGTGTTTTTTGGTAATTGTGTTTTAGACATAGACATCAAATTCACAAAATTCTGTCCCAATTCTAAATCTTGCCTTTTGGTGTAGAGTCCACAATAACATGTCATCAATTGGTAACCTTTGGGCTAGTCAAGTGATCAAATTCTTGCTGATACGTCTAATTTAGTTGGCAAAGTTGAGACTCTATGATTCTAGAGGTCATGAATTCGAACTCTTGCGTGGGTTGATGTTGTTTCTATTGTATAGTATGTATGATTTGCTGTTGCAATAGTTAGGTATTAGTTTATGTGATATTATTGATTTGATTGTTTGTAATTGTCTCTGTTCGATATTAATGGCCGACAGGACTGAATGTAATCATTTTATTTTTAATTAATAAAATTCATCGCTTTCCATTCTAAAAAAAGTGATCAAATTCTTATTTATTGTAAAATACTTGTTAATAATTGTTTATTTTCATTCTTTTAGAAGGGTGGATCAAAGCTAGTTCCACCTTAAATATAATTTGTGATATATAATTTATTAACTATGCTATATGTATAATTTATTCGATAGTATGCGATTCATTACATCATGCAATATATTCAAATTTACAAATTGAGTCGATATATCAATAATTCAAATGAATGAATACGTTCGAATAAGAAAAAGAAACAACAAACTACTATAGAAGTAGCATACACTCATATTCGTGGAACTCGAACTCACCATCTTACGATCAGATAAGGCCTCATTAGCATACTATATGTGTGGTTGAACAACACTATTTTGGTATTTTGATATGTTAATATAACTACTTTATTATGTATTTTTTCTTTTAATTTTTTTCAATTGATAGGTGTCGAATCCATTAAAATTATTTTCCTACACAAAAACTTTTAAGTAGTAGTAAGGTCGAATCCACTTTAAATCAATTTCTTCGTTGAAAGAGGGGGTTTGTTAAGATCACAATTGAGAGGAAAAAATTGAAAAAAAGAAGAATAAATATGAGAAAGAGTTTTTCCAATTAAAGACATGATCACTCGATTTCATTATTGATCATTGATATATAAATATCATTCATTTATAATAGATAAATTGGTTATAATTATTGGTACGATCTAACAATTTCACATTTTCTTATTTTTTCGTTAGCTAAGTAAATTCCACTGACTAATCATCTAATCAATAAATATCTCTAGGAACGTTCTCAAAATATAATTTACTATCAGCATTAAGAACTAGAAAAATCCAATTCTAACCAACAAATTTGTACGATGATTCATTTAAGCTACATTGTGCATTCCCCACAACATAATCGACGACTACAACATAATGAAATATGTTATATTGCCACTAATTATTGGATTAAGCAAATAATTACGAATTTGAAAGTCCAATTGACTATGCAAATATTATTGACAAACTTACATAAAAAAATATTATTGACAATGAACAATTAGCCTTATCAATTAGTCGAGGAGGCCTAACTTAGTTGGCGAAGCTGAGGCCCCATGATCCTATAAGTCATGGGTTCTACCCCCTGCGTGGGTTAATGTTAATTCTACTGTATAGTAGGTATAATTTGATGCTGTAATAAATAGGTGCTAGTTAATGTGATATTATTGATTTGATTGTTTGTAATTGTCTTTGTTCGATATTGATAGCCGATATCACTGAATCCAATTACTTTCGATTAATAAAATTTATCGCTCCAATTCCAAAAAAAAATAAAAAAATAGCCTTATCATTTAAAAATAAGATTATTTGTACTAAGAGCCTAGAACAACACAAATATCCAACTGAATTAAAGCCAAAAACATAATTTAGATCTGACAACATATAATAATCAAGCATTCGCCATATCTTTAATAGAAAATAAAGAACTTAGCCGCACATGCTAACGAGAAAATACATAAAAAAGAAAAAGGAGAGAATTTTAAAGAAGAAATGTCTATGCCTTTATCTATCTCTATTATTTATTTAAATAAATTTATTTTTTTATATATTTATGCACGTACTACGAGTATGCTACATGCCCTTAGTATTAATATGGCAAAATTATTTATTAAATGTAAAAAAAAATAAAAATTTCAAAATTGGTGTCATTACACCAATTTTGAAATTGGGCAAAGACGGGGTTACAAACCCCAACTTTATATTTTTTTTTATTTTTTTTATTTTTTAAAATTAATTAAGTATTATTATTAATTAAATTTTAAAAAAATAATTAAATATAATTTATATAATTAATATTAATATTGATTAATTATTATTTTAAAATTTTAAATTATTATTTATAATATGTTAATTATTTTTTCTAAATAAATAAAATTAAATTTTTAATAATTAATAAATATATTTATTAATTAAATATGACCTATAATATTATATTGTGTAAAAAATAAAAAATATTATAAATTAGTGATGATTATAAATTATAATAGTGACCACCAGTCTCATATGTATGTCGTTTGTATTGGTGTCGAGGTCTTTTTTTTTTCACCAATCGCCCACTTTATATATTTTTTTTTTTTGTTTAATAAATAAATTTAAAAAATTGTAAATTGCCTAACACACCCCACTTTATATATATTTTTTTGTTTTTTTTTTTAAATTTCTTAAATTAATTAAGTATTATTATTAATTAAAATTTTAAAATAATAATTAAGTTTAATTATATAATTAATATTAATATTGATTAATTATTATTTTAAAATTTTAAATTAGTATTTATAATATGTTAATTATTTTTTCTAAATAAATATAATTAAGTTTTTAATAATTAATAAATATATTTATTAATTAAATATGACCTATATTATTAAATTGTGTAAAAAATAAAAAATATTATAAATTAGTGATGATTATAAATTATAATAGTGACCATCAGTCTCATAGGTATGTCGTTTGTATTGGTGTTGAGGTCTTTTTTTTTTTTCCACCAATCGGTTCTGTTGGCTAATTTATTTTTTAAACTACAATTAACAACTATATTATCTAATTTTTAATTAGTTGTCGAGGTCTTTTTGTTTTTTTAAAAATTTGATAAATGTAGTTGTTAATCAACATAGTTTAGGGTAACTTAGGTCATTTGACATTTTCGTCCTTTAACTTTTTAGGATAGCATTATGGTCCTATATCATTTTAATTTTTGTAATTTTAGTCATTTTTTTCGCCGAAGTTCACATTTCTCGCCAGAAAAGTGCCTGTCATGTCTCTCAATTTAGTCATTTATTTTAAACTACGATTAACAACTATATTATTTACTTTTTTAATTAATTGTTGAGGTCTTTTCGTTATTTAAAAATTTGATAAACGTAATTGTTAATCAACATAGTTTAAAAATATGAGCCAACAGACGCGATTGGTGAAAAAAAAAAGACCTCCACACCAATACAAACGACATACATATGAGACTGGTGGTCACTATTATAATTTATAATCATCACTAATTTATAATATTTTTTATTTTTTACACAATATAATATTATAGGTCATATTTAATTAATAAATATATTTATTAATTATTAAAAATTTAATTATATTTATTTAGAAAAAATAATTAACATATTATAAATAATAATTTAAAATTTTAAAATAATAATTAATTAATATTAATATTAATTATATAAATTATATTTAATTATTGTTTTAAAATTTAATTAATAATAATACTTAATTAATTTTTTTTTAAAAATATATATATATATATATATATATATATATAAAGTGGGGTGTGTCAGGCAATTTACAAATTGCCTGACACACCCCAACAAAGACGGGGTTACAAACCCCAACTTTTAAAATTGGGGTTTGTAACCCCGTCTTTGCCCAATTCCAAAATTGGTGTCAAATGACACCAATTTTTGAAATTTTTATTTTTTTTACATTTAATAAATAATTTTGCCTATTAATATCTCAATATACTAACTAACATTTCTTTAGACACATTATTGTTATTTGTATTTGTCTAAACGTTTATGAGTTTCTATAAGTCAATCCTGAACTGAAATTCAGTAATTTGGTATTTTTTTTTATATTTTATTATTCTTTTAACGAATAAAAAATTATATTTAAGTTTCATGGTTCACGTCTAAAAAAGATTATAAAAAAAAAAAAAAGCACCACTGAAATTTAAAAGGAGCGTACCAGAATACTGTACGACGCGGCGCAGGCCTAACCCCTGCAACACCACGCTCGCGGTTTTCCTCAAAACTGCAGCCTTGCAGGGATGCTAACCACTTATTTTGACATTTCTTGTTACAAAAATTAAGACCTTATTAAAAAATATTTTAATTTAATTTTTAGATATAAGAGTTTATTTAAAAAATATTATAAAATATTTTTAGAGTTTATAAACGTTAAAATCTTATTTTAAAATAAGTTTAAAAAGTGTTTGGATGAAATAAAATTATGTTATAATATGTTAGTAATGACAAATATATAATTAATTTGAAAGAATTATTTGTTAAGATTTTATAAATAAGTTGATAATTCCTTAAATTTTTAGAACTTATAAGCTCATAATATCTTATTTTTAAACCTTATAACCCTATGAGTCTCGGTACTGATGTGATTTATCAAAATTTCATTCTTGGACTAGTTAAGGATTGATATTTTTAAGAAAGTAAAGAGATTTGAAATTTATCATGTCATTTAATTCTACTCAACTAAACCTTCCAAGAATAATTCAATTTGAAATATTTTTATTGAAAAATTAGTCAAGTCAACTGATAAATCAATATAATATATATGCATTTATCTTGGATGAAAGCAGTTCCAAATAATCTTTAAGGCCCCGTTTACTTTGAGGACGGAATTAAACGAGTGATAGGATTATCTTGAATTAAATGAATGATAAAAAAGCCCTGTATAAATTGTAAGGTGTTTACTTATATGTAGTACTAAATTTTGATAAAATATGTGAAGTGTTTACTTTGTTGTATTTACTTATATTGGATGGTAAAATTACGCATTAGCCCTTCATGGAATTTGAGGGTAACATGGACTTTTGCCACATGCATTTATTGTTGTACAAATCACATGATAATTTATACCACCACCTTTGGTGGTATAAGTTATGCAAGTGTAACAGTAATTAGTACAAGACCCTGTAATTATACAGGGCCCCCATACATGAAAGTAAACAATATATTATCATATACTAATTTTTTTATTCAGACTAATACCTCAAAGTAAACGGGCCCTAAGTATATTGGACGAAGACCAAAAGTCTTCTTCTTCTTCTGGCTATAGATCTTCTATTCTAATTTGGTGGTTCATGTTGTACCATGACTTACAATTTGATCGATATCCTATTACATGAGGTATTATCTGCTTTGATTTCGTACGAGTTCATGATTTTATTTTAAAAGAACACCTCACAAATAAGAAGTCTTAGCCCAACCAGTCCTGTAGCAAGACATTATCCGATTTAACTTCAATCCTCGCTAAGAAGAGGTGCCTCGAGATTTATAAGCCGCTTAAGCTCCTTTTCCACAACAAATATGAGATGCTTACCTACATGATCACATTGGTATCTCATCCGTATTGTTTGTAATATACAACTCCATTTTTAAAGTAAATTAAATTCAACTATTTAAAAAAAAAATGTATTAGTTATACATTATTCTTGACATCAAAATGTAATAAGAGATCTTTACCACTCATTTTTTTTATTACAAAGATCTTTACCGCTTATTTTAAAAACGGTCAAAATACCTCATGTATTTCTCAATTTCTTTTTCTATCTTCCAAAAAAATTTAAAAAAAAACCCATAAAACTAGAAAAAAACAAATATTATTCACTCCTACTTTTAAATATAAAAATTAAAAATTAAGTTCTGAAAAATAAAACCAATCATTCACCGTTCCCACCCCCTGCAGCAGTCTATTTAAACGGTACCATTGTAATGCACACACCCTCCATTACAAGACCCACTCAACCTCAAATTCCGACCAAAATCCCACGCTTTCTCTCACACATACACCAACAACGTAAGAATATAAAACCGCCAATCCCTCATTCGATTTCCCTTTTTGTGTCTATGTATTTGATCTCTGCTCCTTCAAATTCCACATGCCTTTCCAATATTCCCACTCCCTTTCCTCTCCATTGCTCCTTTCCCTCTGATTTTCCATCCCCCTTCGCCGCCCTGTTCCCGTTCTTGCAGCCACCGGCGCCGTCGGAACCTTGAAAACAGTGAACATTTTTCACCTGATCGTTTAAGGTTTGAAATTTGAGATTATTAATGGAGACGGAAGTGTTTGATGTCGTGAAGTTTGAGAAGGAAAAGGCGATTGCCAGGTTCAATCGCTTTCGTAGAATTGCGAGGTTATGGCAGATTTTCGAAGTTGTGGTGGTTTTCGGCCTGATTTCGTGGTCGTCGGCGCGTGTGCCGGCGGTTCTGAAAGTAGCGGAGGCGTGTTTTGTTGAGTTCTCCACTTATCTCTTCAACCACCACGTTGTGTTCCTCATCGGAAACGCCATCATCGTCTTGCTGTTCGTGCTTTGCCGCCAGAATGACACCGCCAGTCTCTCCGGCGGAGGCGATTTCTACGACGACTACGTGAAACACAGCGAGGCGGCTCGTCAACCCGAGCCTGCTCCGTCGGAGACGGCGGATGCGGCGTACAATCCTCCAACAGAAGTCGGCGGCGGCGGCAGCAGAGACGAAGAGAAGCAGATTGTAGTATGCACGGAGGAGAGGACGGCGGTTTCGCAATGCGACGACGTGACGGCCGCGATAGAGAAGGCGACGAGGCAAATAAGGAGGTTCCAGAGGACACAGTCAGAGAAACTGAAGCGAGAGATTTGCGTACGGCCGCAGCCGGAGCTCCGGAGATCGGAGACACAGAACCGGCGGAAATCAGTGAGTTCCGGTGAGCGGTTCGACGCGGCGGAGATTGAGAGACTTAGCAGCGAAGAGTTCCGGCGCACGGTTGATGCCTTCATTGATAAACACTGGTGCAAAAAGAAAATGAAATAAAATCATTTCGAAAAATTCGAGAAAATCAAAATTAATGTAAGAAAATATGATGTTCGGGTGGATGAATTGCCTAATCCGCTGTTTATCTGGAATTAGATGCTCAATTTATCCACTTTTTTTTTTTTAATGTTTTTAATGTTATTATCTTCTTCACTACCTTCACTGTTGTTATCTTTGTTGAGTATATATATTTATATATATTATTACTAGTTTTGCTGCTATAATACTATTTATTAAGGTAGATAAATTTAGAGTAATTATCATGATCAATTCAAGAATAACTGCTCTTTGAAAAATTCTTACCCAAATCAAATTTGTCGAATCAAACTAGATGTATACATGTGATTAGTCACTTTCCTTCAATTGGACATGTGATTGGTTACTTTCCTTCAACTGGAAACTAATCACATGAAACTGTTTTATACTTGTCATATTATTGATTAAGGTCTGGCTAAACTCGATCCAAGTTAGAATTTCTGCTATTTGTTTTCATTATTAGTGTTGTAAATATTTATTTACTTGTAACTTTCCACTCTTCCACTTTCGTGATTTTCTATACATAAGAAAAGTTGAACTCCTTTCAAAATTTCAAAATGATTTATAATTTTTTTTATTAATTTTGTAATACAAAAAATATTTACAATCGCACTATATGCATATATATTTTACAAAGTAAATTATTTATGTTAAAAAATACATGTAAATATGTGTAAATAAATGATGCATATAATTTTATAAAAAAGTATGTTATATAACCTATAATTTTTTGTTTAGGCATATGTACGCATAATTAAATGATATCATATCATTACTCAAAAGATTATAGAATATTATAGATTTGCATATTTATAGTGTATTATGTTCGATGTAATATTTTTAAATTGTATCAAAAATATTATTTTTTTTCAAAAAAAATTCAACATATATATAACAACACAAGCAAAAATTATGTAAATTTTTAAACATTATGTAAAAAACATAAGGTCTGTAAATTTATAGAGTGTTATATAGATTTTATACTAATTATAAAAATAATAAATTTTGCTAGTATTTATGTTAAATATAATTTTTATAATAATTAAAATTATGTCTTAGGGGAATGATTGAAATAGACATATTTTAGGGGTGTAAACAATAAGGATATTTTCGTTATAAAAAAAATAATCCATATCATGAGGGATCATTTTATTACATTTTATAATTTAAGGGAATAAATGCATTTTATGCATAATTCAGAGGTGCAAAATGTATTTTAACCCATTTAATTAAAAACTGTAATAAATGTCCATAATGTGAAACAAATATCCATAGAGAGGTGAACTGAATACCTCATATTTGTTCAAGGATTTCAAGCGAAAACCTCATTATTCGTTAAGATTGTATTTGGATTGATAAAAATTTAAATCTAGAATAATAAATTTATGGCTTGGCCGATGCCACACTCCTGGGTGCCCACCCAACTCTATAGGATGTCGACACGTGTCTGTGGGGCCCACTCCACCCATGTGTTTTTTTGAATTTAATTGTAGTTTCACTTTTTATTTATTTATCATATATTTATCATCCATCACAAACTTTTCCTTTTATTACCAGAATTTCATTAGAATGATAGAATATTTTTATACTAGTCATATTCTTCTTTGGTTCTATATCTTAGAGTTTTTTTTTTTTTTTTTCATTTGATCTCATTTGTTGCAATTGTTTCACATTTAGTCCTATTTGTTTAATTTTTTCTCAAATTTGGTCCCAAACAGCATTTTCCGTCAAATTATTAATGGAGCCATCAAGTCTGTTATTGGGGCAAGACTCTGCAACCGTTGACGGTTCCGTCAATAATTTGACGAAAAATATTGTTTGGGATCAAATTTGAGAAAAAAAAATGAACAAATAGAACTAAATGTGAGATAAATGCAATAAATGAGACCAATCAAAAAAGGTCCTAAAATATGGGACAAAAAATAAAATTTTCCCCATAATTATCAATGCAGAATATCTATAACTAATAAACTACTAGAACAACTACTTTTAAAATAGACCGACACCCACACATTGTCCGTATTCGAGCCTCATGACCACAATACTTTTTTATAGAAACGGTGATAACATAATTTACAGCAATATCAATAAATTGATAAATACACCGATCTGATCAATAAAATCACATTAAGTGAGACCAATACCCACATATACAATGAGACTCGAATTTATTCATTGGATCTCACGACCACAATACCTATTATGTAATTTGTGGGGTAGCAATCAGACCTGATCCGAACCAAAGTTTCCATAATTATGCAAAGATGATTGAACTTGTGACACCATGTTTTCATTAAAATTTTTGTTGGATAAATTAAATGTTGATCAATATCCAAAAGTAGTTAGATCTTCCATGATAAGGTAATTAAATTAATTTTGGAGTATTATAATCCTAAACTAAGATTATAACGTCAGATGATTACAACATAAACCAAGAATTAACAAACCAAGAGGAAACTACAAACAATCAGCTGCTACCTAACATGCATCTCTGTGATCATATGATTATGATTATTATATGTGTGTTTGGCATAGAAAAGAATGGCCAGTATTCGGCGGGATAGTAGTGGCTTTATGGACCCATTTCATATTATAATTACTTCTTCTCATCTTACTTATTTGGATGTTGTGTTTAAGTTTTGTTAGGTCACCGGTGATCTCTTAGTCTAGTAATTAAGGTAGATGTCTCATAACCTAAGGTTATGGGTTCGAACCCCCTCAATGCGTGGGATGATAGTGTACTGCATAGTAGGTTTTGTTTGTATACTGCAATAGTAAGTGTTATTTAGATTTAATCTATGTGATATTGTTGATTAGCGTATGATTGTTGTAATTGTGTCTATTAGATATTGATATTCGACATGACTGATTGTATCGATTTACTTCAATTAAGAATATTCATGGATTCACTTCAAAAATAAAAATTGTTGGGTCATTGCGATATCCGAAAAGGAAGAATCCCAGTAATTTACTTGAAACTATTGTGTGAAAATTAATTAAGGAGAAGATACCCCACATTCTAGAGACATCTATACTCTAATTATTAAAGATTTATTTATACTCACTACAAAAAATACGACATTTAATCATGACTAACTATCATGGTTAATACTAAATAATGATAACGAATAGTCATTGACCACGGCCACACGACGGTTGTCGACCGTAGTTTTTGCGAAGGTGACTAAAATATTTGTTATGGCTAAAAGCCATCCGAATGTTTTTACCATGGCAAAAAGCCGTGACAAATAAGTTTTTCATCGTGGAAAATCTAGTTTTTGCATCAGCTTTTATTTAACCGTAGTTAATAATAGTTATTTACCACGGTTTTTAGACATGATCATTAAAAATGTAACTAATATTGCTTTTTTTTTTTCTAATGACTTAATATAAGCATTTAGTTATAATAATCAATTAATATATATATATATTATATTATATGGGGATATATCAATCGTAAGAGCAAAAAGACCAAAATACCCCATGAGGATTCGTGTACCTGCTGGCCCAAAACCAATTAAGACTGTTGATCATCTTGTACTTGGGAATTCGAGATTACGCCACGTGGACTCGTACAGATACGAACATTTGATCCTATAAATACCTCACAACTATTTAGAGCCACGATATATTATTATATCACTTTCAACAAAGCATTCTCCATCTTCCATTCTATCTCACTTGAACTGATTTAAGCATCAATTTTTGTTGGGACCATCAAGCCTAATAATTTGTTCGTCTTAATCTGATTTTCAATCCATACTATCCTTGATACTACCTCGATCCCCAATCTGAATCAATTTCAATTTTGCATGCACTATAATCTAACAATCCAGTGACTAGAACATAATCAAATTCTCTTCTAAAAACGATTCTCCTCCCAAATGATTCATGTGGGAGGTCATATTTATAATAGAGTAAACTCAAAATTTCATGCATACAATGATTTTACAATCAAGCCTTAAATAGACATCAAACGTACTTAATTATTACCATAATGATATATTTACTGCAAAGCCGACACGAAGGCATCGATGATTAAATGATTGATGGCCCATCAAGAATCCGGGATTAGTGGCTTTCAATTACACACATTTTTGCCTTTTCCCTCCCACATAATTATCACCCAATTAATCATTCATTAAATACTAATAACACTTTCTCTCTCTCTAGAAATGAAAAGCCACTTTTTTGCCTTTGCATGAGTGAGAATGAGTCACAAAATTCAAGAGTTGGGGGTAGTCATAATTACCTAGCCTAAATAAAGGTTAAGCACATATTGATATAGTGGGGTTTTGATGGAACATTCTTTTTCCTTTCCGCCCGGAGGAAAAAAGAAGAGTTTCATATCACTATCATAACAGTTTTACTTTAATACTAGGGTAAATTACATTGAAATTCTTGATGTTAGGCTTAATTATATAAACACCCCCTATATTAAATGAAATTATAGTTACACTTTTAAGGGGTATTAGTGTAATGCTTTTTAGGGGGTATTATTGTAAGTTTTGCCTTTGAATAGAGAGTGTAATTGTAATACGATTATAATCTCAGGGGGTGTAGCTGTAATTTGGCAAAAGACAGGGAGTGTTTGTATAATTGGGTCTAACCTCAGGGATGTCACTGTAATTACCCTGAATAATAATTATTAATTATATAATGATTACTATATAATTGTTATAATTATGGATAGTTATTCAATATAGATATTTAATATTGATGATTGTAATTGAGTTACTCAAAAGATAATAGTTCATTAATTTCACTTTAAAAAAAAGTTTGTGCATCTTTCAAATCATTCATAGTTAACCCCATTTTTGCCTTTCAAATCTTCTTAATGAACAAAGATTCATTTTCTACCTTTATTATTCCATCAAAGTTATTTCGATTTGATTGTACATTGCAGATTTATCCTATATATATAGGGTAAATTATATCTACCTCCCTTGAGATTTGAAATAATTACAAATATCCCTCATTATTTGAAAAATTACAAATACCCTCTGAGGTTTGTAATTGTTAACCAAAGGCCTGAAATTGACCATTTTGTCCTTAAATTTTATATTAGAATTGTAGAAAAATCACACGAGGCAAATTGCATTATTCTTCCTCTATGTAAAAAACTTAAGAAACCTCTCTCTGAGCATTTAGTCCAAAAAATTTTAAGAATTAAAAAATAATAATTCAGTGCATAAGGGCATTTTGGTCAGTTTACTCATAAAAATGGATGGAAATGGGTTATTTGTTAGATGGTTACAAACTTTAGGGAGTATTTGTAATTTCTCAAACAACGAGGAAATATTTGTAATTATGTCAAATCTTATTACAACTAACTGTAATTTACCCATATATATATATATATTATATTGATGCTACAAAAAAAAATAAATTAGAGATTGTAAACAAGATATGAATCGAAATGGGTTAGCTCGATCGTCTTGATTAATTCCAAAATAAAGGTAAATACAAGAACAATATTGATTTTTCTCTCTTCTTTCTTCCCTCATCCCCCATATCCCCTCCTTCATCTTATTCAGATGGCTTATATATTGGTTAGAAAAACTCGTATTTTCTCAATGAATTTAGGGTTTATTTCATTACAAGTTTGATTGAGAGCTTTAATTGAATTATGTAACCACTGTATTGTGTTTTTGAAGATGAACTATCTTTTGGGCTCTATTTATTAGATCCAATTATGCACTTAATTATAGAAAATATAAGGGTAAATTACGTCTAAGTCCCCTGAAGTTTTGCATTAGTACAAATATCCGTTCATTATTTGAGAAATTACAAATACCCCTGAGGTTTGTAATCGTCTAACAAATAACTCATTTTCATCCATTTATATGGGTAAACTGACCAAAATGCCCTTATGCAATAAATTATTTTTCATTTAATTCTTAAAATTTTTTGAACTACAATGCATAGGGAGAGGTTTCTTAAATTTTTTACAAGAGGAGGAATAATGTAATTTGCCTCGCATGATTTTTCTACAATTTTAATAGAAAATTTAAGGACAAAATGGTCAATTTCAAGCCTTTGGTTAAAAATTACAAACTTCAAGGGGGTATTTGTAATTTTTCAAACAATGAGAAAGTATTTGTAATTATGCCAAATTTCAGAAAAGGTAGATGTAATTTACCCAAAATATAATCTAACAACTAATTATATAATTATAATTTGTCTATATCAAATATATGTGTGTGTATTTTGTAAATTTTGAATTATTCCCGTCTCTCAAACTTCTTTTCTGTTTTTCTCTCCGAAGAGCATCCTTTTTATTCCCGATCTCTCTTATATAATACTATCCTTTGTTCCTACTTGCATATAATAAATAATTTTTTATATTTTAAAATATATTATAAATAAAAATAAAATATATAAACTAACACATCACAATAAAAAAAAAGAAAAAATTAATTTATCAATTAATATAAAATTTAAAAAGTTGAATAAAGTAGTTATCTTATCAGGTTATTTTTGGCATAACAAAAAAGCGATCCGACGGTGTCATTAACCACCATTTATAAGTAAAAAAGATATTTTTTTTATATAATAATATAAATTTAAATTATTCTGCACACACGAGTTTCAGCATACCACACGAATTAATAATAATAATAAAGAAAAAGTATAGGGTGCTGATAGAGTCAACAATTTCATGGGGTAGGGTCAAAATTAAACAAATAATGAAAACCTAATAATTGAAAGGACGTATTGGTGGTTGGTATAAGGGCTTCAACATAGAATATGAAAAATAAAACATAAATTAATTAAAGCTCTATTTATATATATATATAATATTTAAATTTATGACCTCTTTTATTTAATTATTTTTCGGCCTCAAAACTTGGATGCAAATAGGTAAATTATGCAAGCAGCTGGATTGTTGTTAGTTAGCACTTTGTCATTCATATATTTATGATAAATTAATTATACTACTCCATATATTTCAGCTCCTACCAACCCTACTTTTCTTCCCAATATATATAATTAAATATAAAATGATTGACCATCTTTATAAAAAGTGAAATGGCATATTAATTAGACTATGATTTATAAAATAGAGTTTAAATAAAGTATATATATATATATATATATACAC
Source organism: Sesamum alatum (assembly GCA_034509735.1). Classification (NCBI taxonomy): domain Eukaryota; kingdom Viridiplantae; phylum Streptophyta; class Magnoliopsida; order Lamiales; family Pedaliaceae; genus Sesamum; species Sesamum alatum. The sequence goes on from JACGWO010000004.1 coordinate 32,738,013, forward strand.
ACACCTAGTACATTTTCGTATGTCAAGATTTCTATTTTACATAAATTCGAGATAATTCTATTTTCGTACTGATATGATGTAATTTACATAAATGAGTGAGGGTGCATGGGAATATATAAACGATCTGGATCTTTTATTATAAATTGGTGTTGTATATTATACTATACTTGGCGGCGTTATTTGTGTAAAATTATTTAAAATGGTATAAATTTTACACACATATGACGTGTATATATGAATTATGTATAATACAAAATTCTCTACTAATTTATAATAAAAGATTAGAATTGGAGAATAAGTGACTTCTATTTAAGGATAATCAAACCACACCGACCAAATCATCCTTAACTTTTATGTTTAAAATAGTTGTATTAATACTAAGATATTTCTAAATAAAATATGGTCAATTGGTCCTCAAGTTTGAACCTAGGGTTCCTCTAAGACTGTTAGCAGAAAACCATGTTGAAATAGAAAAAACAACGATGTTTCTTTTTTTCGGGAAAAATAAATGTGTATTATAAGCAATAATGGACTTCTAGTAGGCCAAGGCCACGAAATGATTAATTAAATTATAAGTACAACAATTAAATATAGACCATCAAATAATAAATATAATTATTGGCATGTAATAAAAAAAGCCTTATTGCTGTATTAGATCTTTAATATTATTCTTTTTTTACTTAAATTTCAATTTGACTGGATCCAACCAATTATATAGTAAATATAATATTATACTAATTTATGATTGATGTACAGTTCAAATATCAATCACATTATGTTCAGATCTGACTAGATCCTTCGAAATGGAAATTTTTTTTCTCGGACAAGACAAAATTAATATTGTTAGTCAACATCAAAGGGGAATTAAATTTAATCAAATGTTGCCCCATGGCCACCTAAAATGCCACAATTTCTCTACTTAAAAAGTGGGATATTTTGTCCCCACATTTTTGTTTGTAAATTTTGCCAAGCACCGATAGAAAGGTTTATTGTGGCCGAAGCATGCATGATCATCAATAAAATTAGAATAATTACATGTACATTCCTGATTTATAACTTATTTATATAAAACATCTCTATTTTTTTGTATAATTATAAAAATCAATTCTTAAAGCAGTAATAGTTTGTGTAATGATGTTGATATTTTTGGGGGTGTATATGTAATTTTTCAAAAAGTAGAAGTAATTTGTGTAAATAGTTGACGTCTTTGGTGAGTGTATAAATAGACTATAAACCAGGGAGTATAAATATAATTATTTCTTTCAAAATTAAGTTACGTGTGATATGGTTGAGATTGGACTTCTACAAGTCCTCCTTTTCTTGCGGGGGTGAACAAAATATATGTTATTGAGACTTTGGATTAATCAAAAATTTCAAAAGTTAAATACAACTAATTGTATGATTTTATTTTGGAAAAGATTTAGATAATGGATCTAATTCGGTGACAATCTCTTTTGGTTTTACTTTAAATGCATGGTTTCATGGTGGAATTTTAAACAATCATAATTTTTGATCCGGAAGGAATTAGGAGCGATCTGTTAATTATCTTTTCGAGGAGAACCTAACCCCTCAAACTTTTGTTGTGGAGGCCACCATTTGTCACGAAATTCTATCATTTTGTTTATTGTCCGAATGTTTTTTTTTTAAAATTAATTTATCTTTTAGTTGACTTTAGTTAATTTTCATATTTTTTTGGGTTAATCACACTTAGACCCACTCTAAAAATACGAAATTATAATTTTTCCCATAGAAGTTTCAAAATTACACTTACACCCCTTCCGAAAATTCATTGTTTACACCTGACTCCCTTTCGTTGAGATTTTGATGAAAAATGCTGACATTAGCAAACAAAATTACATAAATTTTTAATTTTACCCTTTATTTAACATCCACATGTAATAATTTTGTATTTATAAGCAAGAAAAATATAATAATGTTATCTCAGTCTTTATATACATTATATTTATCCCTTTATAAGTACAAAAGTATTCATAAAAATGTTAAATGAGGTGCAAAATTGAAAATTTATGTAATTTTTTTTGTTGACATAAATATTTTCCGTTCAAACTCTAACAGAAGGGGGGTCAGGTGTAAACAGAGAATTTTTGAAAGGAGTGTAAGTATAATTTTGAAACTTTTTTGTGGGAAAGTGTAATTTCACATTTTCAAATGGGTCTAAATGTAATTAACCCTTTTTTTTTTTTTTTTTTTTTATAATTGTCATTTTGGCCTTATATTTTATAAAAATTATTGTTAGGATTTTTTGGGCCGAACTTCATAGCTTTCTGTGATACTCCAAAATTTAACCTATTTGAAGCTAAATATTTAAAACTCTTGTTTTAAATACCTATAAATTTTATTATGAGATTTCATTAAAAAATAAACTACATTTCTTTTCCATTTTGAGTTCTTAAAATATTGAAAATAGTTTTTTCTTTATTCTAAAAAATTCTATTGCTTCAGCTTTATCATATATGCAATGATAAGAACTTTTTCAACATATTTTTGTGGAGGAGGGAATGCCTTTTGGGGAAATAAAGGCTTTTCAATATTTGGTTTCAATTTGGGGAATGAAAAAACAATTCCCAAAAGAAAACCTACATTTTCCACCCCACCTACAAAAACCACCAAAGCTTCTTTCCCAAAACAAAGAAATCAAAAACAAAAAAGAAAACTAAAAACTTTAAAGTCACATTAATTATGACAAACTACTTATCAAAAAATTGGTTATGGGTGATGTGGAGAAAAAACCCACTTTGCGAGAAGACTCTCCAATTTATGAATAATTGCCTAAAGACCCCAAATGGAAGTTAAAAGAAGTTGAGGGAAGTTGAGGAGGAGGAAGTTGAAAAGAGAGTGGGCTAGCAAAATGACGAAAATGCCCTTCGCAGATCAATTTTAGGCCGTAGGATCAAAGGGTAAGATTGTAATTTCACCCCCTAAAATTTACTATAAATAGGGGGTGAATTCATTGTAAACTTACCTTTTGAATGAATAAGAAGAGCAATTTTTACATTTTTTCATTACTTTTTTCTAGCTTCTTGCATTGATTTGGTGCAAACGTGTGTAGACTACGTTCCTCCCGAATTTTTCACTATCAGCTTGGCGTCGTCTGTGGGAACCAGTCTAGGCATCAAAGATGAACACCAGATCAAGGGCAAGAAGCGTGAAAGTAGGGAAGGAGGAACCCGAGAGAGGAGGCGAGGAGGAACAGGGCCGCGCCCTGGCGAACTCACCAGCACCAGCTCAGAGATTGGAGGACCAAGAGGAAGGAAAAGGTCGAGGCTCACGCCTCGGAGAATCCTCCAGCGCCGAGCCAGGAAGAAGAGAGGAAGGAAGAAGTCGAGGCCCACGCCTCGGAGAATCCTCCAGCGCGGAGCCAGGTGGAGGAGAGGCAGGACGCACCGCCAGAGGCAGGAAGAGGGCAAGGCCCACGCCTTGGAGAATCCACCTGCGCATCCAGGAGGAGGAGCGTACCCAAGAGGAGGAGAGGCAAGGAGAGGTCGAGGCTCCCCCCAGCAGAAGCAAGGCCCACGCCATAGAGAATCCACCTGCGCATCCAGGAGGAGGAGAGGCAGCTAGAGGTCGAGGTTCCACCTCCAACCCCAGTTATTCAGATAACTCTCAAAACTCTTCGCCAGTTGGTGGAGGAGGCATCCGCCCAGGCCGTCAAGCCGCCGAAAGGGCCATAGAGGAAGGTAAAGGGTCTCCTTAGGACAGAAGGAAGTATGCATGAACGTGGACATGTGCCCCTGGGGGATTTAACTCAGTACACCCCCCGGACCTCGCGGACTCAAACGCTCGACGCAGCCAAGCAACAAGGATTGGGATTGAGACCGTAGCTCGGAGGAACGCCACTACTTGGAGAAGGAGGTCGAGGAGCTAATCCGAAGAGAGGACTTACGAGAATTCGTGGGACAAGGGAAACAAGAGCTCCAGGAAACCGCTTCTAAAGACAGGCACGTGGTATGTGGGAGTGAAGCAGGAAACAAAATGAGCCATCATGGACAACCTCCCAATTGCTTGAGTTATAAGGGTACCTCTGGAGGCCCAATAAGAAGAGATACGAAGCAAAAGTCGCTCAGAGAGCGAGGCAAGATGAAGGAGTTGCATGAGAACAAGCCAAAGTCACTCAGAGAGCAAGGCAAGCTGAAGGAGTTGCGGTGAGAGCAATAGGACGTGATGCCAAACCACACCATCTTTAGCAAGAAGGCAATAGTGTCGCCAGCGGATCCAAAAACAAGTTGGAGTGTGATGCACTGAGCAAGGGGAGAAAAGCTGACTAACGTCATGGAAGCGACGTATGCAGGGGGAAAAAGCAGGAGTGGCATATGTGAGGGCGGATAGCGACTTCCAACCTGTGGTCCAGCAGTAAGAGGGAGGCTGCAAAACTAGGGGAGCAGATGACCAAGTACTTACCAAACATCCAAGCGTTAAGAAGGAAGCCGGTGGGTTCACCCCAGAATAAATCCCGTGGTCATGCAAGGAAGAGACGAATAGACTCATGAAGTCAGCCAGCTTTTTGCCTCCTTCGGAGAGCGAGAAGATAACCCTACTGAGTCGAGAGCGACACGAAGTGAGCATAGTGTGGGAAGAAGCCTTGACGGCGAAGAGCGTTTCATCAAGTTGGGAAGAAGGTTTGGAAGAAGATGGAGAATTTGGGATTTTGCTTCAAGAGTCCAAAGAACCCCAGGGAAGCAAGGGTAAGTCAAGTTAGGTCAGTAGAGCTCATTGCAATTGGAAGTAAGTTGCATAAGAGAGACTTTTTGCAAACCACATCTTGGATACGTCGATGAGGATTAAGCAGAGTAGAAAGAGGGAGGCTGCGTAATCACTCCAGAGGTAGAGTGTTAGCATACCAGGCCCTGAAGCGAGGACACCTCTGGCCTACCGAGCGTAAGGATGCATGGAAGTTAGTGAAAGACTCTGGGGATGCCAGGAGCATGCCGACATGGACCTTCGCAACATCCCGTTCGGACGGGCAGGCAGAACTAACCGGCAGGGTAGTCTTCCAAAATTTGAAGACAAGGCTAGAAGACGCCAAAGGCAATTGAGTAAAGGAGCTTCTGGAAGCTCTATGGGCATATCGGACCACCCCACGTCGAAGCACGGGGGAAACCCCCGCTCAGTCTGGTCTACGTGTCGGAAGCCGTCACCCTAATAGAGATTGGAGAAGAGGCACTCAGAGTGAAGTGCTATGAGCCGACTAGCCATGACAGTGAAAGGAGTGTCGACCTAGATTTTCTGGAGGAGCTAAGGAGTAGCGCGAATGTCAGGACTGAAGCATACAAAACGCTGATGGCGAAAGCCTACAATGACAGAGCTAGACATCGAGACTTCCAAGTAGGTGACGTCGTGTTGAGGAGGGCTGATGCCACAGGTAACATTGGGAAGCTTGACGCCAAATGGGTTGGGTCATATCAAGTGATTGAGATTGTGGGAAAGAAACGCACCACATGCAACAGTTGAATGGAAAAGAAGTATCGCGTACATGGAACGTGGTCAACCTGAAAAAGTAGGTTGTATAATTTTTTCTCGTTTTATGTTGTATAAATTTTTCTCGTTTTAAGTTGTATGAAGTTTATAATTTAAGACTTTCTTGTACCTCCGATTGTAGTAATGAAATTTTCTTTTGACAAATTCTTGTCGCCTATACGATTTATTGCAAAAGAGAGGGACTGCCTCTCACAGGGGGATTACCCCGAGATAATAAAGAGAGGGACTGCCTCAAGTGACAAAGATGAACTCTTAAGAAGTTCCTCAAGTGACAAAGAACTCCCGCGAAGTTACAAAGTATCTCAACCAAGGGAACTTCTACAAAGCTTTTGGAGAAATCAACATGATGCGTCGCGACGCGAGGTGATCTGGATGCGACGCAACGCAATACAATTACAACAACCATCAAAGGGGCAAGGTACCCCTTGCCTCCATGGCGACCTACGGAGTTGCAGAGGATGAATGAGCAACAACATCTCCCTTCCATGACGAAAAGCGAGAACGGACTCGCAAAGCGCACTTGCAAGAACAACACACCAAGCCTCTAGGAAAAAAACGTGTTACAACTGGGGAGAGGAAGGGATAGAAGAGTGAGTCCTTAACAACTCTCCCAAGGATGAACAAGGTATCGAAAAGCCACAAGAGAGGAAGTGGCGCCGAGATCCCGCAAACACCGGAAGAAACTCTTCGAAGTACGTAAAAGAATTAGGAGAGAAGTGCCTGACGCGCGACCTCGAGGTTTGAAGCGGGGGGCTTGCGGTATCAAAGGAACTCGAGTTGTTTTCAACTTTTTTCTAATTCTAAATTCTGGTAAAATCTAGCAAGTCAGATGAATGTTCCTGGTTCCATAAACTGAAATCACCTCGTGATCAAAATCAATCCCTTCAGCAAGTGAGGAGGAAAGAGGGGCAACAAGACACCCTCGATTGAAATCCGACCGAGGCGGCCTCGGTCGAGGCTTGGCCGAGGCACACGCTACTAGCCGAGGCGTGCCTCGGCCACATCCAGGCCGAGGTACATGCCTCGGCCACATCCAGGCCGAGGCATGCGCCACGGCCACGTCCAGGCCAAGCCGTGCGCCACGGCCAGATTCCAGCTAAGGCATACCTCGCCGTGCATGACCCACCATCGATGAACCGCCGACGACGCCTCGTTGGACATTTTTTCTTGAAGTGCGTGGCATCCGAAAATTCTTTCGAACTGGCAAATTATTTCTGTTTCTTCCAGATTAATGAAGGATGACTTTTGGGAGTCAAAGAAGGAAAACTATTGCAAGGAAAGGGATGAAGAGCCATATAATTGAGCCAACTCGTTTCGACGTCTTTTTTGGAATATGGCTGAGACCAAGTAGGCAGGCCAAACAAAGCAAGAGGAAAAAATTCAGAGTATCCCACCAAGTGCATATATAGAAGATAAGGAATCCTAGCAAGGGAAGGAATTGAACCAAAGGTAGAGTCGAAAGAGAAAGAGCCTACATGAAGAAGGGTCCAAAGAAGGAAGAAACCCATGGTAAGAGTAGAGTCGAAAGAGAAAGAGCCTGCATGAAGAAGGATCCCAAGAAGGAAAAAACCCGTGGTAGAAGTAGAAGGCCAAGGGAAAAGAGCCCTAGTAGAAGAAGGAGCAAGAAGGAAAAAGAGCTCTAGTAGAAGGAGGATTCACAGAAGAAGAAGACGCTACGTCAAAAGAAAACATTATCAAGAAGAGGAAGACGAATCAGAATCAACTTGTTGATTGGAACTTTCAGATTTCCAAGGAAATACTTGAAAGTCGGGGGGCTACTGATGTGGAGAAAAAACCCACTTTGCGAGAAGACCCTCCAACTTATGAATAATTGCCCAAAGACCCTAAATGGAAGTTAAAAGAAGTTGAGGAGGAGGAAGTTGAAAAGAGAGTGGGCTAGCAAAATGACAAAAATGCCCTCCGTAGATCAATTTTAGGCCGTAGGATCAAAGGGCAACATTGTAATTTCACCCCCTAAAATTTACTATAAATAGGGAGCGAATTCATTGTAAACTTACCTTTTGAATGAATAAGAAGAGCAATTTTTACATTTTTTCATTACTTTTTTCTAGCTTCTTGTATTGATTTGGTGCAAACGTGTGTAAACTACGTTCCTCCTGAATTTTTCACCATCAATCGGATAAATTATCTTGTCATCCCTTAAAATTATGTTAAATACACAAACACCCCATACTATTTGTAAAATTGCAAATACATCTCCTGATGAGGTTTTTTTGTGTAAAGTCGAAAGAGTAGAGTCGAAAGAGAAAGAGCCTGCATGAAGAAGGATCCCAAGAAGGAAAAGACCCGTGGCAGAAGCAGAAGGCCAAGGGAAAAGAGCCCTAGTAGAAGAAGGAGCAAGAAGGAAAAATAACTCTAGTAGAAGGAGGATTCCCAGAAGAAGAAGACCCTACGTCAAAAGAAAACATTATCAAGAAGAGGAAGACGAATCAGAATCAACTTGCTGATTGGAACTTTCAGATTTCTAAGGAAATACTTGAAAGTCGGGGGGCTACTGATGTGGAGAAAAAACCCACTTTGCGAGAAGACCCTCCAACTTATGAATAATTGCCCAAAGACCCTAAATGGAAGTTAAAAGAAGTTGAGGAGGAGGAAGTTGAAAAGAGAGTGGGCTAGCAAAATGACAAAAATGCCCTCCGTAGATCAATTTTAGGCCGTAGGATCAAAGGGCAACATTGTAATTTCACCCCCTAAAATTTACTATAAATAGGGAGCGAATTCATTGTAAACTTACCTTTTGAATGAATAAGAAGAGCAATTTTTACATTTTTTCATTACTTTTTTCTAGCTTCTTGTATTGATTTGGTGCAAACGTGTGTAAACTACGTTCCTCCTGAATTTTTCACCATCAATCGGATAAATTATCTTGTCATCCTTAAAATTATGTTAAATACACAAACACCCCATACTATTTGTAAAATTGCAAATACATCTCCTGATGAGGTTTTTTTGTGTAAAGTCGAAAGAGTAGAGTCGAAAGAGAAAGAGCGTGCATGAAGAAGGATCCCAAGAAGGAAAAAAACCCGTGGCAGAAGCAGAAGGCCAAGGGAAAAGAGCCCTAGTAGAAGAAGGAGCAAGAAGGAAAAATAACTCTAGTAGAAGGAGGATTCCCAGAAGAAGAAGACCCTACGTCAAAAGAAAACATTATCAAGAAGAGGAAGACGAATCAGAATCAACTTGCTGATTGGAACTTTCAGATTTCTAAGGAAATACTTGAAAGTCGGGGGGCTACTGATGTGGAGAAAAAACCCACTTTGCGAGAAGACCCTCCAACTTATGAATAATTGCCCAAAGACCCTAAATGGAAGTTAAAAGAAGTTGAGGAGGAGGAAGTTGAAAAGAGAGTGAGCTAGCAAAATGACAAAAATGCCCTCCGTAGATCAATTTTAGGCCGTAGGATCAAAGGGCAACATTGTAATTTCACCCCCTAAAATTTACTATAAATAGGGAGCGAATTCATTGTAAACTTACCTTTTGAATGAATAAGAAGAGCAATTTTTACATTTTTTCATTAATTTTTTCTAGCTTCTTGCATTGATTTGGTGCAAACGTGTGTAAACTACGTTCCTCCCGAATTTTTCACCATCAATGGGATAAATTATCTTGTCATCCCTTAAAATTATGTTAAATACACAAACACCCCATACTATTTGTAAAATTGCAAATACACCTCCTGATGAGGTTTTTTTGTGTAAATTTAGTCACTGAATAAGAGGTGTACTTGTGATTACAATTACAAACTCAAAAAAGTGTACTTATAATTTTACAAAAGCCAACAAATATTTGTGTATTTGCACTAACTCATAACGTGTCAATGTTATTTACCCTTGGTTATTTACATTTCTAAAAGAGGAAAAAGGAATGACCTACGCGGGGGATAGGGGTTTGGGTAAACTTTTCCACTGAATAAGAGGTATATTTGTAATTACAATTACAAACTCAAGGAGGTGTATTTATAATTTTACAAAGACCAACAAATATCTGCGTATTTGAACTTAACTCATAACGTGTCAATATAATTTACCCTTGATTATTTATATTCCTAGAAGAGGAAAAATGAACGACCTTAACGGGGGAGGTTGTGTAAACTTTTGCCACTGAACAAGAGGTATAGTTGTAATTACAACTACAAAGTTAATAAATATACTTATAATTTTATAAAATCATTATATATTTATGTATTTGGACTTAATCTCATAAAATGTTAGCGTGTGATAGGGGTACAATCCAAATATTAGGAAAAGACACAAATAGTCTTGAAAAAGGACCAAAATCACCAAAAAGCTTTAGGATCCGCGCATTACCCGATCGGGTCAGGTCACGCGACCCGACCCGGACTGGCGACCCGAACCATACCAATGCTGAGAATCCAAGATCTAAACCCTTGATTACGAGACAACTCAGGCCTTGAGATGAATCCACGTGGACCAAGCAAGTACATACATTTGGTCTTATAAATACACCTACCCCACAACATTTATGGTAAGTTATTGAAGTTACATTCGACCACATTCCTAGATTAGATCGCCATATTGTCATCTCGACATATACTAACTTAAGTATCGAATGGTCTTCGCCGGGAAAAATCCCAACTAGCCTGACGTGCTTTCTTCTTCTCAAGAATACTCAAGTTTGGGAAGCATCCAACATCGCTTAGTAAGATACTCGCTGGAGATTGCAGGTAGCGACCCGGATCAACGTGATTTACGCTTGTTATTTATTACGTAATTTACCCTTGTTATTTATTACATTTCTAAAAGAGGAAAAAGGAATGACCCTTAACGTCCCTACCTTCAACAATTGACGTGAAGTTCAATTGCAGTTGTTGGAGCCCTAACCCTCTCTGATTTAGTAAACTTCCATTTGTGGGTTCTGATTTGGCCTTCACACCCTCAACATCTCTTTCACTGTTACCACTCTTTTGGTTGCTAAAATCCAATGCTAATTACAAAATTTCAGGCAGTAAACCAACTTGAAAATGACCCTTTCTTTATGCTTTTTGCCTGTTTTTATTACATCTGTTTAACGTGCGATATGACAAGCTAGGCAAAAATTATTTGCAGCAACCTATGATTGTCGATTGATACATTAATTCCAAAAATGGAACGAGTCGACGCGACGACAAGTATAATTATTCATGACAAATATATATTGTTCACATCAAATTTTGTATCCACAAAAATAAATTCTGAGATAAGAAATAATATGACCAAATGAATTTATCAACCTAAATAACAAAAGAATTACAATTTCTAAAGTGAAGTTATCCCTTGATTTTTCGCTCTAAATATCGATTTAAGAGCTTAAAACTTATTTTTGGATGCGGATGTAAATTTCTTTTGAATTTGTGGAGCAAACTACGTCTCACTTTAAAATTTGGTATCAATGCTTGAAAAATTTGGTGCCAAGAACGATGTAGAACTTTTGCGGTTGCAGTTTGTATCTTGTTTGTTGTGTTGTATGTAATGTGGCGTTTTTTTTTTTTCATGGTGTGACTTGTGTGTCAAGACCCCAGGAGGCATGATCAAGACTTGGTAGATTGGGTTCAGTTCTATTGGACTTGAGCACTGTAGGCCTTTACATGGATCAACCAGCTAACAAACTATTTTTAATATGTTTTAACCCAATTAACCAATTCAAAGTAAAAGAATAATCGTATACTTTTATCTTGGATCAATCCATCAAAAGTGTATAAGGCCCCAATTTAGTATGAACCCGTATACCAATTTATCTTCAGCACATTTAAAGCCAAATTTGTTATGGACTTCCATTCGAAATCCAATTATTAGCCAATCTATTTTGAACTTTTAATTGATAATTTATTCGATTTCGATGAAAACATATATATTGACGGAGGAAAAAGATATTGGTGCAAAAGAAATATTTCGAGGAAGAGAAGTTGGAGGAGAATCACGCATTTTTATGGTTATATATATTTATCAATTTGATCATGGAAAATACAAGTCCACATTAAATGAACTGAGGCCTTCGAATCATTGCAAGAGAACCTTTTGGCTGAATAGAAGAAGAGAGTCGATAGCTTGAGACCTACCGCGTGTGAGAAGTGTGCTTGGATTAATTATCGTTAATTTATTTTCCATCATATATGTTTTGTACTATTTTCCTAAATTAGTATTTCAATTGAGTTATCGTGAAATTTCAATGTCTACCATTTGAGCCCCGTTTATTTGGACTGATGGAATTTAGGTGTGATAGATAACTTTTACATAATTATTGGGATTGAGTTAAAAGTAATTATATTAAATTACCCAATTTGATGTTTACCTATGTTGATAAAGTAATATATAATTTGAGATTGGAACGTGGACTAATTTATATTTCTCAAACCCTCCCCCCAAGCAGGAGGAAAAGTGTAATTAAAACACTTTTAATGGAGATGGAAAAGTGTAATTAAAAATTGGAAAAAAAAAGACAACATAAAATTTGTCCAAAAATTAAAGGGCCCAGTAGATTTAAAACCCACCATGATAGTCGAAATCACCTTAGCTCGATCTCTCTCAAAGTGCGTATTGCAAGCAGCAATTGAGCCTACGTGACAAATTACAACTTCTTGTTTTGAAAATTATAATCACTTATTTAGTATTTCGTAGTTTATTGCTTTGTTCGCGTTAAAATTATTGATATATTGACTAAATCGAATATCTTTGATGAATTTTATGATGGAATTGATTGTTTTTATCTTAAAGAAAAAAAATGTAACTTGTGTTGGGTTTCGTTTTTTGAATATTTTGTTTTGTTTTGTGAAGATAGAGAGAGAAAAAAAAGATAAATAAGTGTGTGCTAGAGATATTGTGTATGTTTGGATTTGTTTTTGGAGTTAATTTTAAATAGTGTAAAAAATATATTAAGTTGTATATTTGGAGACAAAAAATACTGTTCATTGTCAAATCATGTCTCTTTTATATATTTTTATATATGTATATAGTAATATTTGATTTTTTTTATGTATTATGTTGTATACTGGGAAACAAAAAATATTGTTCGTTGTCAAATCATGTATCTTTTATATATTTTTATAAATGTATATATGTATATAATAATATTTGTTTATTTGTAGATAAATGTATTTATGCATGGGAGAACGGGCCAAAACACACAGTAACGGTATTTGTGTAAGGATGAGATGGACAGTGCGGGAAATTGTGTATTACAAAGTCGAGGCAAGAGTTAGACTCTTTATCTTTAAGACAATTATTGCCCCGCTCTGGTGCTCACGGAATTGGCAATTTGTCTCCCAAGATACAATGACTTTATAACTCAAAGTAGCAGCACAACAAACTTTGAGAAACGGCGAACCAAACAATATCTTGAAACTCTCTTGCTAAACTCTAAAATGCTTTGTATGCTTAAGAATGCTATTAATAGTTGAATGCTTGAATGCCATGAAATGAAAATGGGAGATTTATTTATAGGAGTTGGAAAGGTGTTTCGAATGGATATGTCCAATCAGAAAAGATGCCTTTGAAAGGTTATGACCTTTCAACCGAATGGATGCATCATTTCACCCAAAGGACATACCATTTAATTCAAATGGATGCATCCTTTCATATAAAGGACATACCAATGCACACAAATTGACACATCATTTTATCCAAAGAGTTTCCCCCAATGGACATATCATTTCAACCAAAGGATACACCCATTAGGTTAATCAGATACGAACGGATGATGATTGGGGCCTATCAACCATCATCTACGTGTCACGAGCAGTCATAAGCTATCACGAGCTTGTTATGTGTCACACATCGTAACGAATCACTTCTCACGATTTATTCTTTAATTTATTATTCACCATTTTCTAATATTTTTAAATAATGTTATGTTTGATTTTGTTTTCTCATTGTCTTAAAAACGATTGAAAAAAGAAACCAAACAGATGGCTACGGGTTCCTGTGAATTCTGGTGAACAGAATCGGAGTGTCCTTGGGTTCAGTTGAGCATCTCCAAAAGCTGCAAACGGGAAAAGATTGAAAGTGAAAGCAAGGCAAGAAACTTTATCATCTCAACTTCAATCCAAATTATTGTCCCTCTCAAAATTTCCTAATTTTAATATGCTCGTCACGCCCCGAGCTCCCGAGTCCGTTTAATCTGAAAAATTACAAATACTTATCGTTGTTTGAAAAATTATAAATATCCCCATAAAGTTTGTAATCGTCTAATAGATAATTTATTTTTATCCATTTTTTATGGGTGAAATGACCAAAATGCCCTTATGCACTGAATTATTTTTTTATTTAATTCTTAAAATTGTTTTGGACTATAATGCGCAGGGAGATGTTTCTTAAGTTTGTACACAGAGTAGTAATAATGTAATTTGCTTCGATTGATTTTTCTACAATTTTTAGTAAAAAGTTCAAGTGCAAAATGGTCATTTTCAGGCCTTTGATTAAAAATTACAAATCTCAAGAGGGTATTTATAATTTTTCAAACAACAAGGAGGTATTTGTAATTATGTCGTACCTCATGAGAGGTGGCTGTAATTTACCCTATTTGTAAATATGACAAATAATATGCGAAAACTTTCGTATGCAACTTATTTTACGAAGCATATTGTGATTCGAAACGATGATCGAAATCAAAAACCATTCAATACTCTTTAAAAAAAAAGTTCTTTAATTGTATACTTAAAACAAACATTTCTAACATTTATTTTCACATTTTTTTATAATATATTTTTGTTTAAATGTTGGAAGCTGGGAAATTAATAATTGTGCATGATATATATATATATATATATATATATGTCAACTGATTCACGTATACCTAACTTGCAAACCCAAATGTGTTGTTGGAAAGTACATAACACATAAATTTTGTCCAAAAAATGTCAGACATGAGAAGCAATGATTTGAACAGGGACTCACTCAATTTTGGCGTCCTTGTCCTTTCTCACTTTGAAAAAAGTGAGAGGATTAACCAGGCTCCCAATCAACGGTTAAAACTGAGTTTCATAATAATTACGAGCTCGAGGTTGAGATTCCACAGTTAAAAGATCGTGGGTTCAAGTCCTATGAATGTAGGGAGTTGTTTAATTTATTGAATGTTTGTTTATTCTTCTGATTGATGTTGATCGATGTGAATATGTTATTTCTTTGTTATACTGTACACTGGAGATTATAATAAGCAATTGATCGCTTTAAATACATTATTGTACTTTCAAATTAACAGTTCATCGCTTATTATAAAAAAAAGTACAAGTTCGGTGATTTAATTTACATCAAACTTGTAGATACTTGTCTTATTTTATGTGAGATTATTATAATTTGTTATTTGGTTGTTATTTGTTATGTTATTGAAAACATTATTGAATCACTAACGAATATATTGAGATTAGGGATAATTACATTTTCTTTCCTGAAATTTGGGGTAATTACACGTAAATTTCTTGTGGTTTGAGAAATTACATTAAGTACTTTTGAGGTTTGCTTCCGTATAACAAATAGGTCCACCGTTAGTCAAAATTTATCGAATTTGTTAACATTAACATAAAAAACTTAATAAAAATTGATATTTACCCCTCGATTGACTTATTACTGACTTAATGCAGATCAAACAAATCTTTGACTAAACTACCCTTATAATGATGAGATCTATATACCTCTTCACATGCATTAACGTGTGAAGATATATAAGGGTAGTTTGGTCATAAAAAAATTGTATGACTTACAATAAGTCAGTAATATTGATTTTCATTCAGGCAATAAATCTTTGACTAAACTACCTTATAACGATGAAGATATACCTCTTCACATGCATTGACGTGTGAAGATATATAACGGTAGTTTGGTCATAAAAAAAACTTGTTTGACCTACAATAAGTCAGTAATAAGTTAATCGATGATAAATATTGATTTTCATTCATTTTTGTTGTTGTTAATATCAACAAATTATGTGGATTTTTACTGACGAAAAGACCTATTTGTTAGAGAGAAGCAAACCCCAGAAATGCTAAATGTAATTTTCTGAACCACAAAAAATGTATGTATAATTACACAAAACTTCACCCGAAGGGGAAGTAATTATCCCTTTGAGATTATGAAGTGATAATCACTTCCATCAAAACTTATTAAAAAACATTGAAGAAACTTCCTTTTCTTACAAAAAGTTTGAGTGACTTCGATTTCGATTGCCACAAGTTAGAGTATGATCCCACGCTTACATAATTATTTGTTGATTATCCATCGACACAATTCTTACATTGATAGAGGGAATAAAGTCAGTGAATTCAACACCCAAAACTTTTATTTGAACCTCACAACAATTAATTAGTCAATGATGTGATGATGAAATAATTCTTTATTCAACAATAATTAAAGTTTGGATTAATTGCACAAAGGTTGAAACTACTTCTGCATTAGGTAAACTTGCCTAACTCTAACTTTTTAATAAACTCCCAAATTCATTATTTTATGGAATATACGGTCCTTACGTCATTAAATACAGTCACCTTCAAGTAGTGATTCAATACATAGATAATTTCAAATCAAATTCCAAATTCTAAATAAATAAATACATTCAAATAAAATAAAGAAATTATTATTATACCCACATTCGTAGAATTTGAATCCATAACCCGTTTTAAAATTTTAACCTTACCACTTGAACATGACCCGATCGACAACTCACAAATTTAGTTGTAGGGTGGAGTTGTATACATTTGGGCTATAGCTGAGATCCAAGTGCCTATGTTGAATTAGGAGCAGATGGGCTTTTCTAACTTTTTTGATGGGCTTATTGTGTACTGGGCCAGAACATGGGCTTCTTTTTGTCTATAAACTTGTATCTTGCTCGAATGATTTGAAATTATGTTTTATGAAATATTGATAGATTTCAATTTTTTTTAAATGGAGTTTTTTGTATTTTTTTTTTAAAATTTAAATTCATCGATCTAAATACACCCTAAAAGACTTGATTTTTTCTTTCAATTTTGCTTTTCCTCTTGATCCCAGATGCTTTTTTCACTTTATCAAAGTCTTGCACTATTGATAAATCTAGACTTCAAATTCTTTTATACTAAATTTGGAGTTGGGATATCAATTTCTTACTTACAAATTCTTTCGATTCATTTGGATGACTCTGTGTTGAAGAGGATTTTAATATTTTGTGAAATATTAATTGATTTTAAGTTCTCTTTTTATAAATTATTTGAAATGTTTTTTTCAAATTCTTTCATCAAATTTAAATCTAGTCTGTCCGAACAAGGCATTGAAAAAGAGTGTTTTGACGAACTTGTAATGTTTTTTAGAATTATTTTATAAGATAATTTGGAATGTTTGATCATTTTACTTTTTAAAAAAACAAACATATATGATCCAAAATATAATATATTAAAAGCTCATGAGCTCTTATAAAGATAAGGAGTTATTAGTAAGAAAATTACACACTTTCATATTTCATCATATTAATTACAAAATTACCATGATAACATCTTACAAGCTTCATAATTTAGTTTGTGCAAATAATCTAATTAAGAACTTATTTTTTGAATAATATCTAGCATGTCATAAACTTTAAAAAATATCTACTGTAACAAAAAATAAATTTTAAAAATATCATATTATATATATAAATTCATAAGCTCTTTTAAATATACTTAACTAAAATCGCCTGAGTCGACCAATATGGGTATTTTACGTGTTTGTCTAACTAATTAGTTACTTTTCATTAATTAACTTCTTCACATCCGTTAATACTTCTTGAATCTATAAAATATAACGATATAATGAATAATACAACTGATTTCTTCTATCATGAAAAAGATAAAAGATACAAAAAAATATCATAAACTTAAAGTCTATTGCTGACCTAATTAAGCTGCAAATCACGAACAGTTCCTAAGTAATTATTATTTTTTATCATGAATAAAATCATACAAAGAGGACTGTGTCAAGCCCTGTCAAGCCCATGCGGCCGACATGGCGGGGCTTGACTCTTGTGTTGTTGGCCCATCTTTTTATTTTTTATTATATTGGAAGTAGTCCAGCATTTGACGGGACTTAACTTTGGCTAAGACCATCAGTCCTCTTGGCATACCGGGTTAAGCACTTAATTAAATAACTTTGAACAAACTTTCATTAATTTTTATCATGGGGCCGTAGACGATGTCACATGGTAAAGATTAAAGACAAAGATTGGATTTAACCATTGAAAGAGGACAGTTGATGTCTTAAAGAACATGTAGGTGAGGTTGGTACACAATGTCTTTAAAGAACATGTAGGCAACAATGCTTGTAGAAAGAGATTTCCATCAATGAATATCATGAAACTAGAATTGCGTAATAAGATAATAACTTGATGATTTGTTATACTGAGCGAGAGATATTTGCTGATATCAATGATAAAGTAATTTTGCAATATTTCCAGAACATACAGACTCGTTGATTTTTAAAGTAATAATTATAAGAATTAGTTGTATTTATTTTATGATATCTATTTAACTTGCAACGATGAATTATAGTAACTCAATTTTTTTTATATGAATTTGTAATAATTATTAAATTTTGATAGAGTTAAGCCAAATCTCTGGCTCACTACTGCAACAAGTATTATTTATCGAATAGAATTTTTTATTACGAATTCGTATACTTGTTTAGTGTATCGTAATTAATACATAAATATTTCACATGTGTATAAAAAACTCAACCCTCCCTTATTTAGTTATTAATAACAAGAATTAATCCTTGTGACAGAAAGGATCAAGTTGATGTTCTTAGCCCTAGTCTTGGACATGTAGTGATCAACCACTTCACCATACCTGCGAAACAACTCATCCATTATGTCTCTTCCGAAGTGGGATTCCACCATTGGCTCCACCACTGCCCTAACAATCTTCGCCACTCGTCGCCCTCTTGATAAATTCTCAAACCCATTAACAACGTTGTTGTTGTTGTCGTCGTCGTTGTTGTCTGTAGAGCCTCCGTCCCAATCAATCTCGAATTCTTGTAAGTGGTTGATGATGAAAGAACCTTCTTCTTCTACTATGTTTGCCACTTCTTCAGCCGATGGGGCGTAGTAGGGGGCATTGAAAGAGTCGATCTTCTCTTCTTGGATCAAACCCTGTGTGATAAGGTCAAATTGCAACTTTAATCCTGTAAGTATGAAAATTGTAATTTTAATTATGTAGGAATTTATTTTGATAATTTTGTCTTATAATTTTAGCAGAGAGAGAGAGAGAACTTCCTTTCCATGTTTAAAATTCATGCACACGATGAGTTTTTCCTTTTAAAAGTTGACCTAAATTTTGTTGTCACGTTTATTTGGAGAATATATAAAAGTTGTCAAGATAGAGATGTGTTGTGTCCTACATAAGATGGAACGTTAATTACGTTATGAATCCTAGGACTATCATTTGTGACATGTGACAGAAAATGATGTTTTCAATTCAAAATTCACGAATGGGTTTTATATCATGGTCGTGAATCAGGAAAACTGCATTTTGCGTTCCATAATTTATATTATTTGTGATTTTGGTTCCATTAATTTTTGACGCAGCAATTTTAGTCTCATAAATTTACAAACGTTGTAATTTTAGTCCCATTGACGAAATCCATTAAAATTTTAACGGAAGGAGCACGTGCATGAGACTAAAATTGCGACGTTTATGGACTTATGTGACTAAAATTGCAACATTTCATTAGATGTGACTTATGGACTTAACGGAACACGTGCCACTTCCGTTAAAATTTTAACGGATTTTGTTAATGGGACTAAAATTACAACGTTTGTGGACTTATGAGACCGAAATTATTACGTCAAAAATTAATGGGACCAATATCGAAAATGGTGTAAGTTATGAGACGTAAAATGCAATTTTTCCTCATGAATCACTTTAAATATATGTATTTATCTCATTTTATATAAATTAATATGAGTTTATTGCAATTTATAATTTGATTATTTATATTGATGTATTAATTGAATAGTTATATATATTGTTCAGTTTAGAGAGAAAATAATGTAATTATATAGTTATCATTTTTATTTTATTTTTTTAAAAATCTCTACACTTGTGGCAAAATACATCCAAGTTTGAGGTGCTTATTGAATTATCACTTTGATGTAATTCTAAGCTGGCAGGCTTATGGAATCTTTGTCATTTACTTATTTTTGTATTTAATTATATTTTAAATAACATTTTACAAAAACATTATATGGTAAAATCATAATCAACGTATCCAAAAATTGGTTCGACATTATTTATTTTAATTGAATTTTTTATTTTAAATTATGATGCATCTTCTATTCTATTTAATATACATATATATATATGGACTTAATTGTATTTACTGCCCCGTATATTATAGGGAGTGGCAAAATAAGGACCTTAAATATAGGGGTGGCAAATACTGCCTTGGAATTAACTTTTTTTTGGAAATTATAGGACTCCGGCCACCGAATTTTTAAAAGTAACCGAAATTTGTTGACATGGACAAATTTAGGGTTTTTTAAATTGGGAAAAAAGCTGACTGGGCATATTTTAAAAATATCCTGCCACATAAGCGCTGACATGAAAAAAAAAATTTAGATTTACATTATGTATATAATTATATATTATAAAAATAAATTATTATATAATATAAATTAAAAAAATTAAATTATTTTAAAAAAATTTAATTTATATTATATAATAATGTAATATATAATTGTATAAATATAATTATATAAATAATATAAATTTAAAATTTATTTTATATTTTTTTTTCATGTCAACACTTATGTGGCAGGATAATTTTAAAATATGCCCAGTCAACTTTTTTTTCCAATTTAAAAAACCCTAAATTTGTTCACGTTAGCAAATTTCGGCCACTTTTAAAAATTCGATGGCTGGAGTCCTACAATAATTGCCAAAAAAAAGTTAATTCCAGGACAGTATTTACTACCCCTATATTTAATGTCCTTATTTTGCCACCCCCTAATATATGAGACAATAAATGCAATTAAACCTATATATATATATGCGTCATATGCATATATAAATATTTTTCTAATTATAATGATGTAATCTTTATGGGCATCACCTGTTACATATGTAAAATAGAATAGTAAATGCAACATGACTCAAAATAGACAATCCAATCCGACTTTTCTTACCTCTAATGCCATACTCATGAGGGCCTGAGAAAGGAGCTCCCACTGGTGGAATCCCACTTCTGCGGCGGCATCCGGCGAGCTCCGGCCATTGAATGACAGTAGCATTCCGCCACCCGCCACCATCTCCGCCGCCCGCGATCTCAGAAATGCAAAGAAATCTGTCTGAAACTGAGAGAGGTAGGCTTTCAGTACAGAAGGTGGGCTTGTCTTAGATATGTAAATCTTCCCCTTGTTCAGATGTTTGCCTGCTTTGGTGCATAGAGCCGGAGGAACCTGCATTCTCATTTTTCAATATGTTAATCAATGGGAGCTCACAACACTGCAATAAACTAATGGATATTAATTTAGGAATTAAATATATTTTTTGTTCCGTAACTTAATTCGTTTCACGTTTTCGTACTTTAACTTTCTAAAATAACATTTTGTGTATTTTTAATTTTCGTGATTTTAGTATGTACACGTGATACTAACCTGGGAGACTAGAGGAAGAGTGCACAAAATGCAGGCTCTTCCTAGGGAATAGCCTGCCGTAGAAAGAACCAGCCACGCCAGATATGAAGCAGCCTTCCGGCCCCACGCCCTTTTCCTTCTCAAGATTACGGTACAACTCCGGCAACAACACGAAGATGCCGTTGAAATCGTTGCCCGGAAGGTCGTTCAACGACACCCTCAGCTCCGGTAATGAGATCCCCATTTGAGAGCAGGTTTCGTAGATTTTGCTAATTATCTCCGAAATCACCATCACAGTGTTAGGCCCGGAAGAGCAGCCTAAATCAGCTATCCCTATCCCCATTGTTTGTGCAGGAAGAGTTTTGCATAAAGAGTCTGCCACCACTTCGTCCATCACTGAAATTGTCGCTAATATTATTTGTTTCTGCAAAGTTGGTTGAGACATTGTCCAAATTATTTTATGTGTACATTTTTTTGTGGCATGAAATTATATATTATTTGCATGTGAAATATATATATCTATGTATGCGAAATAATGGAAAAAAAACATAATTAACCCCTATGATATGAAAAATGTGCGAAACATCTTATGAGACAAAATAAATCAGCAAATCACCTTTTTGTATCTTTGAAAATGAAATAAAAGACCCCTACAGTCAGTAGTTCAGTACACGCGCCACATAGCATTTAAACATGATTTTAAATAATAAAATATTATTATATATATTTAATATTATATTTATATATATAATTTTTATTTTCTTCCTCCCTTCGTCCAACCACCACCGCAGCCTCTCCTCGCCACCCTCCCTCCCACGCCCCCTTTACCTTTCCCCTCCTCCCCCATCGCCACCTCACCCTTGTCTCCTTCAGCGTCGCCGCCTCCTCCCCTCCCCCTCCCCCTCCCCTCCCGCGCCTACTCCCCATCCCTAGATCTGCTCCCTTCCTCTCCCTCTCCCAGACACGCCACCTCTTCCTATTCCTCCCAGACTCGTTGCCCCTTCCCTCCGCCCCCGTGTATATTTATTATATATATATTAAACTTATTATATAAATATATTCAAATTTAATTGTATATATGATATATATATATATAATTTTAATTGTATATTTATTTAAATTTAAATCGTTGACTCAAATTATATAACATCTACACCGTTGAGCTATCAGTTAAATTTGAATCTTATATTGAAATAAAAATCTAACGATTTTTATATATATAAGAGCATAAATATTATTTTAAATTTATAATTAAAAATAAAAGAAATAAAAATGTGCGTATAACCCACCAAATGCGTAAGAGGTCTTTTTGTTCATTTCGAAAAACACATGAGCGACTTGTTGCTTTTTTTTCTTCACGTTAGTTTTTTTTTACCCATTTACCCATATCAAAAGGCGGTGAATTGCATTAAACTTATGAAATAATATATATATATATATATATATATTCACTTATGATTTTTGTTATTAATTTCTTTAAAAATATAGGATATATTACATTGACACCCCTTGCAATCAGACAAAAATACACAAACACTCTATACTTTACAAAATTATGAATACACCCTCAGAACTTATAATTGTAATTTTACACTCCCTAATCAGAGTCAAAATTTACACAAAAACTCCTTAAAAAATATTACACTGACACCTCTCAGAGAGAGTAACTATAATTTTGTAAAAATAGGAATATTTGTATAACTTTCGTCTATCCTCACGGTGTCAATGTAATTTGCCCAAAAATATGTATATGGAGAATTGATGTTTGTGATGAGAAATGGATCAAGTATTTTCAAACCTGCACTAGGGAATTTTTGGCGTAGCTGGTTTCCCCATCTCCCTTGTTCATGTGAAGAATTTGCATCATTTCTCAAAGTATATGTCTAGATAGACAATCGAACAAAAAAAGAGTGAAAAGCTTTCTTTTAGTTGAATATGCATTGAGATATATGCATTTATATATAGATGGGGACGAGCTTATAATAAATTTGTATAAATATTTTATAAAATATTATAAAATTTATGGTGAATTTCACGTTTATCAAATGGAAATATTGCTATGAAAAGTCTGAGACAATGATATGCATTTATAGATGGGGACGAGCTTATCATAAATTTGTATAAATATTTTATAAAATTTATGGTGAGTTTCACGTTTATCAAATGAAAGGTAAAATTGCAATTTACTCTCCTGTGATATTATAAATGAGCAATTTACCCCCTATGAAAAATAGAATAGCAATTTACCTCCTTCTGTTTTTTAAAATGAAGCAATTTATTAAAAAATTTAGGGAGGTACATCACTAAGTCTTTTTTATAAGGTGGGTAATTTATAAATTTACAATATCATAAGGAGGTAAATTGCATTAAACCCCAAATGAAAATATTGCTATGAGAAGTCTGAGACAATAGATGGACTGGTCAAATTGAAGAATAAACATAGCCTGAATTACAACCAGCTCCCCTAAATTTTGGTATAATTATAAATACCTCCTTAGCATTTAGGAAATTATCAATAATCCCTGATTTTAATAGTCATCCAACAACTAGCACAATTCGTTAAATTTTGTTAGGTTTGCATCCATTTTTTTTTTTGTTGAACATAGCAAAATATCCTTTTTTATTATAATTATAATTTTACTATTTTTTAAAAAAATTTTAAGAAGTTTTTGAACATGGATTCTTGATGGCCTTTCGCGCGACATTATTTCGATACAAAATTTTAATCCAAATCGAGTTTTTCAATATTTAAATTAATTATATATAATAAATACAATGTACTAATTATTTAATCAATTTAGGTAGTATTTGCGTGCGTTTTCAAAAAACGCTTTTTAGCTTCTGGATGCTGAAAAGTACTTTTGAGGTGTTTGGAGGGTCAACTTCTGCTTCTGGAACTGCTACGGAAAGCACTTTTAAGCCAAAAGTTGGAAGCACCTTGGGGGGTGCTTCTAGCTGCTTTGGCTTTTTTGTAAATAAATACAACTTCTTTTTGGACAACTTTACCCTTATTATAGTAATTTCAATTCGATTTTATCCTTTTTAATGTATTTTCAAAATTGCTCATCTAAAATTGATGTTAGAAATTTTAAATAATTTGAATAATTTATCACTAACAAAATTTAAAATTTCACATGCTTAATATTTTAATATTTTACTATTTTATGTTCTTTATTATATGATATTAATCCTAAATCATAGAAAAATATAAATTAAATTGCTAGGATTAATTAAAAAATAATTATTATTTTGTCAATATTGTAAGTTTATTTATTATGCATGGATGAACAATTATATTACATAATAGGAACATTATTGAACTAAACATCCAGTTTTTCTATTAATATTGAATATTTTAATAATATAAATTATAATCATTTTGTAAAAAATTAAATATGAGATATACTAATTGAAATAAAAAATTATTATTTTTGAGGAAAGATAATTATTATAATCAAGAGATAAATGCAAATATTAAGGCAAAATAGCATCTGTTTAATACATGGGGACAAAACGATATTTAGTTAATTAAACGTGTTTTAGAAGTGTTTTTCTCCCAAACACTACCAATTTAGCTTTTATCTGCTTTTCACTTTTTTTTTTTACAACACTACCCACTTTTGATTCTGCTACAACTTTCAACTTTTTCTACGAAAATCATTTCTTTAAAAGTAGAAGCTCTCGCAAACACTCCCTTACAGTTTAGAAAAAGTGCCCAATCAGATGACAAACGTATTATATTCGCTATGTGATTAATTCGATTCGATCAAATATCACCTAGACAAAAAATTTTTACTCAGTCATATTTAGTATTTTAAACTACGTACTTATGCAGGCATGCATTTTACGTCGATTACAGATAAGAAGTTTTACTGATTTATAAATCATAAAGTCTTCTAACAGTTAATGGAGTATTTTTGATATGATAAAATTATGAGATTTATACGAAAACATAATGGATAACGACTCGGGCAACCGAGCAACCTTTACACGGCACGGAATGGCGCATCAGCTAATAAATTGACTTGATTTGTATAAATAACAAACGATTAATGAAGATGGGTTCGACTCCCCTGTCTAATTTCTCTTAGATTTCCTCTAGCTAACTACAAAATCTCTTACTATAAATTCACATAATCTAGTTTAATTATAATAAATCCTAAAGCTAATTACATATTACCCATTCAGAATGGCATGAGATGTACTCTGACTAATAAATTTAATATAAAAGTAAACTATTATGTTTCGAGTGCAACATGCTTTTTTATCCCGTAAAACTAGGAGTTATTTGTTTTGGTATCACAACTTAGGTAGGTGGCTGTTTTAGTCCCATAAAACATGTTTTTTATTTTTTTTTATTCCAAAATATCACGTTTTTTAGTTTTTTTGATCCCAAAATGTCATGTCCCATGTGCAAGGCACATGACATTTTAAGACAAAAACTGAAAAACGTGTTTTACGGGATGAAAACAGCAACCTACCTAAGTTGTGTCACCAAAAGAAATAATGCCCTAGTCTTACGGGATCAAAAAAATATTTTGCCCTGTTTCGAGTATATAATTAAGGATAAATTACAACGAGTTCCCCTGAATTTTATCATAATTATAAATATTCCCTCATTATTGAAAAATTGTAAATATTTATCTGAAATTAACGACCATCTAAGAAATTAACGGAACAAACCAGAGCAACAAAACGCAAATCTGAATAGCAGAACCTGTAGTTGTTGCGGACTTAATAAGAAGAAAGAAATTAATAAAGAAAAGTCACAGACGACAAAAGACTACATCGATAATGCTTTTCGTTTGATAAACGTGTAAAGTGGATTGAATCTTATCCTTCTAAGAGAGAAATTCAATTTGTTCTTCGCCAGATAATTTTAATTTTGATCCGATAAGTTAGTTACTAAATAAATTTTGATACTTCATATTCCGACTTCATTTATTTTGATTCCCAAATAATTTTAAAATGATCAAAGTCAATCATTTTCGTTAGTTGATTGTCTAAACTAATGGAGAGATCCCACATGCCATAGACAAAAGCAGAATATAAAGTACCAAACTGATTTTGTTTTTGTTTTTTTTAATAATGAACGGTGAACTATTAATTTGAAAATACAACATCTCTACATCTATTGGTACCAACTAAAGCAACCAAAGGAATAATACAAATATGATCCTATAAACTAAATAACTTCCTACATTCATAATACTCGAACCCACAACCTCTTGGTTGTTGGACCTCAACCCCACCACTCGGACAAGGGATCATCGGTAAGTACCAAACCGATTTAATGACTAATTTATGAAACCAAAATTAAAATTATGTAATTTTTAGTGATGAATTTTTATTCTGCCTTTATCGTCATTTTCCCCCCTCCAATGGCTTCTCTGTTAATTTAGACAATCAACTAACGGAGAAGATTGAATTTGATCATTTTTATAAAAAAAAAATAAATTAGAGAGCAAAATTTATGAGATCAGAATATAGGGTATGGAAACTGATTTATTGATTAACTTAAGGGCTCAAAATTAAAATAATCCCATTTTTCGCGATTGAAAACATTTTTATTCTTCATGTTTTGTCTATGGAAATTGATATCGTGTTTATTAAGGAAACGTTTAACCAATTCTGAGATGAAAGAATAAATGATTAAACAAACATTAATTATATCACACTGTAAGTAGAACAGAAATGCAAATTATTGTGTCGTGGTGAATCCACTGTTTTGAAAGCAAAATGCGGTATGACCGTGGTGCAATTGAAGAACCGTTTGCTCCCCAAAATTAACACAGCACTCTCCAACACGTGCACTCGTAATAAAAAATTGGAACAGTAGAATTTTAACAGAGATAGAAGTGAAACAGTAGAGAGAAAACAGAGAGGAAGAAGTATTCGTGTGTGTCAAATGAGCCAAATCGAGGCTCTATTTATAGTGAAGAGTCCTCGGTTTGTTGAGACATAGCAGCAAGAAGGATTTTCAAAAAAAAAAAAAAAATCAGATAAAATAGTCGATTTTTCTCACCAAAAATGGACCAAGTCTAGGTCAAAAACTGATATCAAAAGACTTGGTCAAGTTATCTGCAGAAATTCAAAAAAGAGAAGAAAAAAGTGGGTTTTACAATATTTTTTCACAAAAATATTATAATCACGCACGGCCCGACCCAGCCCGGACCGGGACTGGAAGGGCGGGGGCACGTGCATGTGGCATTTTTTCCAAAATTCCCCTACCCACACTTCTCAAATAATAAGGTGCGAAAGGTCTCTATATAAATGTGAAGAAAAAAGGTTGTGTAGGCAATGTGGGACAAGGAAAAGCTTATTTAAGTAGTCATTCCCCATAATCCCCCACGAATGACTAACTAGTTAGAAAAAAAAAGGTTTTTGGAGTGAAGGAAGGAAAAATACTTAAGCATTAATATCTTTCATTGAATTAACGCGTAATGAAGTGACGCAACAACTCAGCTAATCAAAGTGAACAAGTTCTTGAACTTTCGATAGCTTAAGTTGAGACACACACAACACGTATTATTTCCTTGGAGACTGTTGTTCCACGATACAAATCCAAGCGCTATTAACGGCCCTGCGCTAGTACCTTGGTTTCTGATGAGTGCTCTAGAAAGAACGCATTATCTTTTATAGAAGGTGGCCCGCCTTCACACTCATCTTCATAGTTTCCTCAAGTTTATAAATATAGACCACTCAATGATTGAACTATGAAACTATCCTCCTGACTCATTCTTTGTCAGGATTCATCCATCACTCCTTGTAAGGACCACCCAAAACATAGCGCTATGGCATCCCATATGGTTTGATACCATATTCTATCAGCTCAGAGGTTTGAGCCCCATTGCTCTCGAGGTCTCAAGGATAACTCTCCTGGTTAGCCCCTTTGTGAGAGGATCTGCCAAGTTCCTCTCGGACCCCACATAATCTAGGGAAATTATCCCACTTTAGGAGCTCTTTTACCGCACTATGTTTGATGCGAATGTGTCTTTTTTTTTTTTCTATTGTATGCATAACTCTTTGCAATTTCAATTGCAGTTTGTGAGTCACAGTATAGGGAAATAGGTACAGATGAACCCCATAAGGGCACATCACCCACCAAATTTCTCAGTCACTCAACTTCTTGACCTGCTAAGTCAAGAGCTATGAATTCAGATTCCATAGTAGATCTAGCAATAAGGGTTTGTTTCGCAGATTTCCATGAGATCGCTCCCCCACCCAAAGTAAACACATAGCCACTAGTTGAACTCACTTCATCATTATCAGTTACCCAATTTGCATCACAAAATCCTTTTAATACTGAAGGGAATATATTAAAATGTAAGCACAAATCCGTTGTACCTTTAAGTTATCTTAACAAGCGATGAAGTGCATTCCAATGTTCATTACTAGGATTGTGAGTGTAACGACTTAATCTACTCACTGCATAGGCTATGTCAGGTCTCGTGTGGTTCATGAGAAACATAACACTCCCTATGATTTTGCATATTTAGCTTGTGATACACTATTTCCATTATTCTTTTTAAGACATAAACTAGAATCATAAAGAGTTCTTATAGGTTTTTCATCATGACAGTTAAATCTTCTCAAGATTTTCTCTATATAGTGAGATTGACACAAGGAGAATCCATTTTCTATTTTCCTAATTTTAAAGCCTAGGATTACATTGACTTCTCCTAGATCTTTCATGTCAAATTGTGATGATAGAAATTTCTTGGTTTTATTAATAACATCTAGGTTGGTATCAAAGATTAGCATGTCATCAACATACAAACATATGATCACACAATCAGCCCGGAGTACTTTTGAGTAGACACAGATATCAGATGCATTCGCACTATATCCATTAGAAATTAAAGTACGAT
The DNA here is from genome assembly GCA_034509735.1 of Sesamum alatum. Taxonomy (NCBI): domain Eukaryota; kingdom Viridiplantae; phylum Streptophyta; class Magnoliopsida; order Lamiales; family Pedaliaceae; genus Sesamum; species Sesamum alatum. The sequence continues at coordinate 32,766,962 of JACGWO010000004.1, forward strand.
CAAATTTTTCATACCATTGTTAGGAGCTTGCTTAAGCCCATATAGTGATTTTTTAAGTTTCCATACTTTGTTCTCTTGTCCAGGTACTATAAACCCTTCGGGTTGTTCCATGTAAATTTTCTCTTCTAAATCACCATTTAAAAAGGCTGTATTTACATCCATTTGATGAATTATTAATCCATGAATAGCTGATAATGCAACTAAAGTTCTTATTGTTGCAATCTTTATTACTGGAGAATATGTATCGAAGTAGTCTATACCTTTCTTTTGAGTATAACCTAGTACTAATCTTGCCTTAAATTTGTCTATAGACCCATCTGGTTTGATTTTCTTCTTAAAAACCCATTTACATTTGATAGGTTTACTTTCTATAGGTAACTCCCAAGTGTGATTCTCTTTTATACAGTCTAGTTCATTCTTAATGGCTTCTTTCCAAAAGCTGGAATCTATGGAGGTTATGGCCTCTATATAAGATTTAGGGTCCTCATCGACTAGAAATATTGAAAAAAATTGTTCATCGATTTTATCCAGATCTTCAGTTAAAAAGATAGTTACAAAATCTGGTCCAAAACTAGTATCAGGTTTTTGTCTCTTACTCCTTCTAAGTTCAGTAGTACGGGGAGAATGAGGGGTTTTTAGAAGACTAATCATATTACTGGTGGAAAGCTGCTGAGTTTCATGTGTATTTTTCAAAGGGAATCCTAGTTCAAAATATTCAACATCTCTAGATTCACAAATAGAACTATCCTTTAAACACATAAACCTATAAGCAACACTATTCTATGCATAACCGATAAACACACAGTCAAAAGGTTTAGGTCCAATGTTAGATCTTTTAAATTCCGGATATGCAACATTAGCCAAACATCCCCACACTCTAAGGTAATTCAAGTTATCAAAAAACCTTTCCACATTTCATAGGGCGTTTTATCCAATTTTTTATATGGGACTCTATTTCAAATATAGCATGTGGATAAAATTGCTTCCCCCCATATGTTTTTAGGCATACCAGAACTAAGCAACATAACATTCATCATTTCTTTTAAGGTGCTATTTTTCCGTTTAGCTATACCATTTTGCTGAGGTGTATAAGGGGCACTAGTTTCATGTATAATGCCATTTTTTTTCCCGCAAAACTCTTTAAGTAAATTAGTCCCAAATTCACCACTTCTATCGGACCTAAGTCTTTTGATTTTCTTGTCTAGTTGATTTTCTACTTCGGATTTAAATTTTAAGAACATCTTCGTCTTTTGTTCTTAGAAGATAAATCTTGGTGTATCTAGAATAATCATATGCAAATGAAATATAATATCTCTTTCCACCTTTACTAAGTGTGTTTCTAAAATCTGCCAGATCCGAGTGAATTAATTCTAGCAATTATGCGCTTCTTGTTATGACAGGTTTAAAAGGCTTTTTAACATATTTCGCTTCTATGCAAACTGAACATTTAGTGCATTCATCTTGATCATATGTGTTAATAAGCTTCATACCTTTTAGCCTTTTAATGAAAGCAATATTCACATGTCCTAGTCTACCATGCCATATGTCAATAGATTCAATCATATAAGCAGAATTAGAAGCGATTTTATTAGAAACAAAAGGAACAGTGTTAAGAACAAATAACCCTTCCGACATGTATCCCTTCCCCACAAAATCACCATTCCTAGACAATACAACTTTTCGAGCACTATTTTTAGTCCAGCCTTGTTTAAGAGACTACCAGAAACAAGATTCCTACGCACGGAAGGCACATATAGCACATCATTTAGAGCTAGTGTTTTTCCATAAGTAAGTTTAAGAAGAACCTTTCCTTTACCCAGTACTCCGGCAGTAGTAGAGTTGTCCATGAAGACACATTTCCCATCGGATGCCTTGTGAAATTCTTGAAAGAGTTCTTTTTTGGAGCAGAAGTGTTTTGAGGCTCCCGTGTCCAGAATCCAGTCTGTTTTGTTCTCCACCAAGTTTGCTTCGACGACCACAGCTACTATGATCTCTTCGTTTTCGGTGAGATGGACTTGTGGGGTACGTTTGGGTGCTGGTTTTTGGTTCGACTTTTGTTGGTCTTTCCTTTGATAGCATTGATACGCCTTGTGTCCTGGTTTTCCACAACAACAGAAATTGACTTTCGTGTTTTGGATCTTGCCATCGGTTCATTTGAACGCCTTTTATTGACCTCCCTTTTGGAACTTAGTACCTTTAACTTGAAACCTGTCTTTAGCACTAGTAGATTAAACCAAATTAGCATTAACAGAATGTGATGAGATAGAATTTTGCTTATCTTTTTCACGGTTTGCCTCTTCAGTCCTCATGTGGCTGATGAGTACTTGAAGTGTCAAATCCCTCTTCTTGTATTTTAGATGGTTTCTGTATTCGCGCCGGGGGGTGGGGGGGGCGGGGGAATTCTCAAGCAGTAGATTCGCTTGCAGAATCTCACACATCTGAACACCTTCACTTAGCACGTTCGCTACCAGATTTTCATATTCATGTACCTGATCCATTACTGGTTTTCCACCGGCCATCTGGAATTAGAGCCATTTTCCAATGACGTACTTTGTCTTGCCTGCATCGTTGCCTCCGTACCTCGATTCCAATGTCTCCCAAATTGCCTTAGAATTTTTCTGAATGACAAATAAATCAAATAGTGTGTTCGTCATGTGGTTTAGGATATGGCCCCGAACAGTTTTATTGTCCTTTTCGAACTTGGCCTTGGCTTCTATATCCGCCTTTTTCATCACGTCTGTTGATGTCGCCACTTTAGAAGTTTGAGACGACGTCACAGGTGGATCTGTGAATAAAACGTAGTCGACCTCAAGTTGTTCGAAGAAGATGAGAAGTTTCTGAGACCATCTTTTGAAGTTGGTTTCGTCTAGTGGCTCGAGCTTAGAGAGATCCGGCAGTACTTTTGACAACAGAGGCGCAACCATTTAGAGAATAACACAGTTTTTCATTTCGAGAAATATTGGTGAATGTTTTGCTTCCAAATTGTAAGTAGAACAGAAACAAAAATTGTTGTGCCGTGGTGAATCCACTGCCTTGAAAGCAAAATGCGATACGACCGTGGTGCAATTGTAAGAACCGTTTTCTCCTCAAGGTTAACACAACACTCTCCAACACGTGCACTCGTGGTAGAGAGTTGGAACAACAGAATTTTAACAGAGATAGAAGGGAAGCAGTAGAGAGAAAACAGAGAGGAAGAAGTATTCGTGTGCGTCAGATGAGCTAAACCGAGGCTCTATTTGTAGTGAAGAGTCCTCGGCTTGTTGAGAGATAGCAACAAGAAGGATTTAAAAAAAAAAATTCAAATAAGCTAGCCGATTTTTCTCACCAGAAATGGACCAAGTCTAGGTCAAAAACTGATATCAAAAGACTTGGTCAAGTTATCTGCAGAAATTCGAAAAAGAGAAGAAACAAGTGGGTTTTACAATGTTTTTTCCACAAAAATAATCACGTACGGCCCGGCCCGGGAGGGGATGGGCGGGCGCGCGCGTGTGGCATTTTTACCAAAATCCTCCTACCAACACTTCTCAAATGATAAGGTGCAAAAGGATTCTATATAAATGTGAAGAAAGAAGGTTGTGTAGACAATGTGGGGACAGGACAAGAAAAAGCTTATTTAAGTAGTCATTCCCCACACACACTCCAAAAACAGAAAAAGTTTTCTTTTTGCGATGAAGTTTCAAAGAAATTCACCACCTCAATATTTGCCATGGGCTTTCTGATGACCACTTATAGGGATGACAACAGGTGGGCTGGGAATGGGTTTACCAAAATTTGAAACTCGTGCCGCTAAGAAAATTTTGGACCTATACATGGATTCGGACTCGGACTTCCTTAGATTCAATTTCGTCGGGTTGGACACGGTACACTCAGTTAACTTTTTTAAAATATTAAAAAAAAATATTTTTTAAAATTAATACTAGCATCACTTTATAAATAAGAGATAATATTATTATTGAAAGGTTATTTTTTTTTAAATAAATTTATATGTGCATGTTTTAGGTATTGAAATATTAAAATTTTTAAGATATGATACTTATAAAAATATTAAAATGTTTATAAACTATTTATATCAATTATTTTAATTTGCAAAAGTGTTATGGTTATGTATTATATATAAGTATAAATAAATTATACATATTTTTTTATATATATATACACACAAATATATTTTGTATAAGTATTGGGACTGGTCCTGGTTCAAACCACTAAGACCTGGACCCGCCCCAGTGTCACACCCACTGTGTTATGGTTATGCATTATATATAAGTATAAATAAACTATACATATTTTTAATATATATATATATACACACAAATACTGCTATTTTTTGCCAAATGTAATTGCCACACAGAAACAACGTTATATATAACATAAAACCAGTCCATTTTCAGGTATATCTGCAACGCCATAAATAAACAACCAGCACCGCCTGTACATGTAAATTTTATTTAGTTCGACAAGACAAAAACAAGCAATAGATAATAATTATCATCAATTAAATTACAACACGCCTCGTGTATTCACAATGCAATCATATACTTACAAGATGTAATATAGTGTCTTTCTGTATACAAATAAGATCACATCGATTTCATTCTACTCACAATACCATCATCCCGCGACATACCATCATCCCGCGACAAGACAATCAGATGAACCCTTCCTTTCCTAGTATACTTATATGAGTTATTTAGATTTTAGTACAACATGTTCGAGCTACATCAAATTCGTGGACTATACTTCAAAATTCTCCCAAAAATTATAATATTTCCGGAATAAAACCTTCTATATGTCTAATTTCAGTTTCCACAACAATCATACAATCTGAACCATTATATCTCTAGTTATAAGGTTTTTAATAAACCTTGCCTAGTACTGCAGAAACAGGGTAACAAAATATTTTCCTAGACTTGCCCATTAGGATTTAGTTTGTGCTCAAAACTACAACGTTTTATCAGGCATCCTAAGGTTTTCACTGCCACAAGAATCACTAAAGTTGGACAAGTATAACTCAAGAAAAACAGGAATACCAAGACTACTCTGCACAGAAAATTTCCTGACTAAATTATCCCAAATATTTTATATTCCTTTTTAATAAACATAATGTTTATTATAAGTAATTTTTCATTGCATCTCAAATATAATTTTCTAGTATCTCTATTCATTTTTTCATCAATTTCTCACTATTATAGCAACTAATTAAACACCTACCCATATAATTAAAATAAGGTTAATAAATCCGGTTAAATTGAACAAATCAATTATAGGAATGATTAAATCTAATAATTTAAGTAATTTGATTCATTAACTATAACATCCCTAATTCAATTGAGATATTTAACCAATCAATAATTTATAAATAATTAAACTCATAATTTTTTTTATTAGAGATTAAAATGAATGGTATAAATTACATTTAATAAATGTAAATAATTAAATAATATATATAATTATATAAATTAATAATAATAAAAACCAACTTTTTATTACCTTACTGTTCGTTTTTCCTTTCAGTATGTGTGTGGTGTTTGAAAAGGGAAAAAATGCAAGCAACCCTCATGTGATATTGCAAATGAGTAAATTACCCCCCTTAAAAAAAAATAACAATTTACCCCCTTGTATTTTTTAAAATGAAGCAATTTACCTCCCTACTAAATTGCTTCATTTTAAAAAATACAAGGGGGTAAATTGTTATTTTTTTTAAGGGGAGTAATTTGCTCATTTGCAATATCACATGAGGATAAATTGCATTAAACCTGTTTGAAAAGTGTAGGGGTGTGTGTGTAATATAAAATGATTGAGGATGGGCATTGACCGATCCATCCTCGTAATTATCTTCTTTTTTTTAATTTTTTTTTCAAAATACTCATTATATCCTCTCTAATTTTTTTAATTAATATAATTTGTTTTTTAATATTATATAAAGCTTTAATTTACTCAATTCAAATTTTAATATGATCAAAATTTGAATATTATACTTTATTTACTAATTAATTAAATTTCTTAAATAATGACCAATTAGTCCCATAATTATGTGTAAAATTTTGTGGATGTTACACCGGGGACCCATTTAAGGCTTCAAAATCCGTCCAAATTGGGACGGTTTTGGGTCCAACCCGGACCTGTTGTCATCCCTAACCACATAGAAGTCGCAACAAACTCGTAACAAATTAATTACTGAAAACATAATCCGTCGGAGGTGTTTGCAACATGCTGCTAATTTTGTCACAATACCCAATGGTGTGATGATTATTAAAATAAATTAGGGTAAATACTATAAATTAATCCCTTAAATTTTTATTAAGAATCACTTTAGTCCATCAAGTTCATTTCTTAATTTTAGCATCCGTAAACTTTACTTTCTGTCTCGGTTTGGTCCCTCTGACTATTTTTCGAAGGAAATGTGGTCGGATTGACTTTTTGGAGGGTAAAATAGTTAATATAAGTTTAATTTTCTCACTTTAGTCCCTTAAGTTTGTAAAATCATCAAATTAATCATTTTTTAGGCAAAAAAATCATTTTTTCTTATATTTTTGTATGCTGAATATGATGTAATTATCTTGTATAAATAATAAAAATTTTGAACTCTTATAAACATAATAATGACATATTGCGTAGTTTAAAATAAAATAGTCTCTCTTTTTTTTTTCAGAAGCTACAAAAAAAATTAAAATTATGAATAAATTTTATAAAACTTATCTAATTTGAAAATATAAAAAAAATCTAAGTCAATATTTTTTAACCTTAGGAGTAAACGGTAAGTCTAATAAAATTAAATCTTAACGATATCTATTAAATATCAACATCTAGATCTTTGAACAAAAAATTGATGGAATGTACGTTTTACTGAATTATTTGGTGGACTATATATATATAATTCATTGTAAGAGGTTCTTATAGAACTTTTTCTTTAAAATGGAACTACATATTTAATTAGAAAAATCTCTTAAAATAAATTATATATATAGATATGAATATATGAAATCCACCAAAGTATATAGTTCAAAAGTATATTCCACCAACTTTCTATTTAAAACTCCAAACTTTTAATAAATATTGCTAAGGTGTAACTTTTTTACACTTATCTCTAACACTTAACATAAAAAAATTACTGACTTAAATTCTTTTAGATAAGTTTTATAAAATTAATTCATAATTTTGATTTTTTTATCTACTAAAATTATAGAGAGAGAGTCTCACCACTTCTTTAAGTTAAACAATATATTATTATTATGTTAATAAGTGTTCAAAATTTTCATTATTCACATAAGATAATTGCATCATATTCAGCATACAAAAATATAAAAGAGTTTTTTTTTTTCCACTTAAGGGACTAAAGTGAAAATCAAATTTTGATTGATCATTTTAGCCTTTAAAAGGTCAAAATCCAGTCACATTTTTGTCGGAAAATGGTCAGAGGAACCAAATTGAAACAAAAACTAAAGTTTAGGGATGTTAAAGTAAAAAAATGATACTAAAGTGATTCTAAACGAAATTTTAAGGAACCAGATATAGCATTTACCCAATAAATTATTTCCAACAGATTTTACAATGAATTTCCCAATGGACGAAGAAGTTTTATAATGTGACAAAAATTGCAATGGCATTTACCACAACAAACAGTCGCAAAAAAATGATTTTCATGGAATGCTTTGCCATGATTTTTGTGACATCTTGTCGCAATTTGCACGGACCGTGGAAAATTTTCGACGGAAATATTGCGACGGTCATCCAATTTGCGACGAGTTTCCAATTGGTTTAAAGACATTTTTGGTCCTGTAATTATAGACCATTCTCATTTTAGTCCAATAACTTTTTAGGGTTTCAAAACAGTCCTGTAACTTTTCAATTTGCTCAATTTTGGTCCACTTTTTGCCGGATTTTATCTAAACTTGCCGAAAAACATCACCAGAATATGATGTGGCAATTTAAATTGGGAAAAACGATTTTATTGGCTAATTATATATGACATGGAAACTACATGGATTTAATTAAAAAAAAATAACATGTGACATGGCATTAGTTGCCAAGGAGGCATTAAGCATTAAGTTATATTATGTTCAAAAATTACAATGATTTGTATTTAAAATAAAATAGTAAGTTTTTTTTATATTTTTACATTGTTGAATTAAATAATTTTAATTCATTGTTTTAAGATTTAAATAATATGTTTCTTCTTCTTCTTTCATTTTAAAATAATAATATAAATATTTAATTAAATATAAATAAAAAAATATATCAAATTGTTTAAATTATATTATTTAATACACATAATATTTATCATATGCATTTGAAATAAAACAATATATAAATTTATAATATTTAAATTTTACATATGTAAGTATATAATACATATATATATATATATTACATACACATAACTGGCGACGGCGGCCAACTGCCGCCGCCAGCCCCTGGGCGACGGCGACTGTCACCCAGAGAAGAGAGGGGCGTCGCCGTCGTCCTCGCCCATTTTCTGGGCGAACCGTCGCCCAAATCGAGGGCAACATTGTCGCCCCTTTTCCTTCTAGGCGACGTCGTTGTCGCCCAGGTGTTGCACGGCGACGGTCGCCGCCCCATATACATTTTATATATATAATATATATTATGTATATATATAATTGTGTATATAATAAATATATTATATCATTATTTTAAATTATAAAATATATTTATATAATTTCCCTTCCAAATCCATGTCATCCAGATGACGTGGCCACTAAATGCCACATCATATACAATTAGCCAATAAAATTATTTTCCCAATTTAAATTGACACGTCAGATTCCGGTGACGTTTTCCGGCAAGTTTAGATAAAATCCGATAAAAAATGGATCAAAATTGAGCAAATTTAAAAGTTACAGGACTGTTTTGAAACCGCAGAAAGTTATTGGACTAAAATGAGAATGACTTATACTTACAGGACCAAAAATGCCTTTAAGCCTTTCCAATTTGTATTCATGTTGGATTTGTGATGATTTGATCGTCGCAAAAGTTCGAATTTCTTCTTTTAGAATTTTTTTTCGTGAATAATGGATTACCTCCTAGCTCCAACATTAGTTCAGATAGAATGTGTTGATTGCAATTTACCGACGTTGCGAATTCAATAAAACTAATTTAATTAATAAATAAAAAATAAAAATTTAAATTCGATATGATTAATAAACAGAGAGAGAGTTTGTATATGTTGATATGTTGTAAGAGAATGAGAGGATTACTTTAATATATAGACAAATTTCAGACAGATATAGGAACGGATTTGCATGAGGAAAATATAGCCATTACAATTGCAATGGAATTGTGACACTTTTTAGCGATGGTCTTGTCAAACAAATTTTGTGACGAACAAGAACAATATTACCATTGCAATTTGCTTATTGGATTTTTTATGAGCTGTATGATATATGCTAATCGAAATGTTAGTCATGCCAACCGATGACTCATTTAAAATTATTGTGATATGGAGAAAATAAAAAGTCAAATTGCATTTATTTCTCTCCATTAAATGAGAGAATATCAAGGAAGAATTGATGAAGATCATGAATCATGAAGGAAATCATGTAAGGAGAGCTCAATTCATGGAAGCTCCACTATTAATGACAAAGCAAGGAAAAGACCATAACGTCCCCATGAAATGTTACCATATATACCCGAGGATATAAAGACGAAGGACAATAAAGACAATACACTATGCTTACCGTAAATAGAATAGTAGTATAAATAGGGGTTCAATCTGGAAATTTGGGAGAGAGAACTCTACTATTACACTTGTGCTATCATTTTCCTTGGACTGATTTGTACGTATTGGCGATTGTGCCCAATTCACATAAAACAAATCGATTATTACATTTATCATCGAATTCCCTTTATTTCGTTGTTGTTGGATTACCTTTGATTTCTTGCAACATCATATTGGAAAATCTGCAAATACTGATGGTGATCAAATGCAATCGTCACTTCATCCCAAAATAATACGATCTTGGTAATATCTGTCACAAGTTTACTACAAACGACAACCATACAGCAAATGTGTGACATTTGCAGTTGCAAACACTTTTTGCGACGGAGATAGATGCATGCCTCGCACCAAAATCCCGTCAAATTTTCAATGAATAAATTGTTGATCTAATTAAACCACAGACCAAGAATGATACAACTAAAGTAAATATAATGAACAGAATCATACAAGGATTATATTTATCCAATTGAATTTTCTGTTACAAATTCGTATAACTGTATATTGTATCATAATCATAATTAAGATATAAACTTTAATGCGTATAAAAAACCCAACCCTCCCTTATTTAGTCACTAATAACAAGAATTAATCCTTGTAACAGAAAGGACCAAGTTGATGTGCTTAGCCCTAGTCTTGGAGAAGTATTGATCAACCAGTTCACCGTACCTGCGAAACAACTCATCCATTATGTCTCTTCCGAAATGGGATTCCACCATTGACTCCACCACTGCCCTAACAGTCTTCGCCACTCGTCGTCCTCTTGATAAATTCTCAAACCCATTAACAACGTTGTTGTTGTTATTGTCGTCGTCATTGTTTGTAGGGCCTCCGTCCCAATCAATCTCGAATCCTTGTAAGTGGTTGATGATAAAAGAACCTTCTTCTTCTACTATGTTTGCCACTTCTTCAGCATGGGGCGTAGTAGGGGGCATTGAAAGAGTCGATCCTCTCCTCTTGGATCAAACCCTAGGTGATAGGAAAAATTGCAATTTCAGTCCATGTTAGGTATAGCTCATATATGAAAAAATGACAGATGTTGGAGCTGAGAGGAGTGAGTGAGTGGAGCACAGCGCAGCGCATCGAGCGAACAAAGTGGAGCGATAGGGGTAATTTTGTAAATGTACCAATGATTACTTATATATACTGTATTTGTAACCTAACTGAGAACTGTTCTTTCATAAATAAAATAATACAGTCGTCGTCGCTCCCAAATGCATAGGCACATTGCCAAACCTCGTTAAATTTTTGTGTCATTTATTCCTATGTTCAATAGAATTAATTTCTCAACAGTCCCATACGCATTGAGGTGACAATTTTAATTCTGTACGAATTCATTTTGATAATTTTGTCCTGTAATTTTAAAAATTTTACACATTGCAATAAAATTTGAATAAATTTACTAAAATGGTCGGATAAAAGCACGTGACTTTAACCTCATATCTAAAGTTGTTCTTAAGAATATATTTCTATAGCATAATTGACTTAAACAACCTAATTTTTGCTGTCCCATTCATTTTTGTTTCCTTGGCCTTTATTTTAAGCACAAAGGGTGTCAAGAAAGAGATGTGTCGTCTCCCCTCACTACTTAAGATGGAAATCATGGAATATAAAATTTCATTATAAATTTTAAGAGGAAAATAGTATTTTTGGTCTTATAAGTTAGATTTTTTTTATTTTTGGTCCTATTTGTTATGGAATTGGCACTTTTGGTTTCGTAACTTATAAAAATTCGTATTTTTTGTCCTCATCCACTTTTCCATTTGTTTTTCATGTATTTTTGGCTGAAGGGAAAATGCAATTTATGTTAGAGAAGAGAAATCCTCTTTATTTCCCTTAATTTCCTTCAAATTTTGTTTTTTCCCCTCAAAATTGTTATATTCCGATTCCCCCTCCCCGCGAAATGTTGCCAAGTTGGAAAACGCGTCAATTTTTCCTTCAGTGAAAAGTACTTAACAGCCATGTACTGGCATGTGGCCGACGCCGTTAAAAACCAAACGCAAAAAGGAATGAGGACCAAAAGTGCAAATTTTTATAAATTACGAGATCAAAAATATCAATCCCGTAACGAATGGGACCAAAAGTAAAACATGCCTAAGTTATGGACAAATATATTATTCCCGATCCTAAGACGATATGATTTTTGACTTGTAATGGAAAATGATGTTTCCAATTACAGGTGTCATCAACAAGTTTATTATAATGTGTGGGTATTTGTCTCATTTAATATGTATATAAATTTATTATAATTTATTTATCTTCTTAATTATGTTAATATATTGATCAAATCAGTATATTACAAAGATATTAATATAATTATGTAATTACCACTTAAAAAAAGTTCATACTTCTGCGGAAATAACTCCAACTTTTAAGGTGCTTATTGAATCATCACTTTGGTCTAAACCTAGTGAAATCTTTATCATTTACTTAATTTTCGTAATTAATTTAGAGAGCCAATGATTTATTATTTGTAGACATCTTGCAATTTACATATATCTTATTTGTTCGAGTATTTAAATCAAAATTACTTGAGGCTAGTTTTGATTGTTAATAATATTAGACAAGTTAAATTTTAATTACTTTTACACACGTAATATCTGTATTTTATAGCAGTGAGTTTTTTGTTTTTTCTTTTTTTTGGTCCAATTGGAATTTCATAATATTCATTATTTCAAAATTATATTTTACAAAATTAATAATTAGAAAAACGTTTTATTGTAAAATCGTAATCAACGTATCCAAAATTTGAATCTAACTCAGATATTAATTCATTATTTTTTTTCTTACCTCTAAAACCATGCTCATGAGGGCCTGAGAGAGGAGCTCCCACTGGTGGGAGCCCACTTCGGCGGCGGCATCCGGCGAGCTCCGGCCCATGAACGACAGTAGCATTCCGCCGCCCGCCACCATCTCCGCCGCCCGCGATCTCAGAAATGCAAAGAAATCTGTCTGAAACTGAGAGAGGTAGGCTTTCAGTACAGAAGGTGGGCTTGTCTTAGATATGTAAATCTTCCCCTTGTTCAGATGTTTGCCTGCTTTGGTGCATAGAGCCGGAGGAACCTGCATTCTCATTTTTCAATATGTTAATCAATGGGAGCTCACAACACTGCAATAAGTCAATGGATATTAAATAGCATGAATTACCACGATCTCTTATAAGGTATTGCATAATTACGAATAATCCCTCATTATTTTAAAAATTATAAATATTCTCCTGAGGTTGTTAATTTTTAACTAAGTACCTGAAATAGTCTATTTTGTCCTGATTTTTTTATTTTAAATTGTAGAATCATCACCCGAGCCAAATTACATCTTTCTTCATCTGTGCAGAAAACATAAAAAGACCTCTTCCTGCACATTTTTGTCCAAGGAAATTTAGAAAATTTCAAAAAAACGATCAATTTGTTAAGAGCATTTTGGTCAGTTCACCCATAAAAATGAATGAAAATGGGTTATTTGTTAGACGATTACAAACCTCAGGGGGTATCGTAATTATGCCAAACCTCATGGAAGGTTCTTGTAATTCACCCTTAAAATTATTCAAACAAGTCATGGTACGAAAAATTCTTACACAAATTAAGTTTGACCGAACCAAATCAATTACAGAATAAATGTGATACACTTATCATATGATTGATCGTTTTTCCTAAACTCTACACAAATTAACACTGCAAATGTTTACACTTGCCATACTCCAACCAAACGCGATCTGAATTAAAACTCCTACACTTGATACTAACCTGGGAGAGCCAATGGAGACTTGAGGAAGAGTGCACAAAATGCAGGCTCATCTTTGGGAACAGCCTACCGTAGAAAGAACCAGCTACGCCAGATATGAAGCAGCCTTCCGGCCCGACGCCATTTTCCTTCTCAAGATTACGGTAGAACTCCGGCAACAACATGAAGATGCCGTTGAAATCATTACCCGGAAGGTCGTTCAATGACACCCTCAGTTCCGGTAATGGGATCCCCATTTGAGAGCAGGTTTCATAGATTTTGTTAATTATCTCCGAAATCACCATCAAAGTGTTAGGCCCGGAAGAGCAGCCTAAATCAGCTATCCCTATCCCCATTGTTTGTGCAGGAAGAGTTTTGCGTAAAGAGTCTGCCACCGCTTCGTCCATCGCTGAAATCGTTGCTGATATTATTCGTTTCTGCAAAGCTCGTTGAGACATCGTCCAAATTATATTACGTGTATATATTTATGTAGGATTAAAGTCATTTTTGTCCTGTAACTATACCCATTCTCATTTTAGTCCTTTATTTTTTTGGGGTTCTAGAAAAGTCCTGTAACTTTTTAATTGTCACGATTTTAGTCCTCCTTTCGCTAGAATTTCTTCAACTTCGCCGGAAATATCTAAAATTTGGGCTGCCACGTTAGACATTTCCAACAACTTTGAAGAAATTCCGATGAAAGAAGGACCAAAATCGTGACGATTAAAAAGCTACAGGACCTTTTTAAAACCCTAGAAAGATAAATGACTAAAATGAGAATGGGGTATAATTACAAGACCAAAAATGCCCTTAAACCTATTTATGTAGCATGAAATTATTATTTGCCTGTGAAATAATCTATGTACACGAAATAATATTCACTTATGATTTTTTATTTTTAATTTCTTCAAATATATATATATATATGGATAATTTTATGTTTGTGATGAGAAGTATTTTCAAACCTGCACAATGGAATTTTTGGCGTAGCTGGTTTCCCCATCTCCCTTGTTCATGTGAAGAATCTGCATGATTTCTCAAAGTATATATGTCTAGACAGAGACAATGGAACAGAAAAGAGCTTTGTTTTTTAGTTGAATAGATAATACATGCATACACCTTTGATATCTATATATATATATATGCATTTATAGATGGGGACAAGAGCTTATAGTAAATTTCACGTTTATCATATGAAAGATAGCTATGAAAAGTACAAGATAATGAATACTAGAAAATTCTATTTCAAATCTTGTAACACCTTTTCTTAAATGATATAATTTTTATATACCACGTGTGTGTTCTATGAAATAGAATATACTATTTGAAATAGAAAATCCATTTTCAAATATCACGGCAAATTGAAAAGGAATAGAGACTCGGGGAATAGTATTATTTTGGGTAAAATGTTTTTTAGTCCCGTTAAAAAGGGTCATTATCGGTTTTAATCCCATAATTCTTGTAGGTGTCGCTTTTAGTTCGGTTAAACCCAAAAACAAGCCTTTTCAGTCCCAAAATGGCATGTGCAGTGCACGTGACTGCACATGCCATTTTGGGACTGAAAAGGCTTGTGTTTGGATTTAACGGGACTAAAAGCGACACTTGCGAGAATTGTGGGACTAAAATCGATAATGACCCTTTTTAACAGGACTAAAAAAATATTTTGTCCGGCAAAAAAATATTTTTACCCTTTAGTTATCTAATAAAAGAATAAATTATGTTCATAAATAGAGTGAGGTTTAAAGATAATAAATAGTGAAAAAGTGAAGGAGGGGTATTCCGTCAAGATTGATCACATCATATTTTAAAAATGAATATTTTCTTATTAACAGATTATGTGCATTTTAAAGAAAATTTTGAGAATTACCTTAATTTCAACATTTACTATACATATTAAATAAAAAATCAAAATTTTTAAAAATAATAAAAAAAATCAAAATTCTAAGAATTCAAAACTTTGGTCAAAATTGATTCATTGGGGTCAAAGACCCTCATAATATTATCGATACAATACTTTAAGATATTACATGCATTAGGTAGACAAAATATGAATTGACTAAAATACGATTAGTTATTCTTGTTTCATTTACAAACTAATTATTTATTTAGTTATATACAATAAAATAAATTTATTTTATTATTTTTTGATTAGTTAGGTATTTTATTATCGGGGAAGCATTTTTTTAGTCCCGTCCCGTTAAAAAGGGTTATTATCAGTTTTAGTCCCACAATTCTTGCAGGTGTCGCAACTGCACATGCCATTTTGGTACTGAAAAATGCTTGTTTTTGGGTTTAACAGGACTAAAAGCGACACCTGCAAGACTTGTGGGACTAAAACCGATAATGACCCTTTTTAATGGGACTAAAAAAATATTTTGCCCGTATTATTTTTATCTTCTGTTAATTATACTTAGATCCCTTATAAAATGTGAATTTACACTTTTCACAAACAATTTAAAATTACACTTGCACTCCTTACGAAAATTATCCATTTACACCTGACCCCCTGTCGTTAGGGTTTGGATGGAAAGTGCTGAAGTCAGCACAAAGATTACATAACTTTTCAATATTACCCCTTATTAATATTTCTATGTGATATTTGTATACTTATAAGAGGGAAAATGAATATATATAATGTCAAAAGGGTGTAATTATAAAAGAATATTATTCGCAAATTGTAGCCATTGGACATGAAGTAGCCGTTCATGAATGAAATAATTAGTCATTTTTTGTACTTTTTTTACTTCCTATATATGGTGAGGTGAACACCATTGTTGCATATATTTTTTGAAATACTAGATGCAGTACTTGAATAAGACATTTCCAAATAATAGATGCAAACAATGATGTTAACCTCATTCATATATAGGAAGTAAAAGAAAGAAAGCACCAAAGATGATTAGTTTTTTCATTCATCTATGACTACTTTATATCAAATGGTTATAATTTAGAATAATATATATATATATATATATTATATTTACCCCTTTACATTAATAAAAATATCACATAGAAATATTAAACGAGGCAAATCTTTTTAACTCAAAATTAATTTAAGTATCAAAAAGTTATCACTGAAAAATCTCCTGTCATCTCTAATATTTATTTATACCCATGTTTAACATTATTTGAGATTCCATGAATATGGTTTGACTTTATGTTATTCGGATTCCTTAATTAATGTTCTCAATTTGGATATTTTGAGATGCTGAGGGCGTACGTGGGTTCTTGATGGCCTTTCGCTGATTATATTTGATCACTTTTAAATTAATTTTATAGAAAATGTTATGAATGTTTATTTGGTAAAATCGACCCGAATAAACATATATTAAAATGTTATACTGAATGTCAAACCAAATTAATTGATCTGATTTTGATAATTATTGATTTTTTCAATATTGTGGTTCGGCATTCGATAAATCAAATTTTATTAAAAAAAATAAAAATTGGTTAAATATAAATAAATATTAAAAACAATAATTGTATTCTTATTTAAGTTTTCTAGAAAACATTAATAACTAAAAAAATAAAATAATAATAATTCCTTCACTATCGAACATTACCCTCGTACGTTCTGGAAGTTTGCTGTACTTAAAAAATTAGAAATCCCTGAATGTTTTTTATTTTTTTTTTAATAATAAGCGATGAACTATTAATCTAAAAATACAACAATGTTCATACAGCAACCAAATGCTATTAACATGATAAAACCTCTGCTTATCTTTCCAGATAATAAGGATCGTATCAAATGGACTTGGGACAAAAATGGGAGTTTTTCAATTAAATTTGCTTACTCATATATTTATATTAATATAAAAAAAAATTCATTTTACTTAGAAAGAACGATTACTTACATAACACACCAATTTTTCAAATTATTAAAAGTATCCTTATATATTTTTTATATATATACTAATATAAGAAAAAAAACCCTCTACTTACACCAATTCTTATAGGCTCAAATGGATTTTTCGTCCTGTATTTTTTGTATTTTGGCGTTTTAGTCCTTTATCTTTCTAGATTAGCAAATTGGTCCTGTAACTTTTTACTTTTTCGCGATTTTTGTCTTTCAATCATAGAGTTTGCAAATGTTACCAGAATTTTTTTTTAATTTGGGGCTTTTGTTCCCATTTGTCAAATTACTGCCAGCACGGAACCAAATTTTCGTCTTATATCTTTTATATCTTGGTATTTTAGTCTTTTATCTTTCTAATGTAGCAAATAGGTCCTATAACTTATAATTTTTCGCAATTTTGGTCCATTAAATTGACCAATGAGAACAAAAGCCCCAAATTAAAAAAAAATCCGGCAATATTTGCAAACTCCGACGACTAAAGGACCAAAATCACAAAAAAATAAAAATTACAGGACCTATTTGCTACCCTAAAAAGATAAAGGACTAAAATACCAAAATACAAAAGATACAGGACAAAAATTATATTTA
The DNA here is from genome assembly GCA_034509735.1 of Sesamum alatum. Classification (NCBI taxonomy): domain Eukaryota; kingdom Viridiplantae; phylum Streptophyta; class Magnoliopsida; order Lamiales; family Pedaliaceae; genus Sesamum; species Sesamum alatum. The sequence continues at coordinate 32,784,859 of JACGWO010000004.1, forward strand.
ATCCATTCTTATATTGTATCAATAATACTTTAAGTTGATTTCTTTTTTAAAAAAAAAAATGATTTGTTGGATTATATATTTTATTTCTATTATAGTATATTTTAAAATATGAAAAAATTATTTATTATATATACACGAGAACTACATGTCACATACTCCTAATATTTTTTATAATAACAACAAAGTCTGCAGTCCCAGTCTACCGCGGAAAATAAAATTAAAAGCCTCTCAAGAATCATTTTCATCGGTTGGATATTAGGACATGAGGTTATCCAAACAAGGTTTAAATTAGTTCTGAAAAAATCTAAGTGACCCTACATACAGCATTAGGTTAAGCACTGCTGCAGAGAGAAAAATCAGTCTGCTGATATTTGCTCATTTGCAATATTACAAGGGAATTTTTTGCATTTTTTTTGTTAGCAAAGTATAGTATAAGATCGGATAGAAAAACAAGTTTTTGAATTATGTCCGAGTTTTTTGAATAATTTTTGTAAACAACCATAAATGTGGCACCTAAGTTAGATCTAGGAAGAAATCTCCGTAGCAAACTTTGTATCTTGTAACTACTGTTTATATATACACATATGAAGCTTTTTATGTTAATAAAAAGAAAAAGGCAATTGTAGTGTTTTTCTTAATAATTTAAATCACAAGTTGTTTTCTGTAATTTCTTTTATTATATGAAATACAAGTTGTTTTTTCTTTACAAAAACTCTGTTCCGACATTGTAATAACTTCTCTAATTAATTTTAAGGGATAATTACACCCTCTTCCTTTGAGGTTTGATGTAATTACACGCAAACTCTTGTAGTTTGGGAATTACATCTAGTACTCCTAGGGTTTACGTCCGTCTAATAAATAGATCCCTTCGTTAGTCAAAATTCACCGAATTTGTTGATATTAACAAAAAAAACTTAATGAAAATCGATATTTGCCTTGATTGATGTATTACTAACTTATTGCAGGATAAATAAATCTTTTATGACTAAAATACCCTTATAACGGTGAAGATATACCACCTCACATGCATTAACATGTGAAGATATATAAGGGTAGTTTGGTTATAAAAAAGATTTGTTTGACCTACGACAAATCGGTAATAAGTCAATCGATGGTAAATATTGATTTTCATTCAGTTTTTTTTGCTAATATCAATAAATTCGATAAATTTTGACTAATGGAGTGACCTATTTGTTAGACAGGAGCAAAGCTCAGGAGTACTAGATATAATTTTTTGAATCATAAAGGGTTTACGTATAAATACACCAAACTTCAAGGGAGGGGGTGTAATTATCCCTAATTTAAAAACACTTTCAACTTTTTCCACTAGTCAATTTTCATAGAGTTAGTGAAATTAAACATTTCTCAATTTTGACTTTTATGGTGTAACAATATTACTTCCTTACATTTTCTTCCTACGTTTTCAATGTGATATTTAGGTACTTGGGACCAACATTTTCCTAGAATGCGAGGTTTCAGGTACTTAGAGCCACAAATCCATATGATGTCCTTTAGAGATAGAGTGAGCTATTTTCAATTAACTTACTAAGCGAATCTTTAGCAGACAACACACCTATAGTGGAAACTAGTAAGCATGACACATTTGGTGAAATTACACTTTTAATCCCACGTGATACGAGGATTGATGCATTTAATTATATGTTTTACGGGATTTTTAAATGATTTTAAAATTATGAAAATCGAGACATTTAGTTCCGTAAATCTCGTAAAGTAGAGGACTAAATATGTTAAATTTTTCTCAATTTTGGGACTATTTTGAAAATCATATAAAGCGATGGACTAAATGTGTCGAGCCCTATCCTATGGAACTAAAAGTGTGATTCTGCCTACAGATTCTATACACATACATAATTTTTAAAAGTTATTTAAAATAAAATAAAATTATATTATTTATAAGTTAATATAAGATTTTTGATTTATAAAAAAAAATATTGATAAAATAAGATAATACATAAATTAGAAAGAGAGAAAAAGACTACCAAAAGGTAGTTTGTGAAGGATCACGATAAGTGTGGAAGTTAAAAATAATTAATTAATTTTAGAAAAAATAAAAGAATAACAAACCAAAATATATAGTGATTCTGGTGTGGAAGTTAACGCTAGTATGACAAGTTATTAATTTTCAGTAGTAAAATTCTCATCTTGGAATATGGCTTGATTTTGGTGAACTATATGAACATATCTTTATTGATGTTTTCTTTCATTTTATTCTATTATTGTGACGCGTTTGAAATGGGAAAGGGAAGGGACATTTTTTCTAGTAATAATTTAGAGTAATTTTAACTGCCTAAGATTTAACATAATTACAAATACTTTCTTATTTTTTGAAAAATTACAAATACCCTTTTTAAATGGAATATAATTTGTAACCCTGAACCGCAAGGTATAAATTACTATTTTACACTTCTTAGTTTTATAAAAGAAATCATTTGAATAAATATAAAAACAAAATTGAGGTGGTTAAAGTAAATATTTCATAGGGCATATTAGTCCATAAAAATATTTTTTATAAATTTTAAAAAAATTATAAAGTTATAATTCATAATTCAAAAGGCAATTTGAGTAGTTTACCCCAAAAATTGGATGAAAACCTAACTGAAGCTAACGGAATGGGCTTATTGTTAGGCGAACGTTAATATCAGGAAGGTATTTGTAATTTCTCAAATAACGAAATTATATTTATAATTATGTCAAACTCAAGGGAGGTAGATGTAATTTACCTAATAATTTATATATTTATTTTAGGATGACAACATTAAGGGAGTATTTGCGAAATTTTTTGGTTTTAAAGAAGTGATTTTTGTAAAAAAAAATCGGAAGTGGATAGTGTTTGTTAAAAAAAATGAAAAGCAGATAGAAGCTAAATTGAGTAGTGTTTGAGGAAAAAAACACTTCTAAAATGAATTTACTTGATTAAAGATTGTTTGGTCTCAATATATTAAAAAAGTTATTATTTTTGCTTAATATATGCATTATCTTTTGTTAATCATAATTATTGAAAAATAATAAATTTTATTTCAATTAATATATTTCATATTTATTTTATTATAAATATTTTCCATTTATATTATTAAAATATCAAATAGAAAGCTTCAACGTTTAATTCAATAATGCTCCATTAAGTATGATGTGAGCTAAAAGAGATCGTTCTTGGGCTTGAGTGGAGTGGGCCTTGAATTTCTACAAGCTATGAAAAAGGGATCTGCCAAAAAAACGTTAGTACTCCGACGCTCAAGTCAGTAAGCAGCTATAAGAAAATAAATTTCAAGAAAGTAATGAAACGGTGAGATTTCGTGAACAAGGAGCATAAAATGATTTTGGTGCAAGTTGAGAGCATAAATTCATGTGTTAGAGTGCTAAGAAAGCGTTACTTGAGCCCACCCAAGCAGGTCGGTATTTATAGAGGAAGAGCCATGGCTGGGAAGAATTTTTCGTTGACCTGGACTCTAGAAGGACCGAGTACTGGCCTCCCTAGACTTCTCCTGCATCTGGACTACTTGGAAGTAGGAGAGCAGTTGGAGGGGTCTTGCGCGGATAAGGATAAGGCTGGGGCTACCCTTATCCGGATTTGATGAGCTCGGGCCCCTGCCTTGGGCCTTCTTGGTTGGGCTTCATCCTTTGCCCTGGTTGGGCCTCTCTTTCACTGGGAGAGGCCTGATTGGTCCTTCCTTGGGTTGGATCGGTGCCCCTTTTGGGCCTCCTTCGAAAATGTGTGGGCTTTTGCATGGGGGCTTCGATATCTCTCCTTGGGATCCTACAAACCTCCTTTGGCCTTTGGGCCTTGTTCTTGGCCAACAATTTTAATACATATCAAAATAATATAATTGGTCATTGATAAATAATAAATAAATTTGCATGATTGCCTACTCTTTTTTAATTAATCACACCAATTTAGTCTATGTTTTTATATGATATATGAATATATGAGACTATATAGCAAATAAAATATAAGATTTTTAAAATATTAAATATGTGAAATTATAAATTTTGTTAGTATTAAATTATTTCAAATTATCTAAAAACTCTAATATCAACTTTAGAGGTAAAATTTTAAAAATAAATTAAAAAGGATAAATTTGAATTAAAATATTAGAATGAACGTGAAATAGTACAAAAAGAAGTTGCATTTATTTACAAAAAAACCAAAGCAGCTAGAAGCACCCCTAATTTGGTTTGAGCTTGTGGGTAGTATTTGTAAGAAAAGTAAAAAGTAGATAAAAACTAAATTATGAGTGTTTGGTAGGAAAAAAAAACACTTATAAAACAAGCTTAATCGATAAAAAAATGTTTGGTCTCTATGTGTTAAAAAGATATTATTTTCGCGAATATTTGCACTTATCTTTTGTTATAATAATTATTTTTTCTCAAAAAAACAATAAATTTTATATCAATTAGTATATTCATATTTAATTTTGTACAAATAGTATTCATTTATATTATTAAAATATTAAATATTAATATTAAAAATTGAATGTTTAATTCTACATTGCTACCACTGAGATTTCATTCAAGCACAATAAATAAACTTGTATGATTGTCAATTTTTTTCTTTTTATTAATTAATCATAGTAAGTTAATTTATATATTCTATGATATAGGTAATATCAGGTAATAGAGCAATGAAAATGTCAAAATTCTAAAATATTAAATATTTGAAAGTTTAAATTTTATTAGTGTTAGATTACTCAAATTATTTGAAAATACTAGTATTAACTTTAGATGTGCAATTTTGAAAATAAGTTAAAAAGTATAAATTTGAATTAAGATTATCATAATGAGGGTAAAGTAGTCCAAAAATAAGTTGAACTTATTTACAGAAAACCCAGCAGCTAGAAGCACCACCCCGCCACCCCCCTCCCTCCAGGTACTTCTAATTTGTGGCTGAAAAGTACTTTTTGTAACAATTCCAAAAGTAAAAACTATCATCTCAAACACTTCAAAAGTATTTGTTTGAGGTTAGAAGCTGAAAAATGCTTTTTCAAAACTCTTATAAGCACCCTTGGATCTTTCTAAATGTTGGGAGAGGGACTCATTGACTCTAAATATATATATATATATATATTAAACTCATATATTTTACAAAATATTTTGAAGGTTTATAAGATGTTAAAACCTTTTTTAAAAAAAATAAACACTTGAAACATTTGAATAAAATAAGATGGTGGAGCTTATAAAATGTTAGGGAGTGTTTGTGAAAATTTCTGCTTTTAGAGAAGTAATTTTAACAAAAAAAAGTTGAACGTTATAGCGAAAATAAAAGTAGATAGTATTTGCAAAAAAAAAAAAGTAAAAAAGCAAATAAAAGTTAAATCGGATAGTATTTGAGAAAATTCTATCAATCCAAATATTGCCTGAAATAATTCACTGGTCGGTCACACAACTTTGTGGCCGACTCAAGTGATGGTCACTGTGCATTTTCAATATTGAACCAAATGAGGTTGATGATGATTTGATAGTCTCGATGATGATTTGGACAGAAAATATTTATTTATTATGCAGTAAGTCAGTAATAAAACAATCAGGGTGAATATGATTTTTTTTATTTAATTTTTTGTTAATATCAATAAATTTTGTGAATTTTAACTAATGATAGAACTATTTGTTAAATAACAATAAACTCAGAATTTTATATTAATCTCCCAAACCATAAAACATCAACGTGTAATTACACAAAAATTCAGTAGAGGACAATATTATAAGGCCAATGTCACATTGACAAAAATGGAAGGCAATATTTCACGTCCAATATTTCCTAAATATTTACATAAACTAAAAATCGTGGGGTTCTATTCAAAATTGTGCTTCAAAGAATTTGTTATAAAGCAATATACTTTAGTAATATATTTTTGAAATTAACTTTTAAGATCTAATTTATGTTACAAAGGAAAAAACGAAAATCTGATAATGCTTTTCGATTGATAAACGTGTAAAAAAAACTAAAACTTATATTACAGAGAGAAATTCAATTTGTTTTTCGCGGATTGGAGACATGTTGTTTTAATTTTTTTTTAACGATGGAAATTGATATCATATTTATTACGGAAACGTCTAACCAGTAATTATGTCAGGGGCTTAATTGTATTTACTTCCCTGTATATAAAAGGGGTTGGCAAAATAAGCACACTAATTATAAGGGTAGAAAAAATTTCCTATAGATAAATAATTTTTTCCAATTTCAGAAATTCGATTTTCAAATTTTCAAGACTTGTCGGAATTTGATGATATGGACTAAATTAGGACTTGTAAAATTAGGAGTTAAAATAAATAATGCCACTTAAGCAATGATTTGACAAGGAAATTATATACAAGTATGTATATACTATAAAACAAAATTATCATATAATATAATTTTAAAAAAAAAAAAATGCCCCCTCCCCCCTCGCCCCGCCCCGCCGACCTCTTTGTTGCCCCCAAGAAAGGGACGACGACGATGCCTACTCGTAGAGGGGGCATCGTGCCTTGACGGTGCATTAGGCGATGATAGTGGCCCAAATCTACAATGACCGTTGTCACCCAGTTGCATCTCCCAGTTGCTCGGGGCGACGCGTCGAGTAGGCGTCGCCCCTTTCTTGGGTGGGGTGGGTTGGGGGGGCCTGAAGTAGTGGGTTAGTTTTTTAATTTTAATTTATATTATATAAAATAATAATTTTATTTTTTAAAGTCTATAATTATCTATAAAATAATAATTTAATTTTTTATAATTTTATGTAGTTATATTTTTTTGTTGTGTCGATAATACATTTAAGTTGATTTTTAAGCTGATGTATTGAGTTATATATTTTATTTTAATTTATAATACATTTTAAAGCGTGTAAAGTTATTTATTATATGCACGCATAGACGCCATGTTGGGAAAGCTAGTATAAAATATAAATTTAAAGCTTGTTTTTATGCAATTTGACCTTTTTTTATGTAAGTGTTTATGTAGCATAGAAGAGATAAAGAAAAATGTCCAATCAATATAAAATCCCCAAATAAAAAAGTGTTTCCCCCTTTTTTCCATGGCATTGCTTAGGTGGCATTATTTATTAAAAAAAACTCAGTCGGCAAAAGTACCAATTTTACAAGCCCGAATTTCGTCCATGTCATCAAATTCCGCCAAGTTTTGAAAATCCAATTGCCGGGGTCCTGAAATTGCAAACTATTATTTACTTGTAGGGCAATTTTGTTACCTCTATAATTAGTGTCTTTATTTTGCTGCACCCCTTTATATACAGGGCAATAAATGCAATTATGCCTTATATTAGGTTAACTTAAATTAGTAGTTATTTTTATTAATTGTAATAACATGAAATAATGTCCACTAAATTACTAATCCAAGTGTAAAAACTAAAGTAGTGATAATTATCTTAAATTTGTACTAAGATTATCATAAATCGATTAATTACACTTGACCCATTTAAAAATGAGAAATTATACTTTCCCTTAAAAAACTTTTGAAATTCCATTTGCACTCTCTCAGAAAATTCTCCTTTTACAACTGTACCCTCTTCCATTAGAAGTTGAATGGAAAATGCTGACATCAACAAAAATAATTATATAAACTTTTAATTTTACATCTCATTCTGCAATCTTATAAGATATTTGAGAGCTTATAAACTTTTAAAAATTGTTTTTTTTTTTTTGGAAGAACTTATAAAATCCTATAATAAGATGTTTTGGATCTTATAAACTCTTTAAAAAGAAAAGTTCACTTCTCCCAACTTTTTTTAAAACATCTTATAAGCTCTTTAATTTTAACATTCAATACACAAAAATACACTCATAATTTCATTAGTATTCACTTTATCCTTCATATAATTAACGTTTTTCCTCCAAAAGCAAAAGTATCTATTTATATAATTTTAAATTGGCTTTTTCGGTCACTAGTGCAATATGAAAAGATTATTAGACCAAACATTCTAACATCTTATAAGTTTTGACATCTTATTTATCCAAGCACTTTAAGAGCTTGTTTTTAAAATAAAAATCAACGTATTTAATTTTTTAAAATAGGGTTAAATACACTTACCACCCCTGAAGTATTCACCCCACATCAATTACCCCCTTAAAGTATTAAAATCTTCAGAAAAAAACCCGACCTTCTAACTCCTTTTTTTGTAAGTTCAAAAGGTCCATTTCACCCTTATTGAAAATTGTTTTTTCGAAAAAAGAATTAAAGGGATTTTTAAAATACCAAAATCGCTTTTTTGTGATGCTTTTGTCTAATTCTAGTTTCACTTATTCATCGAACTCTTTTTATTTTCGTAATCCTAAAATATTTGGAGTTTATTTTATTTTAGTTTCCTTTATTTGTCAAACCAAATTAAAAATAAATTCATACATCACTAGAAAAAAAAAAATAATATTAGCTACACTTTTAATGACCATGGCTAAAAACCGTTGTAAATAACTATTATTAACTACAATTAAATGCAAACCGATGCAAAAACTTGCTTTTCCACCATGAAAAACTTATTTGCCACGGCTTTTAGCCGTGGTAAAAACATTCGCCATGGCTTTTAACCATGACAAATGTTTTAGCCACCCTCGCAAAAACCACGGCCGATAACTGTTGCGTGGCCGTGGTCAATGACTATTCGCTACGATTATTTAGTATTAACTATGACAATTAGCCATGGTAAAATGTCATATTTTTTTGTAGTGCATATATATATATATATTTACTTAAAAACATACAATTAATAAAATCAAAACAGTTGATCATGAGCTAATAAGAAAATATACAATTAATATATATTTATATAAACATGACAATTATATAAATATGGTAATGATATGAATGTATAAATTTATTTTTGATTTGGTTTGACAAATAAGTGAAACTAATATAAAATGAGTTCCAAATACTTTAGAATTATAAAAATAAAAAGGGCTCGATGAAAAAGTGAAAATAGAATTAGATAAAACTTCAAAAAAGAGTGGTTTTGGTATTTTAAAAACCCCTTTAATTTTTTTTCATAAATCAATTTTTAATAACGGTAAAATGGACTTTTTGTACATCAAAATTAAAGGTGTTAAAAGGTTAGGGGGCTTTTTAAAGGTTTTAATACTTTATGGGGATAATTGATGTAGGGTGAATACTTTAGGGGTGATAACTGTATTTAACCCTTTAAAATATCTTATAAAATGTATGATATTATAAGATATTTCAAATAAATTTAGTCGAACACTCTCGTAATAGTAAATATAAGGCTTTTAATTTAAGTTTGGACCAACTTACATGTAAAAGGGTACTCTATGGCTTTAAAATATCTTTGGACCAATTGCAACAATCTTACAAAATAATGTAAATTCAGCATCCTCCAATGAAGTTGGACTTTTCTTTATTTCAAATGGGGTATTTATTTTTTTCTTATAAAAATCAAACTGAGTTAAAATTATTGCGATCATCCTAACTAAGAGAATCTAACTGATACAAAATATTCGTTTAACCACAATAATTAGTATATTATCCAAATTAATCAATATAACGCCAACCGTTCACTAGAAATTAAATTTATATTCCATCATATTAAGCATTATAAATCGATTATTACCAATTATAATACAACTATATAACATATATAGTGAATTTTACATTATACTTGAGGTTCAAAATGAGTGTAATTTGCTACTATTCCTCTCACGGGAATATAGCATATATATTATTCATGATAAAGTTATCCTTAGTTGCTCTTTTTTTTAAAAAAAAATAAATAAAAGTTTTTCCAGAAACTTACTAGTTAGACCCCTGACCAAAACTTGAGATTATGTAAATGAGAAAAGATACTATCATTGAAAAATAAGTACTAATTTAATTTGAGCTAGTAACCCAAAAAAATAAAGGCCCAATTGAGAAGGAGCCTAGAAGAATAAGCCTACTGCAAGCCTCATGGCTTAAGTCATCTGGCCCAGGAGTCAAGCCCAAGCCCAAGTCTAGGGGCCCCAACAACCTGACAACATGGCAACTAGCCCATCACTTCACTATAGGGGTTGAGTCTGGCTGGAGACGGACTCCTCCCAACGGTTGGAGGAGTCGGCTATTTGAATATGCCCATCACTTCACTATAGGGGTGCAAGTCGAGTCGAGCCTACTCAAGCTCGAGCTCGAGCTTAATTATTTCTTTTCAAGCTAGCTAGCGAGCTTTTTCCGTCTTTCTTTTTTTTTTTTTAATTTTTATTTTTAAGTATTTTTTAATATTATCAAGTTTATATTTAACTACATTTTCAATATTATATCAAGTTTATATTCAAAATTGATCATATATTAAAATTAATAATCAATATCTCATTTTAAATTTTAGATAATAATAAAATATGATATTTTTATTTATATTATCTAATATCTATTTAAGAATAAGATTATCACCAATAAGCTTTGATAATTTTTTTTTGTAAATAATTATTTAGTATAATGCATATGAATTTTATTACTATATTTCAATCAATTGGTCATCTCTTGTACTTTTGTAAATTCACAAGTTCCAACAATTAACTTATTTGTTATACTTATGAGTATTTATTGTACCAAGAGCTATAGTATGTAATTTATTTTACTACTTATAACTTATGTTGAAATTTGACGATTCTCATGATAATTAATGGACAATAATAATAACAACAACAACAATAATAATAATAATAATGACGATGATGGTTGAACAATTTTACTGATTTTCATTATTATCTCATTATATATTTGTGTATATATATATATATATAAATATACATAATGTGTATGAGTACTCTTTGATTTCTTTTAGTTGAAAAATATAAAAATTTCAACTGGCATCATCATATTTTAAAAATGTATGTTAATGATCATTCTCATTTTACTTTTAGAAAATAACTTATGTTTTTTTTATTTTATTATAATTAATAAATTATATAATATAAAACAAAAACTTTATCTAGACAAATAAATTTTTCTAATTTGATAAATATATAACTTGCAAGTATATTTAGAAAATTTTGATGTATATTTCCTATATTATTACTAATTATGTTACAAAGAAAAATATCAAGTCATATATTCAAATAAGGAAGCCTTTTGATTTTTTTTTTTGTTTATCCATGTTTTGCACTTTTAAATCATTTTATTGCTCGAACCAATTACTGCTCAAGTCCTAAATTTTCAATTTGAATCTCAACAACACAACATTTTTATAATATGCCCAAATTTGTTCTAAGAAAAACAACAAAAAGAAAAAAAATCGAGCTCATTAGCAACAAGCTTGAGTCAGATTTTTTTGCCAAACTCAACTCGTTTGCACCCCTACTTCATATGGATGTTATATGCATATTTTGAGTACCCACACACAAGAAGCCTTATCACGCACTCATTCTTGCTCTTATTTGTTAGGGTAAATTACATTTACCTCCCCTGAGATTTGATATAATTACAAATACTTCATCGTTGTTTGAAAACTTACAAATACCTCCCTGAGGCTTGTAACCGTCTAACAAATTACCCATTTTCATCCATTTTTGTGGGTGAACTGGCCAAAATGCTCTTATGCATTTTATTTAATTTTTAAAAAAAAATTGAATTTTTTTTTACTATAATGCACAAGGAGAGATTTTTAAAATTTTATACACACAGGAGTTAATAATGCCATTTGACTCGGTTAATTTTTCTGCAATTTAACTAAAAATTTAAGTGCAAAATTGTCAATTTCAGGCCTTTGGTTGAAAATTACAAACCTCAGGGGGTATTTGTAATTTTTCAAACAACGAGGGAGTATTTATAATTATGTCAAACCTCAGGGGAGGTAGATGTAATTTACCGTATTTGTTACACATTATTGCGCTAATCTCTCGCAATTATCTTTTCATAGTTGTTTACTGACTTAAAAATTAGAATGTTAACATATTTTTGTACTTCATCATTTTAAGACTTGCAAGAAACTAGGCTTAAAAATTTCAACTTGAACTTATTTGAACAAGCAACTTTTTGCCGGCACGATCAACAATGAAAATAAGGTCCAGTTGGACCCCAACAATTGAATGTTCATTCAAGTAAGCAATGAGTTGTTTTCCTCTTTTCAAGAGTTGAATAAATAATCAATGCGTTAATAAAAAGAGACATTTAGACTAAGTCCAATAACTCAATCGAAATAAAATTAGTCATAGTTAATAATTATATATAATTTATTACTATATCGTTTAATATATTTAAAATTAACATGTTTAAACAAAACAAATAAATAAAAAACTATTATAAAAATAAATTATATAGACCCAAATTTGTAAAATTCGAACCCCATAACATTAAATTATAAAAACAAATAACATTATAATTATAAAATCTCAACTTTACAACTTAAATAATGACTCGTGGACAATTAATAATTATATTAGAAACTTCGTAATGAATTTCCTATTGGGGCCCATGCATTTAGGAGATGCATTGAATTCATGACTGCCGGGAAATTTAAAGATGTGCAGAGATTTTATTTGGATCGATGAGGATGGGGTTTAGTTCAATTGGTGAAGTTGAGGTCCCATGATCCTAGAGGTCATGGGTTCGAATTTCATACGTAGGATGATTTGTTTCTACTGCATAATAGGTTTATTTGTTATATTATTTGTATAATAGATTTATTTGTTGGTGTAATAGCAAGATGTTAGTTTGTGATATTGTCGATATGATTGTTAGATTTATCTATGTCCAATATTGATACTGACAGGACTGATTGTAATCGCTTTATTTCAATTAATAAAATTCATCGCTTCCAACTGAAAAAAAAAAAAAAAAAAAAAGAGATTCTATTTGGATCAATTCAATTATTAAATTAAATATAATATCATTATAGTGTGTTAATTTAATCATGCACAATTCTTGTGAATACGAATCCACATGGCCAATATTGAATTTTATCCTTTTTACAATATGAAGATTTATTGATGGGATAATTACATCTCATTTGTTGAAGTTTGGTGTAATTGTACGCAAATCCTATGAAATTTCAAAAATTATATCTAATATATTGAAAATTTACTTCTGTATAATAAATAGGTTCATTCGTTAGTCAAAATTCATTGAATTTGTTGATATTGACAAAATAACGCGAGTAAAAATTGATATTTACTATAGTCTGACTTATTGCAGTTCAAACATATATTTTCTAACTAAACTACCCTTGTAACGATAATGATATACTTTCTCACATGCATTAACGTGTGAAAATGTATAAGGATAGTTTTATCATAAAAAGATTTGGTTGACCTAGAATAAATCAGTAATAAGTTAATCAACCGTAAATATCGATTTTTATTCAATGTTTTTGCTAATATCAACTAAATTAATGAATTTTGACTAATGCAAGGATCTATTTATTATATGAAAACAAATTTCAGAGGTAATAGGTGTAATTTTTCAAATTATAAGGAGTTTATATATAATTACACTAAACTTCAGATGAGTGAGTGTAATTATTTATTTATTTATTTGTTTATTTTGAGGGGTGAAAAGAAGATTTATTATATTTGTAGGAGATCAATTTATTGTAAAAAAAAAGGGATAATTACACTGCACTCCCTTGAGGTTTAGTATAACTACACGTAGACCCCTTGTGGTTTGAAAAATTACATCTAGTAGCTTTGGGGTTTGCTTCTGTCTAACAAATAAGTCTCTCCGTTAGTCCAAATTCACCAAATTTGTTGATTATTAGCAAAAGAAATTAAATTAAAGGTGATATTTGTCATCGATTGGCTTATTGTTGGTCAAACAAATATTTTTATAACCAATCTACCCTTATATATCGTCACACATTAATGCATGAGATGAGGTATATCTTCACCGTTATAAGGCAATTTAGTCTTAAAAAGATTTGTTTGTCCTACATTAAGTCATTAATAAGTCAATCGACGGTAAATATCAATTTTCATTCAATTTTTTTTTGTTAATATCAACGAATTCAGTAAGTTTCAACTAACGGATTGACCAATTTATTAGACAGAAACAAACTTCAAGGGTATTAGATGTAATTTTTCAAATAGGTCTACGTGTAATTATACCAAACCTCGTGTAAGGGGATTGTAATTATCCAAAAAAATAAAAAAATAAAAATTATTCTTTGATTTGTACCACTTGACTGAAATATTCACATTTACACAAAAAGTATATACAACTTCGTATATTCTAAAATAGGGCGAAAAGGCTCCCAAAAGTGAAAAAGATGAAGTGAGAATTCTTGATCGAATTGGCAACTACAACCTCCCACACTCTCTCTTTCTCTCTCCACTCTCTCTCTCTAAACCCTAAATCTGCACAGGATTCAGTCCAAGAATTCAGTCAAGGTAGACCCAGCAAAGCTCACTGAGTTCAGAAGCTTTATTCGTACCCCGATCCCAGGGTTAAAGCTTAGCATCCATCAGCGCATTGACGGGTGGAGGTCGCCAGCTGTGACCGGTGGCCGTCCGCGCTCGCACTAATCTCCGTTGAGTACCTTTTCTGTTTTCGGTTGTTTTGCATTCAGCTCTGCGTTGCTTTCTCTTTTAATTTGTTGCATGTTCCGTGGAAATCAGCTGCGGACTTTTACTAGCGTAATGAGAATTTTGTATGGAATTGTGATCGGAGTGAAAATTCTTTCTCTCTGATGATCATGCTGTGATCCAGACTAATGACATTACTTTTACCTTCGAATGGGGTGCTCTGAACAACTAGCTGTATTAAAATTGCTTTTTTCCAAGTATTACTTCTGAATTTTCCCAAATTGAAAATTCTTTTTCCTCTGAGTCTGTCAAATCTTTCCTGTCTGTTGTTTGCATGTTAATTTATTATATCTATTTATTTTGTTCTTTTTTTTATACGGGTATTGATCTGATCGTATTTGCTGGCCTTTTTCTTTCTTAATATTTTTATACTGGTGCTATAGTATGGTGAATCTCTGTTTTTCTTGTTACTATGTCTTTCATTTCCGTGGATCCTCAAAATAGAAACTTGGTATGTTGGCCTAATATGGATGGAGGTCAATTTTGTAGTATTAAATTTTTAGGTTACTACTGAACATGTGTTTTTTGTGTTGTCCATGGGTGCATCTGTCAACCTGTGAAATCAAGGATATGCTTGGAAAATTTGGTCTGCTTCATCATACTGAATATTGAATCTGTTTTGCACTTTTACCCTATGTTGCATTTGAGTGGATAATCAAATATGATTATGGACCCCAATGGTGCAGGATTAAGTTCAGAGGTTACTGCTGAACATGTGTGTTTGTGTGTGTCAGTCTGGTGCATTTTCAACTTGTGGAACCAAGGATATGGTTGGAGATTCGATGAGATGATGGATAATCAAGAATTTAGTTATTTCCCCGATGTGTATGAAACGTGAAAACTGTCACATGAAGGACCTTCCATTGGTTTACAATCTCCAAAAGAGAAAGATTGTTATTTAATTCACCATTTTAAAAACTGTTCAATTAGCATTTGTTACATATTACTGCTTGCTTGTTATTGATCAGCTGACAAGAAGATTTTTGCATTTGCATTGTTTAAACAAATATTGATAGTGCTTTTTGCTCCATTGATTTTTCTGCCTATCCGAGGCTTCAATTTTTGCCAAATCTATATATCTGTACTGGACAGTCTTGCTAATTAATTAAAACCCAGTGCATGGAATTGGTATTCATTTGGTGAAGTCTATTTTGCTTGTTAGCTTATAAGGTAACTGGTGATTTATGACTTGTATCTTACATGGTTTCAATTGGTTAATACAATTTTGGTTCCAATTCATACCCGATTCCATAGAAACAAATTTCCTTTTTGTTGTGTTCAGTGGATGGCGGCTGTTTTAGGGGCAAAAGATGCAGTGGAATGGATTTATAGAGGAGAAGGAGCTGCGAACTTGGTTCTTGCTTACTGTGGAAATGCTCCGAAATTTGTACGTGTTCTTTTCTTCAAAATTGTTTCTATAATTTATGCTAGATTTGGAAGTTATTTTATATGATTGTTTTATTTTTATATAACTATTTTGTGCTCTTTTTCTTTTCCCTCTTGCTACAAGCGTTAAGGCTCAATTTGCTTGATCTATAGTTGTCTTTGTTGAGACTGGAGTGCGCAGTATCGAGTTTGGTTATTTGACCTTTTCTTTACTATTATTCTTAACGGTAGCAAGGGGGACCTATGCAAACAATCCTTATTTTGCCTCCTGCTGATAATGGGTTCTGATGAAGCAGAAGAATTAAGATCCATTTGGTTTGAATCTTTTCCCCTAACTCAATGAGAAATAAAATTGATGAAGCTGGATAAATATTTTTCACCCTTTTTCATATCTTAGAATTAGAAAATTGGTCCTGAACTTAGGTTGGCCAGTGGTTTATTGGGGTTGTCTCATGTTGATGATGTGGTCATGATATTCTGGGTGAATAAAAATGTAGAATAAATCATGTTTCAAAAGATCAATGTATTAATATCGAACATTGTATGATGAAATCAAGTGCAGGAAAGGGGGAGGGAAAGATGTTTCCAGGAATTAGAAGGGTAAAACTTTGTGAGATATTTTAGAAGGATGATGTCTAAGAAAATACTCAGTTTCTGTGTGCAAGATATGAAGAAACCTTAAACGCGCCCATTGTAGTTCAATTAGATAATTTGAATTATGCAAATAATTTAGTAATGCATTTCTTCCCCAATATTTTATCTAGGTTGGAAAGGTTTTAAGGATTCAAAAAGTTCCAACTAATGGATCTGAATGTGAGAATGGTCATTCAGCCCTAACCAAGCTTGAGGGTATCCTATGGGGAAAATTTGAAGGCATTGTTTCAGCTCCTACAAGGGAAACTGCAGGGCAACTGTATGTGCAGAAAGTAATGTGCCCATTGTTGGGTTCAGAACATGTTGATGCTGGAGTAAGTTATTGTTCCCAGTAAATTTTTGAAGCAAACTTTTATTGATTCCTTGTGTAATCTTGCATTTTTTCATGTATTTATAATATTACGATCCTCATGATCATTAATTGATTTTGCTCAATGAAGAAAACTCGTATACTTCTACGCTTTTCCTATACTTGGTTACTGCTCTTTGTGTTTCAGGATGCACTTATAATGTCCTGTTTGCCAAACTGTGTATGTGGGTGTGCACTTCTCAGTTTTTCTGCCTTCTAGGAACACAATGTTAATAGCTTAGTTAATGTGCTCTTGCATCCTATAATTGTACCTACTATGTGGTATAATGAAATCCTTTTATTCTGGTCTCTGAAAAGAAGATAGACATTATAAATGCTGTGTCTACTTGTTTCACCAAACAAAGCTCTGAATTGAAGAATTCTCCTTTGCTCTATGTTTCTGTTCTGTAAAATCAACCTCACAGCAAGCATAAAATATTTGATCTCATGTGACTCTTTACAGATTCATGTTCTTGTATCAAGAGAATTTCTGGAGGCAGTTGAAAAGAAAGTTCTTGGTCAGCGTCCTTCTTGGCGAGTTGATGCTGCCAAAGTCAATCCCTTGTGTGATTCAGTTCTTCTCATTGCTGACCATTCAAAATTTCCTCATGGTATGAGTTACTCTTTGACATTGTTTCGGTAGATGAACTCTTAATCGTGCTCTCATTAATTAAGATATATAATCAAATTTGGGATTTATGCTTGCTTGAGTTGCTCAAGGAAGTTTTCACTTTCCCATCAGTACTCTCCTTTTTATGGCATCTTTACTTTCTACTTGGGAGCTGCTGAGGTTCTTCTCCTTTTTCTTTTTTTTTTTTTTTTTTTTTTTTTTTTTTTTTTTTTTATCCGTGGAATATGTAGAGACTTGTTCTGTGGGTTTTGAGTTATGAATTGCCAAGTGCTATACTGATCAGTAGATTTGGACATGCCTTTTCAAATTGGGCATATTAGTTATCTGTCTGTAGGGCACCCCAGAATGTCTTATTTTATGTTTGCTGTTATGATCCATTAGGTTTCTGAGAACATCTGTCATTAATTAAGTTATTCTTGACCAAGAAAACAAGATTGGAGATGAATGATGTATTTTCTTTAGTGTGACTTCTTATATATTTCATCTGGAATCTGCTAATGTTGGTCTATTTTTCAGTTTCAGGTATTTTCAAAGAGGAATTTTGTGTTTCTGTTGAAATAAAGGTGCTTCTCTTGACATCCACATTGCATTGTTCCCGTCCTATATGTCTTTGTTCATATCTTCTTAGATATGTGTGCTAACTTATGTGGGAGTATTAACATATTTCATTTCTTCACTTCTTCTGAAAAAGCAGCCGAAAGGTGGATTTCTTCCTATTTCAGAATTTATAGCTGAAGAAAATGCGGTTAAAAAGAAAATTACTCGCTTTAAAATGCACCAACTGCTGAAATTGCATCAAGGAAAGGTATATCTAGACCTGATCTAAGCTTTTTCCGTTTTGAAAGTAAGCATTTTTTGGATGTCTTGGGTCAGCATTGCATTTGTATGAATGAATTGAGATTGCTTGCGTATCATCTTAGATCTATCTGCATGAGTTTTCATTAGCATGTAACTGATTGAAATTCTTCAAATGCAGATACGAAAATTAAGTAAATATGATCCTCTGGACATGTTTTCTGGATCCAAGGACAGAGTACAAAAAGCAATTAAGTCTCTCTTTCTTACACCTCAAAATAATTTCCGCGTTTTCTTAAATGGTTCACTTGCTTTTGGAGGAATGGATGGTGCTGCTGACAGTGCAAGTTATACGCTTGACCAAGCATTCCTAGACGGACTTAAACATATCATTGTGGCAAAAGATGGGATGCATATAAAATATTTTCTGGAGCTTGTTGCTGAAACTATTTTCAAGTCTCGTTTATTGGATCGGCTTCTTGAAGTACAGAAACTTGATTCTATTGATATTGAAGGTGCTATTCATGCCTACTATGATATTGTGTCCCAGCCTTGTATGGTCTGTCGGGAAAAGGATGGAAGCAAATTGTCAGGAAGATATTCATCACTTCATTCAAAGCCAAGAGATGAAAAATTAAAAATTGTGAGGGATTACTTGATATCTTCCACTGCAAAGGACCTAAGTTTGATGATTAGTTTTAGGTCCAGAGGAAATAAGGATCTGGAGTCTTCCTATAAGGTTGTCTTTCTTGAATCAACCAAACAATCCTTTGATTACAAGGTGAACACCTTTTCAATAGTTCTTAATATTTATGATTAGCTTCTAGATATAAAATATCTGGTTTTCAGCATAAAATCTGAATCAGTATGACTTTGGTTTTCAATTTAGAAGCTTTTGCTTTTCTTTGGTCATTTCTCATCTAGCGTGATCCACATTTATGAGCTGAGACCATGTTGTTTGGACTTTGTTGTCAATTTTTTTTATTTAAAAAGATTTTGGTATTTGTTTCTCTCTCTCTCTCTCTCTCTCTCTCTCTCTCTCTTTTGTAAAGGTAAAGTTTTATTGACATAAATATCTGGTTTGCAGCATAAAATCTGATTCAGTATGAAATTGGGAAGCTTTTGCTTTTCTTTGGAATTTCTGTCATATAACGTGATCCACAATTATGAGCTGGGACCTTGTTGTTTGGACTTTGTTATTAGTTTTTTTTAAGGGTAAATTACAGCTACTTCCCTGAGGTTTGGCATAATTATAGATACCCCATCGTTGTTTGAGAAATTACAAATACCCCCTTGAGAATTGTAACCGTCTAACAAATAACCATTTCCATCCATTTTTATGGGTGAACTGACCAAAATGCCCTCATGCACTGAATTATTTTTTATTTAATTCTTAAATTTTTTTTGGACTACAATGCGCAGGAGAGGTTTCTTAAGTTTTTATAGAGGAGCAATAATGCAATTTGCCTCGGCTGATTTTTCTACAATTTTAATGAAAAAATTTAAGGGCAAAATGGTCAATTTCAGGCTTTTGGTTAATAATTACAAACTTCAGGGGGTATTTTGTAATTATGCCAAACCTCAGGGGAGGTGGCTGTAATTTACCCTTTCTAATTATGTAAAAAGATTTTGTTATTTGTTTTTCTCTTTTTTTTTTTTTTCCGTAAAGGTAAAGTTTTACATCATAATATGCTGGTTATAAAGCAGGCTTATAATATTATAATGTTTCACCATTAGACCCCTGTGTTTTTCGATATTCACTTGGAAGTTAGTCTCATCTCCTGCTGCCACCTTTGGAAACTCTGCTGTTGGGGAATAAATACTCTCTGCATGGTGGATTTCATATAGTTTTATATATCAATATTTGTTTATTTTGCATGTTTTCTAAATACCCTTTTGATCATAGTGTTGTCCGTACAATCTTGTAGGCATCTTTCATTGACCTGGACATGAAACCACTGAAGAAAATGGAGTATTACTATAAGTTGGATCAGCAGATAGTCAGCTTCTATGTCAAGATGGTAAAAGATAAAGAAGTAATTGATAATGGTGAGGGCATTTCATGAATCTTCATATTCTTGCATACCAGTTTGTGTAATTAAGATGCTTGTAACTTATAGTATTTCTTTGTTTCTTGATGTATTTTGCAGTCAAAACATGTATGACTCATTTGGCATCTGAATTTTCTGTCCTCTTCTTGGATAACTGCCTCAAGCTTTAGATTGGGAAACCAAAGTAGGTCGATTTGTTGCGAACATTTAGGTCCATTGCTTTAGGCACCTTGCCAGCTGAACATATTTATGCATGTCCGACACTCTCTCTCTGTGAACATGTCTAGTGCGTATGTTTTTCCCATCACATAAAATGGTTGATTATTATTTATTTTCATGGATGTTCATTTGTCATAACGGATTAAAATACAGGCTATCAACAAAGGCAAAGAAGGAAAAGTTGTGGCGTCGTTTGAATTTTTCTTATCGGCTGGATCTGTGCTTCCAGAGAACATCCCACATTGTCCGGATGTCAGTGAGGATGTTGTCCTGGATCCGTCGACACATGGCTCCAATAAAATCACTTCCCACATACCATTTTCCTTTGTAAATCTGTGCCCTTCAGATATTCCCAAAGCTTTGAGACGTCATCATTTGGAACCAGCCTTGTGCAACTTCACCATCATGGTTTCTTGTTACAATTTGGAAAACTCCTCTGGGCATTGTTTGCATACTTGGATTGTTTACCATAGCCTTCCATCCTGGTATGCGGCTCACGAAATTGACTGAGGAATCACCACTTCATTAAGACCATTTCCTCTTGGCCGAACATCTTTGCCATGGATTACCCTATCCGAGTCTCATCGTGCCCATAGTGCTCTGCAATCCAGTACTGCATTTTGGCTTATGTTTAGCTTTAAGACAAGGATGTCACATCAATGCATAAAAAGTTTTATTCTTTAATTGTCTTCTGTAGCTAGGTGGTTTTAATTTTGTTTCGTTTGTTGCCTTATTGCTTGCAGCATGTATATGAGGATAATTCATCTTCTCCCCTGTATTTTGTTGGACTTTACATCAGTATTCTGCTTTATATTTCACTCAGATACTCTGCTGAATTCGTCATTTACATGAAGTAATGCAGACATTGTCCTCTTACATTTCTTATATGAGAGTACCAGAATATCTCAAAACCAAAGTGATAGGTTCTCTAAAGATTTAGCAACGATACTGCATAGAGGTTGCTAATAGTTTCTGTTGTTTGCCCAAGAAAATGAGATGATGTAAATGGTTGAAGCCCAAAGACTGAGATTCTTAATCTCGGAACACTGAATAAGTTGTTTACTTATGCTTTCTCTATAGATGTGTCATTTGTTTTTTGAGCATGTAATAAGCATTTACTTTACCATGCTTCTGCAGAAAGGGAAGATGAAGTAAGGTGTTTAGAAGACAAAGATTTGTCAGCTTTTCTCCGCCTACAGAGAAATGACGTATCAACTTTGAGCCACACGAGCAACTAGTTTATACAGCTGGATGCGGACCGACTGAAAATTCATGCTGGAAGATGGATCTTCCCCTACCCATGAACTCTAGGCCGGAAGTTAGCTCAATCATGACTACTGATCTCTGTGGGTTATGTAATTATATCTGTATCTTATGTTCTTGATGTTAATCTAATTGTGTAAATGATTGTTGTTGTAAATCTGTACCAAACTTTAATAAATTTTGTTTATCTGGGGGAAACATGTGGACTATTTCAACAGCGGATTTAGATTGTATTTTGTGCTTGAGAGACCAAGTCACCTGTGGTTATTGTATTCTGGGTACCCCAATTATCTTACTCTTCTTATGATTGCATTGGAAATGCATTGCGGTTATCTTTCTGCACGCGTTTAGATTGCTGCTTATCAATCTTTTTCCATTCCACGTATCGTTTTTTTCATTTGTTAGCTGCTGTCCAGCCCGTCGGGATTTGCTTAAGGCCTCTAAAATAGAGGAAAGGTGAGACTTCCATGTGACATTTCTCTTTTATCCCTTGCAATTTCATGGAGTTTGTTCTTAATCTTTTGGCTCCATTTGTATGCAGTATTAGCATGGAGGTGATGCTGTGCATCCAGGGCTGACAGCAAACAAAGACCAATTGTCAACGCGCAATGGTCTACGCACCATCCGTTGCAGAGAAGACGTGCAATCATCTGCGCGATATCCTCTGAAATAAAATCTAGCAGATGAAGCGAACTATCTTGACCTTTTCAATTTTTCAAATTCAAATGTAAATAGTACTTCTTGAATATTTAGCATCCCATTGGACGATCTCTTCAGTATTAATGATTGAAATATAGACGTATTGATGATGCAGTGTAGTGTAGAGAATATGGCAGCAATTACGACTGCATACTCTTGCATATTTGTGTATTGTGTGAATACCAACATAGATTTGTCTAACCCATGAAGCATCTAATGTCATGATCATCTGAAAACACAATCTTTCAAGCTCTTTTTCTAACAATTTGAGCACTTGGACTGGTGCCGTTGTGCTGTGGCAGAGACGGACACAGACTAGGTAAATCAATGGAACATATATTTGAACAACTTTTTGGTTCTATTCACCTACTAACTCTGCCACTTCATCTACTTTTTATTGGAATTATTGTACTTACGCCTCCTTATCTATAGTTTATTTATACAAATTATTCTTATTTTTTGCATAATTATAAAATTCAATCCTAACAGTCAAAAGTAAGGTAGTGTGTAATGATATTAATATTTCTGGAGGGATCTCTGTAATTTTTCACAAAGGGTGGTTTGTGAAATATGATGTTTCTGATGAGTGTAAATATAATTATTCAAGTGATAGAAGTTCAACAAATCATAGATTATGAGGTATAAAAGTAATTGTTCCAGTGAGCTATTTTTTCACTCACGCACTCAATATACGTATACACTTAAAATTAAAACACAAAACCTCATAAAGGAAGTTTCTGCCCGAATCGTTGGGCTGTACCCTGAGACCCAGTGAGCTTTCTTGAAAGCACACAAGCCAAAAGTAATTTGAAGTTGATAATGGTATATATGGGGCATGTTTACTACCCATGATTAGGCTTAATTTATAGTCTAATCACTCCCAAACCTATGTTTATTTAAAAAAGTATGGCCCTTGATTTGAATCAAGAGCCCGTTATAATAAAGGATAAATCCATGATTTGAATACCACCTCTTGAGGTGGTATTCAAATCATTCAAAAATTGGGCCAAGTTATAATGTATGCATTAGTTCATATAGCCCTTCTATTACGTGTTATATTTACTTTAATATTCTTAAGCGTAGAAAAAATTATAATTTTTCCTGAAAATCGGTTTATATTAGCCTACAATCCTACAACATATCATAATAAGTAAACAAAATATTATATTAGTTTACAACCATTTATTCCGAACAATATCATTCATTAATCTATCAGATCATAATCAATCCAAAGTAGTAAATATGCCCATAATATATCTCATCAATAGCAAATTATAAGCTGTATCCCGGATCAACATCCATGAAACAAGAACTGCTGGCCCAAACAAAATGGGCCTGAAAGACAATTGAGAGGAGACCCGTGGACCTCAAACCAACAGCCCAAATTGCATGACCCGGATCCAGACCCAACAAGCCTCCCAAACCGACCTTCTTCCCCAAGAATTCTTATTACACATCTCTGTTCCTGCCCCGCCAAGAAACTTCTGTAAACACACACACACACACACACACACCACACAACACAAAACACGCACACGCTCAAGAAATGACATTCTCGTATGAATCTCTGCCTTCCAACAAAGTTCTGACAGCGGCTGCTTCAGTCACCGCCTCCATAATTCTCCTCAAATCCATTGCCAATGACCTAATCCCACACCAAATCCACACCTATTTCTCTTCATCCCTTCACAAACTCTCCAGCCGCCTCTCCTCTCAGCTCACCGTTGTCATAGAAGAATTCGATGGTCTGACTTCTAACCACATGTTCGAGGCGGCCAACGTCTATCTGGGCACCAAAATCTCCCCCTCCACACAAAGAATCAAAGTTTACAAACCCCAGAAAGACCAAGAATTCGCAGTTACAGTAGACAAGAACCAAGAAATCATCGATTTCCATGGCGGGATTAAGTTCAAGTGGTTATTGCAGTCCTCTGCAATCAAACATTCAGTCCAAGGTGGTAAGAACAGCAATCCCAGGATAGAACTCCGCTACTTCGAATTGAGTTTTCACAAGAAACACAAAGATTCCGCCTTGAAAGTTTACTTGCCGTACGTACTGCGAAGAGCGAAGGAGATCAAAGAAGAAACAAGAACCGTGAGGCTACACACAGTTGATTATAATGGTACTGACTATTGGAGCTCCGTTGAGCTGAACCATCCAGCAACCTTTGATACGATGGCCATGGATCCTGACCTGAAGAATGAGGTGATTGAGGATCTTGACAGGTTTTTGAGGAGGAAAGATTATTACAGGAGAGTTGGGAAAGCTTGGAAACGAGGGTACTTGTTTTACGGGCCGCCGGGCACCGGGAAGTCAAGCTTGGTTGCAGCCATGGCTAATCATCTCAAATTTGATGTCTATGATTTGGATTTGAGAGAGGTGCAGTGCAATTCGGATTTGAGAAGGCTGTTGATCGGGTCCGCCAACCGGTCTATACTTGTAATAGAAGACATTGATTGCAATGTGGGCTTGCAGAACAGAGAGAATGATCATGCAACAACTGAGGATGACAAGGTTTGATTCACAGACACAGACAACACACATTTACTTGTTATGATGAGAATGTTTTAGACATTAACAAGAAGAGTTTTTATGCAACAGATAACTTTGTCTGGACTGCTCAACTTCATTGATGGGCTGTGGTCGAGCTGTGGGGATGAGAGAATCATAGTTTTCACAACTAATCACAAGAACAGATTGGACCCGGCGCTGCTAAGGCCGGGTCGAATGGATGTTCAGATAGAGATGTCATATTGCAGATTGAGCGGGTTCAAGATTCTTGCTTCCAATTATCTCAAGATAGAGGAGCACTCACTGTTTGGTGTAATCCAGGAGCTGTTGATGAAGGTTGAGGCGACGCCGGCAGAAGTTGCGGGAGAGCTCATGAAGACTGAGGATGGGGATATTGCGCTGATAAATCTTATCAGATTCCTGGAGACCAAGATTTCGGTGAAGCAACAAGTATCCATTCATATGGACAGTTTGATGTAGCGCTTGGAACTTTGGTTCAGTTCTGACCATTGACAACCTTTATATCTGGGCCTTGTTTACTAGCTAGTATAGGATTAATGCTTGTTGGATAGAATCTGGATTTCTTACTGCATTGATTGGGATTTGTTAAGCTATTTCTTTGTTTACTTGATGTTGGATAATGACACAGATAAATCAAGTGTTTACAAATAAGACAAAATGTCACGTCTTAGAGAGTGAGAGGGACAGCTAAGATTGAAGAGAAAAAGAGAGAAAAGAAAATTAAATACTTTAGTGATTGAAACTCCGGGGAGCAAGCTGATTTCCTAGTTGAAAAGCAGGAACGTAGCTAACGGTAGCAAGCAAAGGACTCGGCTTTCTTGTTTACATGTTGCTAACGCAGAGAGTGAGTGATCCTCGGGTGAGGAGCACGAACGGGGGAGCTAAACACATAGAGCGTAACAGTAAGTCAGTGGACGACACGATGACTTTTGGTTTGAAATCTTGCTAATGCTAAATATGTAGAGCGCATAGAATGTGTAGAGCGTACCGGTCCGAGCAAAACCCTTCAAGGGGTGCCATTTTAACATACTGAAAATCCCTAACAAACTAGAGAATCTAAGAACAAACTTCAATAGAATTGAAAATGGTGGAGCAGCTACATTCGTTCTCGGTAGCTTCCTTCTCTTCCAGACACGCTAACTTGACAGTAATTGTTATCCGTTGGATTAGCTTCATCTGCACCGTCCTTTGTAGCTGACCATTGACCTGGAAACGATGTCGTTTTGTACTAATAGGTGCGACGTCGTTTGAGAGGTTTGACTCTTTATGATCCGACGGCTGAATTTCATCCTCTTTTCCCTTTTGCTCTGACGGCTGAATGGAATTAGAATTAGTAGTAACGAGATCTCTCTGTTTAGTTTTGCAACTTTAGCATTGTCATTCAGCTTAATCTTGTACAATTTTGTAATCTCAAATTTACCATTTTCAGACACTGATTTCTTCAGTTTATGTTTATTTGTTAATTAAAACTTGCATTTTGTGAATTTTTTTTATGTTGCAGTTTATTCGCTAAAATAGAAGTTTGCGGCGTTCCTTGAGTGAGTCTACTACTTCATCTCTCTCCTTGATGAGTCTACACATAGATAACTATAAAATAGTCCAAAAATAGCACAGAGAATCATAATTCATATGCATAACATTTGTTCACAAACATAAACAAATGAAGATCTCAGACTAAATTGGGAAGTTGATTCTGATGTGCCTGCTGTTTTTGGCAACCCAATTGAGACACTACACTACACTACACACCCAATTTCTTATCTCCTCCATTATGTTCCTATAACCTCAAATGGACTTAGAATTCTATCTGATAACCAAGTGTCTGAGAAGCACATCTACCCTTTTCCACCTTCACTGCATCATTCTTCCCTATGAATCGCCTCGACTGTACATCTGATATGCAACAAAACAATAAATCTTGGCATGTAAAACTTTTGGAAAATAATCTCATGAAATAACGAATCATTATCAGAAGGAAAAGGAAATCGGCATATGTGCATTGATGGTTACCTTGAGAGCTATTCCTCATTATCTGAGATTCTTGCTCTCTGTATTGCATGCACTTCTGCATTTAGACTCATCTACAGATGGAAGTATCTTGACTTTCAATTCACAACGATACACAAGGAAAAGACGTTATACCACTATAACTTGACACAAGTTTACCTTCAATATATTTTGGTCTTTCCATGGTCCCTTATCTGACCGTAAACATCCCCCCTCGATAGCACAGGTACAGCTACCACCAAGAAAATCCGGTAGCTCACTGTCACCAAATTGCTCTTGTTAGTTCTAAAACAACTTTAATACCGAGTAGGCAAAAGCAACAATAGTCACCTTTCATCAATTGCTTCAAGCAATTTGCCCTGGTACTTGCTGCCAAGCACCTAGAAATCCAAATAACATTATTTCATGTATTAACAACCATAACATGTGAGCTTACATGTAGGTGAAGTAAGTCCTCAGGCGTACCTGGATCTTTGAAGTTGTATCAGGGTCAAGTAAAGGCTTGACTGTGTTCCAGATCAGCCTGAAGCCAGGACCAGCATTGATGATAAACATTTGATAAAGTGTCTGTAATATATTTACAAAAATCTGCTTCAAGAAAAAGATAGGCACAACATCTACGTCCGGGATCTTATATGCGGACTATAGTTCTAACAATCACAAAACAATTGAGGGGACCAGTGAAGGAGACATACTTCAGGATAATTGTCATTATCAATCTTCTGAACCAACTTAATGAAATCTATAACAGGGCCTCCCAAACTCATTAAACCCTAAAAAGAAACGAAGAGCTTAAATAATCATGGAGAATCTCTTTCAACAATGGTTAATCAATAATGCTTCATAGAGACAAACAGAAACAAATACCAATCCTTGAACATCCAAAATTGTTGTACTTGAATCTATGTGCCTGTTTGCAGCAACAGAACATGTGGGAAACCTGATAGCAAGAGTTTTCTCAAACTCCTGAACTTGGTATTTCACAAATCTGTCCAAAGTTGTTATCTGCAGTAGCATGTCAAGATCAATCATCCCCAATCTTTCTATGTACACAGGTCTTCCATTCTTGTCAACACCATGATAACCATGAGGGTAATATTGTTGAACCTCATTCAGCTCTTTGAAGTCCAAGTCCTGAGTATGATAAAAGGAGAAACCACTCAAATACTAGTAAATGAAACAACACATTATGAAAATTAAAAAGAAAATGTGGCAGAAAACAACTTCTTCAATTTCGTTAGGGTAACACGCAACTATAAAACAAAACAAAACTGGCCTAAAATTTATGTGATGTACGGGAAAATGAACAGTAGCCCAAGAACATGAAAAAACTGAATCATAAATTCAAGCGACCCTGCCTCGAAGTTCTTGCCAAAAATTCTGAAAGAGGTGTACAACACTTTATCAACATAGAGATGGCCACCTTTTTTTTGAAGCAAGACAAATCAATATTTCACAATTTTCCTGACGAAGCCTAGTGTATAATAATTGAGCTTCAAAACATCAAAAACTTCCGAGTCATAGGCAAGTCTAGAGACAATGCAAAATCTATTGACCTATCGAGATGCATTGAGAACTAAACACCAACCCTGGAAACAATAAAAACTTCAGATATTTGCAAGAGTGTAATAGACAGTATAGATACAAGATCAGACGAAGATCACCTCCATGATTGTATCTGCACCAAAATCCTTCCTCCACTGGAGCATGTTTGCCCACATAACCTTTCCTTCTTCAATGCGGAACTTCCTTGCTTTCAGAAATCTGCAAATCATTGATTGCTCAGGGGGATAAAAAGAATATGCTGTCCAAAATCATGGTTATTAATGTGTTGGAAACACAGATGCAACAATATCTTCATCCTTGATACAAACTGTTAACTCAGAGTCACCACAGAACAATTTCTGGAAGCTCAAATGTATTCTGGTGTATTTTCTGCATTACCCAACCGATCACCAAATGGAGACACAGTAAGCAATGAAAGAATTGGTTACAGGAAATCCTGTGTGGTCGGAAATTACCGAGAAAGGAGTTTGACAGAAAAGTCGTTTAAATCTACTCCATTATAGGAGTCACAGAGTCATTCATGACAAGACCCATGTAAGCATGCGGGTGAGAAAAAGTTACCTTAACATTACATGATAATCGTCAAATCCTTCAGGAAGCAAGTTATCAGCAATCAGTACTTGTCGAAAAGCATCAACAATCTTCTGCTCCTCCATTTCACGAATATCTTCAATTTCACAAACTCCAACATCTTTTTTCCTTCTGATCTTGTTTTTTAGAGAACTCCGGAGTTTACTGGACGCATTTTTTGCTTTTTTCAGAAATCCAACTTTCATCCTTTCCTCCGAGTTTTCACAATCCGATTTCTGTTTTTGTTTTTCATCGTGACCACAGCCTGAACAGAGCATAAAGGTTCTTTTATTCTCATGTTAAAGATTCAAAAAATTCAAACTGATTCTTGATTATATCACAGGTAACTCTCATCTAATGATACAAATGCAGCCAGAAGAATTAACACAGCGTAACCGGAAGCAGCATCTGAACACCGGATAAAGCCCACACCTCTCTCTCTCTAATGCTAGAGCCACTATCAAGTCACCAAAGAACACTTTAGTATCGCCTCATTTATAGCTCATAAGTTCTTATAAGTGTCTCTCAGATGGTATCCCAGGCAAACAAACATCGCACTTGGACAAGAAAAATTTGATGAATCAGGTGGATATAGTCCTAGTTTCACAATAAAAACAAACTCTAATCAAATCTTTGGAGACCATCTAAATCTAATCACACTTTATCTCAAAACAACCTAGTTATATCCCTACAGAATTAACCTACGACAACTCAGCGTTTACAGTAATACTAGAAAAAATTACACAATTTAACCATAACTAGCATTTACATTACTCCCCAAACCAACAAAGATTCATCACCTGTCGGCGGGAACCATGAACCAGAAAGCCCCGAAATCGAAACTCAAGATTAACTAAACCGAACAACAGTATCTCCACTGCTGCACATCCACAACCACACCCCAAAACTTCAGTCTTAATCACCACTAAATCCGCAACAGAAAGGAAAAAAACGAAAAACCCACGATCTACCACACCTTAAACAGTGAACAAAGAATTTACTTTACAAAACAGCAAATAAAGTAAAGAGTAAAGAATCCACATTCTATTACTCACAAGGGCTAGAAATTCTGTCAAGAGTCTTCGACATTGTTGAACTCCCACAAACCCTGATATTAGATATAGGAAAATTCCGTATGTATAGGAGGAGCAGTAGCAGAAGAGAGAAGATGGAGAGCGGTGGGAGTCACCTGAAGAGTTTGTAATGTGTTGGTTTTGTCCAAAGGCGGTTAAGTGCAGCTGCTGGTGGTGGGCCATCGCCACGTGGCGGCAGCGTGTTCATTTGGTGTTGCGTTTGGCGGGAATATGCCGCTGGCATAGGGAATTGCAAATGCATCATTGTTTTGCTATTTCCCCACCCTTCCTTACTTTATACGCCTCCAATAATGTGCTCCCGTTTCCGTCCGTTTATTTCAAATCATGTTGCATTTTATCGTTAGTAAATATATACTAATTTTTATTATACGTGATTTTTGTTAGTACATTAAAATGGAATATGGTATAATATGAAAGGGAAAAAAGATTTAAAAAAAACATATGTATGGAGTGAGGGGAGAAGAAAAAAGAAATATGGTATGACACGAGAGAAAAGAAAAAAAAAAAAAGGACTGTAAATGTGGATTTATTAAAAAATATTATGACCAAATTCTATTAAAGGATGACTTAAATTAAAGGGTAAATTAAATATTTAAAAGTTGATATGATAGTAGGATTGTCTTCTATAATAAAGTAAAATTGCATATTACCTCTTGTGTTTTAAAAATTAAGTTAAAACGTCGCGTGTTCATTAGATAGGCAAAAAACTCTACGTTTTCTTTAATGTGGCAATATGTGCCGTGCCCCTCGGCATTGAACTTTTTGTTCAAAGATTGTTGGATTTTTTTCTTATTACACAAAAATCTTAAGATCTAATTATTCCATCTTAATTGTCGGATTTTAAATTTATAAGAGATTAAATGTTTAAATTCAACCAATATATAACAAAACTAACCCTAATCCACCCCCACCTTACCCGTCGCTGTCCAAATAACCGTCGTCTAGGGGAGATTTGGGTGGCGACAATGATCATTGTCGCCCAGATTATACTAAATAATAATTTAAAGTAGTTAATAATATATAATTATTATAATTGATTAACATTTATATTCATATAAATATTTAAATTTGAGAATTGAATTTTAGTATATTAACATTGTATTGTGTTTTAATTTAATTTTTATTTTAAATTATAAATATAAAAATTAGTGTTTAAATATTTAAATAACTATATTTAAAAATAAAATAATTAGCTTTTTGTGAAAGATAACAATGAAAAAAAAAAAAAACCACAAAAAACACCCTCAAACCCAAAGAAATAAAGGTGGTGACTTATAAAAGCAAATAAGGGTTTTATTATCAATTTTAGTCCAAATAGGCTGAAAAGCCTAAAAAAAATCATATCATTTCGCACTTATAACATGAAAGCCACCTTTCATTAGTTACTAACGGAAGAAAGGTTTCTTACAGGGTTTCTAAAAGTAAGGATTTTTTTTCCTATTTTTACCTTTCTTCCAGGGTTTCTAAAAGTAAGGATTTTTTTTCCTATTTTTAAAACACAGAGATTTTTAACTATTTCAGAAAAATACATAGGGTAGTATACAATTTGGCCTTTATAATAGTATAAATAAGTACAATTTTTATATTATTTAACAAAAATTTTATGCATATAACGTGCATAAATAAAACAAAATAAAATATGCAACAAAATTTAGAATAAAACATTCCAATAACACAATACTCATTCATGTATAACTCTTATCCTTATCTATGTATACTATTATAAAGTGAATGATTTTTATAGATACAAACTGATAGTTTTTATACCACTATACCAAATTGTTATATTATAAAAAATGTCCTTCAATTCTCAACCCATGTAATTGAATTAACCATTCAATTAAGTTCCGTTAGAAAATTAATTCCATGCAATTTCATGCACTCAAATTAAATTTACTCCCATTTTATTTAGGTTTATTGTTAATTGAAATAAAAATAACATATTAGTGTTTGTGTTGCATTTATATATAATCGACATTATCAATATAACAAATATTCTACGTATAAAGTTTCAATTTTTAATTTAATTTGAGTAAAAATATTGTATTGATAATTATTGCATTAGAAAAAATTATCAGACAAGTTCTATATGTGAAATTATAAGACAATGATAAATTTTAAGATATAAGAATAAATTATAAATTTTAATAAAATAAAAATATTATTAAAATTTATACGTGCAGATATCGCGTGTCACAGTTTTTAATTATTTGAAAAAGATGTGAATACTCGATATATAAATTCGGGGACACTAAAATATTAATCTTGAAATAGATGGCAAAATCATTCTTCGCAATTTTAAGAAGATAAGGAATTGGCTTTCTACACAAGTTGAACTAGTTCGCAATCGTGGATCTTATATTTCAAATTGTATTGTTTTTTTATTTTATTTTCTTTGATATTTGTTTTTAAGTCTATCAATTTTTAAATAAAGTAAATAACATAATTTTTTGCAGATAATTACACCGTGCTTTCCGTGATTTGGTGTAATCACACCTTGATCTCCTGTAGTTTAGAAAACTATATCTAGTATCCCTGACGTTTGTTTCCGTCTAAGAAATAGATCTCGTTGTTACTCAAAATTTATCGAATTTATTGATATTAACAAAAAACTGAATAAAAATATTTACCCCTGATTGGCTTATTGCAGGTCAAATAAATCTTTTTCGGATCAAAATATGTTAGTGTGTGGAGATGCATAAAGGTAGTTTGGTCCAAATTTTTTTTGTTTGACCTGCAATAAGACAATCGGAGGCAAATATAGATTATTTTTAATTTTTTTTTTGGTTAACATTAGCAAATTCAGTGAAATTTGACTAATAGGGAAATCTATTTGTCATACTAAAATAAAAGTCGAGTGTACTAGATGTAATTTCTCAAATCACATATGGTCAACGCGTAATTATCAAACGTGAGAGATGACGATGTACTTAGCCCTAGATTTTTATGTATATGAAACATATATTTATATTTTAAGTGTATTATTTTTTAAAATAAAATAAATAACCTGAGTTATATATATATAATATAATAAAAAATTCAAACTTTGATTGGGATTTTTTTTCTTAAGTGAAACTCATGAATATTATTAATTGAAATAAATCGATCACAATCAATTATGTCAAATGTCAATATCTAATAGAGATAATTACAACAATCATACCCTAATTAACAATATCACATAAATTAAATTTAACAACACATACTATTATAATATACAAATAATACTTATTATGCAATAAATTAATATTGACGGAATTCAAACTCATTACCTCTAACGCGATGAACCTCAACTCACGAAATTCATGTATGCAAGATTTGCGTGTTCATTCAAATTTAGTCCAATGCATTGGGAATATACTGGATGCTTTTTCGCAGTATGTCATCAGAAAATAATAGAAAAACAAACCAAGTTGGATAGCAATAATACCGAAACACACTTGATAAATATATATGTATGTGTGTAATTTTAATTTTTATCTTATTTATTTGCTTAAATAAAATAAAATGATCAATTAATGGATTAAAATTGATAAAATAAATTAACATTAGATTTTTATTTTTTTACAGGAAAACATAATTTTCATTAAAATATCCGAAATCACCAAACAACATAGTCCCAAAAAACCAACAAAGACACAAATGGTGTGAGGGAATGGGAAAGTAAGAAATACACGCAACTTTTTCTCTCCTCATAAGAGCCTTCCCTCTCTTGAAGAGGTCTTTCCCTATTCATTAGGGTTTGTCCTTGTGTTCCTTGCCATAATAACTTGCGATTGATCCTCCTCCACGGGATTCTGGCTTCGTCACGCGTCTCGCTTCTATCGCTTGGGCGTGATCTCAGCTCTGCCCCGCTTGGATTTGGTTTTTCTGTTGTGGATTGTTTCCCCTTTTCCCCTTTTGTTGCTTTTCTTGGTTCCTTTTTCCTTCTCTCGTTGGGTCTTGGCCTTTTCTGCTCTACTACTTTCTCTCGCTGCTTTCATCATAATAAATTTTTGCTGGCTTGTGCAGGTTGCATTGAGTTCCCTCTCTGCTAGTTCCCCCCTAGACGCACAACATCCTCGTTCTGGCTATGGCGGCGGACTTGGTCCGATTGGGTTCGTCACTGCCCTTAACTGAGGAGGAAGAATCGGGGGTGGTTTTCCCTACTGGCTTATGGCACGCTGAGCCGTTGACGAGGGGTTTTTTTTGTGGTGGGTCGTCTAGTATCAAGCAAAACCTTTCATCCTGAGGCGCTGCATAACGCTCTCAAAATCGCGTTCAATCCGGGGCGTGGAATGGAGTTCAAAATGTTGGAGGGGGAGCGGTTCCTACTGAAATTCTTTCACCCCTTGGATCGTGACAGGGTGATTGGTAGATGCCCGTGGGCATATGATAAGAACTTGTTGGTTTTGGCTCCAATAGAAGCGTCGGATGATTCGAATCTGGCTGATCTCAACTGGTGCGAGTTCCATATCCATATTCATGGGCTGCCCCTTGGGAAGATGACAAAGGAAATAGCGGCTTTTATTGGGAATAAGCTGGGTAAATTCAGAGAGGTGGATCTGGATGGAAATGGCGACGTTTGGGGGTCCTCAGTTCGTCTCCGTGTTGCTATTGATGTCACCAAACCACTGAAGAGGGCACTGAAAGTTCGCACAGTTTTGGGGGACGAGCATATGATCACCTTTACCTACGAACGTCTACCGAACTTTTGCTATTACTGTGGGTGCCTGGGCCACCTTTCTCGACAGTGCGATCTCCAGTTTCAGGACGGCTTCCGTGACCTTGGAGATAACCCCCATTTGGCAATTGGCTGCGCACAGTGGCCCCGTCGCAGTTCCGCAGTCGGACCGGTGGCGCTCCCTCCCGTGACACCTCAAACACCCCCCGCCGACCTATTTTCATATCACGCAGCTCCCTTCAATCCCAGCCTCCTATCCAGCCCCCCTCGAGGTACAACCATTTTCGGGGAGTTTGCTCCGCCTGACATCGATACCACTCTCCCACAACCCTCCCCTCCCATTGCTCCCCTGCAATCCACCCTCATCCCCTCTCGTTCCACCCATACCAAAAGACCCCCCTTCCCCTTCCTTACAGGCCCAGATAGTTGACCTCAATGTGACCCTTGATCCTACTGCTCCCATCCACTCCCCTGTTGTTCCAACACCCCTGAAACTAGCCCCTCCTCTATCCACATCTCTAGCAGATCCCTCCCTACCCCCTATCCCTTCTCAGGACGTCCCCTGCCTAATACAAAGCCAGTACCTAAACAGACACCACGCCTCGTCCTTCCAGTAAATCCTCCACTCCTAAACCCAAACAAACTCTACTGAAGAAACGCCAGTTGCTTGACGAATGCTCTGAGGATGAGTTGGTGTCTTAGGGGCCTAGTAAGACAGGCAGATTTACTATCCCATTGTCTGACCTCACCAACATTGTAGCAGCGACTGCAGTGCAGTCCCGCCGTTCGCCATGAGTCTGCTGTTTTGGAACTGCCAAGGCCTAGGGCGACCCTGGACAGTTCGGACTCTCGTTCGCCTCATCCAAGAAAATAACCCCTCCTTGGTGTTCTTGGCCGAAACCAAATGTGCTTCTCGCAAAGTAGAATCCATAAAAAGACGGTTTGATCTAAACGGTTTCTGTGTTCTGGCAACAGGTAAGAGTGGGGGATTGGTAGTGTTTTGGCGGAAATCAGAGAACCTCCAGTTACAGAGCTACTCTCAGAATCACATTGACATGACAGTTCAGTTGAGTGAGGGCCAGCACTTTTGGCGATTTACCGGGATTTATGGGGAACCGGATAACTCTAAACACGACGTAACTTGGCAACTCCTTACTCGGTTGCATAATCAATCTCACAGGGCTTGGCTCTGCGCGGGAGACTTTAATGAGATCTTAGACCATTCCGAGAAAGTAGGAGGGCCGAGGAGGCCAAATTGGTAGATCCGCAACTTCCGTGAGGCTTTGGAGAAGAGAGAGCTGAGTGACTTAGGTTTTACGGGGTCCTCGTTCACGTGGTGCAATAGGCATACCTATCCGAACACTGTGCATGAACGTCTCGACCGTGCGTGTGCAAACTTTAGTTGGGTTCAGTTATTCCCCGAGGCCACAGTTTCCCACATTCCCGTACCATGCTCTGACCATAAGGCTCTGCTGATCAGACTGCAGAATAGACCACCGATAACGCACCGCAGTTCCCGTCCTTGGAGATTCGAAGCGGCATGGTTATAATCCGATCAATGTGAGCAAGTGGTGGTTGATAGTTGAGGGCGTTTTCTGGGCAATGTTAGGGGTTCTGGAATAATGGATTAGATCGATTCTTGCCGGAACAGTCTTCGGAAATGGAGCAGCACAGTTTTTCGGGCAGATAAGCAGCAGTGGAACTCCTTGGAAGCGAAACTTGCACGTTTACAGTCGGGTCAACTCACTCGGGAGACTTGTGAGGAGATCTCTTCACTTCGGAAGGAGTTAGAGGGTCGGGCGGCACGATTGGAAACTGTTTGGCGACAGCGGAGTAAGGACTTATGGCTTCGAGAAGGGGACCGGAACACGGGGTTCTTTCACCGGCGGGTGAGAAAACAGTTCCAAACCAATCTAATCAGAAAAATAAAGAATGTGGAGGGTGGTTGGGTGGAAACCGAGGAGGGAATCAGTCAGTGCATTTCTTCTCACTTTCGGGGAGTTTATGCATCCAGTCGGCCCCGGTCAGAAGACATAGCCAGGGGGACGGAGCACCTGCGACGGGTGGTGGATGCTAGTATGGGGGAAGACTTGTTGCAGCCTTTCACGGAGCCGGAGGTCACCAAGGCCCTTTTTCAGATGGCACCGCTGAAATCCCTGGGGCCCGATGGTATGTCGCCGATCTTTTTCCAACGCTTTTGGCATATCGTGAGTAGGGATGTTATCTCTTGTGTACTTAACCTGTTAAACTCCTTCATCATGCCCCCTTCCTTGAATGCCACCCACCTAGTCCTTATTCCTAAATGTAAGCATCCCGAGCACCTTACCCAATTTAGACCAATAAGTTTGTGCAATGTGGTCTATAAAATTGCGTCAAAAGCCATTGCTAACCGTATGAAAGTCTTCCTAGATAGAATTATTTCGCCGGTTCAATCGGCCTTCGTGCTGGGCCGGCTAATCTCGAATAATATCTTACTTTCTTTCGAACTTAACCATTTCATGAATACCAAGTCTAAGGGTCGATAGGGGTGTATGGCGCTTTAGCTCGATGTTAGCAAGGCCTATGACAAGGTTGAATGGTCCTTCTTGGAGCAGGTGATGTCTAAACTTGGCTTCCCTCCCCCGTTTATTCGTCTTGTGCTGCTTTGTGTCTCCTCTGTTACTTATTCGTTTATGCTGGGCGGACAACAGTTTGGCTCTCTTAAGCCCGAGAGGGGCCTCCGTCAGGGGGAACCCCTCTCGCCTTGCTTATTCCTTTTGTGCACAGAGTCTTTTAGCTCCCTTCTTTCAACATGCCGAACATGTGGGCAGACTGCAAGGGCTATCCATTTGTCGAGGTGCTCCCTCAATTTCCCACCTCCTCTTCGCGGATGACACATTGATTTTCTGCCGGGCTTCCTTGGAGTGCACACAGGCGGTGAGAGAGGTGCTGGAGACTTACGGACTCGCGTCGGGCCAGGAAATAAACTTCTCGAAATCTTCTGTGGCATTTAGCAAAAATACAGCAGAGGACCGATGTGCACAGATTGTGGCCGAGTTTACTATTCGACGGGAGAACAAAATAGAATTGTATTTGGGTCTGCCGTCTCGGGTGGCCAGGTCGAAAAGAGAGTTGTATGCTATCATCCGGAACAGGGTTTGGAGTAGAATCACAGGTTGGACGGAGAAGTTCCTTTCCCAAGCCGAAAAAGAGGTGCTGATTAAGTCTATTCTCCAAGCCATCCCGACCTATGCTATGTGGTGCTTTCGTCTTCCAATTACACTGCTAAAGGAAATTCACAGTATGATATCTCAGTTTTGGTGGAACAATCGAGGGCGGAACAAGACTCATTGGGTTTCTTGGCAGTGGATGTGCGAGAGTAAGCTTAGGGGTGGTTTGGGTTTTCGGCACCTACATTTGTTCAACCTTGCTAGGTTGACCAAACAGCTATGGCGCCTCTGGCACCATCCGGAGAAACTACTCAGTCGCGTCCTTCGGGCAAGGTATTTCCCCAATGGTGATGTGTTCACGGCAACCTTAGGTAGTCGGCCTTCCTTCACATGACGGAGTGTGATGGCAGCCCAGTCCCTATCCCGTGCGGGCTGCCGTTGGCGGGTAGGGTCCGGTTTCAATATTCGTATATGGGTTGACCCGTGGCTCCCTAGCCCCCGCTCATTTCGTCCCGTGACACCAGCCCCAGCGGCCCTAGCCAACCTCCAAGTGTCTGCGCTAATTGATCTCGATAGTGGTGATTGGAACGTAAGTAAGGTGACGGAGGTTTTCTGGCCCCTTGACAGATAGGTGATCCTTGGTATTCCCCTGAGTCGGGTTGGCGAGCAGGACCTCCTCATTTGGCATTATTCCAGAGATGGCATGTTCTAGGTCCTTAGTGCTTATCATCTTGCGTGTGCCCTTGAGGATCATCCCAGCTCTAAGCTCGTTTGGAGAACTCAAAAGTTCATGGTGGCGAAAGGTTTGGCAATCGAGAGTTCCCAACAAGGTTAAAGTCTTTGTTTGGAGGGCCTGTCTTAACGCCCTGCCGACTTGCGATAATCTGCCCAAAAGAATCCCGGGAGCCCAGGTTGTGTGCCCCTTTTGCAAAGCCGAGAGGGAAGATCCCATTCATACGCTTGCCCTCTGCCCATATGCCCGACAGGTGTAGTGAATGTCCGCTCTCCGTTCCACCATCCTCCTAGGTAAACCTCTGGCGGTATGCAGTCTGTTTCTGCTCATCTCAATTCCCATGAGTTCTAGCTATTTCTTATCTTATGTTAGTCTATTTGGTGGAGTCGGAATCGGAAGTTGATGGAAGGGGAGGGGTTTGAACCCACCCAAGTGATCAGTTTTGCGTCTCATTACCAGGCCTCCTTCCTCCAGCAGAATGCGGAAACTCGCTTACAGCGAGTCCTTGGGATTCCCGAACGCTGGCAGGTTCCGCCCCAACACTTTGTGAAGATTAATTTTGACGGGCCACCTTTGCCCACGAGAAGGAGATGGGTACTAGGGTCATTGCTAGAGATGCTTAGGGTAGGTGTGTTGCGTGGATGTCCAGGCGGATTGGTAGGTCTGGGGATGGGGAGATGGCTGAAGCCTTGGCGGCAAGAGAAGCCGTCCAGCTTGCTCTGCGTAAGGGCTGGCCTTTGGTTATTGTTGAGGGTGATTGTGCGTCTCTGATCCAGAAACTCCAAACACCGAAGCGGGACTTCTCCCCAGTTGGGCCAGTTATCTTTGATATTTGTAGTCTAGTACATGGCTTTCGTTCCTGTCAGTTTCACTTAGTTAGGCGTTCTGGCAACTCAGTTGCTCATTTCTTGGCTCATTTTGCACTTGACTTTGCTGAGGGTGAGTATGTTCTCCCTCCGGCCGCTCACGCTCTTGTGTCTTTGGACACTAATTAGTAATGATATCTCTCATTTTCTTGTCAAAAAAAAAAAAAAAAAACCAACAAACACCCAAATCTAGGAACTAGCCACAACAAGTCAGCAAGCGTTATCATCATGAACTCTGCATGAATCCCTTAGAATTCAAACAAGCCAAATGATAATTACGCAGAAAAACCTTCACAAAGATTACAGATGCCATTGGATAATTAGACTTGCCCTAATAAAGAAACTTGTTCCTATTGCCCCAGATTCCCCAAAGTAACGTCACTGCCAACAAAAACTAATGCACAGAGCATTCATTTGCTAAATGACGTAACCAATCTTCCGCCAAACCCAGCCAACAGGACGAAATAGGCCATGGAATCTCCACCAAAGCCCAACACTGCAAAATATGAGCTTCATCTTCCTCCTCCTTGCCACAGAGAGGGCATTGAAGGTCGAGCCTCATATGCCTCTTTGACAAATTTAGAAGGACCGGCAAAGCACCATTACAAATACGCCAAGCAAAGTGCTTTACTTTACCTGGAAGTTTAGCACCCCACAGGAAGTTCCAATCAGATGTGCAGCTCGAAACAGAGGGTTCCATCAACAAACCTCGAAAACAATCTTCCTCCCACGCTGCAACCACTCCTAACACTGAACTTGCCATTTGAAGAATAATGCCAGAGTAAACGATCATCAACAGAATTACGAATCGGAATGTTTTGGATACACTTAACATCCGTCTCACAAAATAATGTCTGCAACTTGTTCAAATCCCACCTAGAATGACCGGAAGCATCAAGTCAGCTGCAAAAATAGTTTCAGAATCTGGTTGTGGAGTCGAAATAGGCCGAAAATGAAAGGGATGCGGAAGCCATGGATCATTCCAAACTCGAATCGAGGAACCATCCCCTACTTGCCATCGACAACTCGCATTCGTTATAAACCTTGCTGCAATGATACTTCGCCATGTTGCCGAAGGGTTATGCCCAAGCAAAGCCTCTGCAAAGGATGTTCTAGGAAAATAACGGGCTTTAAGCACATGAACAAAAAGACTATTTGGATTAGTATGAAGACGCCAAGCCTGTTTAGCAAGTAAAGCTAAATTAAAACGCTGCAAATCACGAAAGCCAAGCCCACCTTTCCGCTTACTACGACAAAGAGGATGCCAAGCCACCCAATGAATCCACCGCTATTTAGGGGAACTTCACCAAAAATCTGCAAAAGCGGATTGAAGCTCACGTATCAAACATGTAGGTAATAGGAAGCACTGCATCGTATAATTTGGAATAGCTTGGAGAACTGCTTTTAGAAGGACCTCTTTACCGGCACAAGACAATGTCTTCTCAGAAAAACCCATTGGCCTGTGCCAAATCCGACTCCTAAGACCTTGGAATACCTCCGCCTTAGCCCTCCCAACCACCGATGGTAGCCCCAAATATTTCTCCAGTTTCTGCACAATACAAACATTCAGAATTTCGGCCAAACGATGCTGACGTGCAACTTCAACATTTGGACTGAAAAGCATTTTCGATTTTGCATAGTTCACTTGTTGGCCTGATACTCGCTCATAAACATTTAAAATGTTGCCTATCCTCATCACCGCATCGTCCTTGGCTATAGCAAAAACTAATGAGTCGTTGACAAAGAGAAGATGAGAAACCCTTGGAGCCCGCCGCGCCACAGCTACACCCTGAATCACCCCTTGGGCTTGAGCTTCTTGTATCATTAAACTAAAGATCTCAGAGCAAAGAATGAATAGATAGGGAGAAAGATGGTCACCTTGTCTAATTCCACGTTGCGGCCGTAAGAAGCCAAAGGATTCCCCAGTAAGCACAAACGAAAAGCTCACCGAAAACACACACATCATAATCAACTTAATAAAGGCGTCATTAAACCCAAATTTCTCCAGCACCAACTTAATAAAAAAAAAATTAACATTAGATGTATAAAATAAGATACGGTTATTTCCATATAAAATAAGCATTTGTAAGGACAATTTTAATCAATTAACAGTTTATCTACCAAAAATAGTTTGTCCAAGGTCTCGAGACTCAATAAAATTTGAATACAACTAAAATTGGATTAGGAGACAAAAGTGCAAATGGAATGCAGGGCTAAAAAACAAATCAAAATTATTTTGTAGTCGATTGAAATTCACTGATAAAAACTCGTTTGAATTCGATACGTTGAACTTACCAAATCAAACTTGACAATTTTTTTTTTCTTCTATTTGATAAACTTTCGAATTTGGCTTGTACTTAATTCGATTAGTACAAAAATAATAAAACATACTTAAAAGTATAAAAAGCTCAACTCATATTTGATCCAATTAAAACTCGTTTGAACTTGATCAGACCAATAAACAAATCAAATTCAAAAGCTATTATTGAAGTTCGATAATAACTTGAACAATAACTTGTCGAGCTCGACTCGAATCGTTTTCAACCTGCTGGATATGATCTAATCAAACAATACTGAGATTCTTGAGTTTCTCATGCTAAGGCTGGATACTACTACAGATAATACACATACACACCAATCATCATCAATCTGTACACTAGAGGTAGAAGATTTAGTGAGAATTCAATTCCATAAATGGTTTTTCTTTCAATCTTTGATCAACATACGTATATATTTACAGTTCCAATTGAGATCCAGACATTCTATGCCTTCAGTTTAAGCACTTGTTCAGCATCAGATGTCTGTTTCCATGGCCCTCTGTCTGATCTCAGACACCCTCCCTCGTACTTACAGCTGCAACTTCCGCCAAGAAAATCGGGCAGCTCGCTGACCAGCATTATGTAGGCGAAGCATTGAGAAGACGGGACTAGTACAAGTAGACGAAAACACACAAAAGTTGAAGAAACTCAGACTCACCTTGCATCGACCATTTCAAGCAATTTGCTTTGATGCTTGTTGCCGATGACCTAAGAATTTAAATGGAAGCCGTTGTTAGTCATCGACTGCATAAACGTTCAAGGAGATCGAAGCAGCTGTTTGCGCATACCTGAATCTTGGAAACCGTATAAGGATCAAGAAAACATTTGACAGCATTCCAAAGTAACCTAAAGCCAGGACCAGCATTTACGATGAACATTTGGCAAATGGTCTGCAAAATTACCCAAAAATGACTTAACTCTCTCGACTACTATCAAACTTGTACGATATCAATTAAGTTGAGACATACTTCAGGATTGTCGTTGTCGTAAATCTTGCGGAGCTGCACAAGAACTTTTTGGACAGGTC
This sequence comes from Sesamum alatum, assembly GCA_034509735.1. Classification (NCBI taxonomy): domain Eukaryota; kingdom Viridiplantae; phylum Streptophyta; class Magnoliopsida; order Lamiales; family Pedaliaceae; genus Sesamum; species Sesamum alatum. Next base: position 32,827,931 of record JACGWO010000004.1, read on the forward strand.
TAGTAAAACTCTTCAAGCTCTGAGCAGCACAAGAGAGGTTATGAAGCCAAATTGTACGTAAATTCTTGATATCATAAACTGTATCAGGAACCAAGACGAGCAGGACTTACCAAGCCTTCAACGTCGAGAATTGCTATACTTCTGTTAATGTGTCTATTTGCAGCAACCGAGCACGCAGGAAACCTGATTGTAAGAGTCTTCTCATACTGCTGGATTTGGTATTTCACATACCGATCCAAAGTAGTCACTTTTAACAGGCGTTCAACGTCAATCTTCCCCAATCGTTCAATGTAAACAGGGCGGCCCGCCTTATCTACACCGTGATAGCCCTGCGGGTAGTACTGCTGGACTTCGTTTAGCTCCTTAAAGTCGAAGTCCTGATGATACGAAAAAACACATATTAGTAAGATCGATCTCCGAAACATTTCAAAGGCAGATGATTATTCCAGTGGTTCAATCTTTTCTGAACCCCATAAAAGGGTTAACTCAAGATGTATTTCATCAACAGCATTCTAGTACATACATACGCAGGACAGGATGCCGTCAAATTTAAATCGCATCGATAGCTGAAGCAAGACTACGTTTATACAACATTCAGACCCTCTACATCACTATACCTCAAGGTCTTCATCATTAACCCATAAACGAAAATACGTGTTTGGCAGACTGAAACAATCAACAGAATGCATCAAGAAGATAACAGGGGAAATAACATACAGTGTTCATGATAGCGTTTGTGCTGAAGTTTTTCCTCCAATCAAATATGTCAGCCAACACGTTCTGTTCCTCCATAGCCAGTCTTTCAAAATTCTGCAGATTATAGTGACTTGAGAACATAAGTGGAGAGACCAACGGCAAATAAACGCATTTTCCAGCGACGCAAAGGCAAGAAGAGAGCATGTTGATATCCTAAGAACAGAACCCCTTGCAGTAAACTTCGGCGCAGAAAGCACAAGATTCAAGTTTGTCAAAATCACAATTTTCATACAATAATTCACATCTATTGTGAATTTAAAACCTTAATTCCAGCTAACTCGACCAAATTTGAAGAACTTTCTAACTTTATTTGAAGTGTATCATTTAGCTATCCAAGCTTACCACCGTCGGTTTGCAATCAAATAGCACCCAGAATTCGCAGCTTCACGATCGAAACTACTGATTACAGCCCATTTCACTTGCACAAACAGTTCTGATTTTCAGTGCAAAAAAGCGAGCAAGAACCCGGAAATCGATTATGATCGGAAGGAAGTTTGATTGCTTAGAAGGCCCGGAGAATGGTTTTCTCTGTTGATGGAGTGAAAATGGAGAGAGTTCTAAAGGGGCGGTGGTGGTGGATCGAATGGCTGGGGTTCTCCGGGCGCCTAAACGGGTGGGTCCTACCCGACACGTGGCGGGATGGTGATGGGTTGTTCGCTTTTTTTGGCGGGAATATGCTCCCGAGAATATTGACGGACGGACACCTTTGTTTGCTCGCACTCGCACGTAACGTAACGCCACGCCTGCGTTAATTAATTTTCTGTAGTAATTATGATTTGGGTTAATTACAATAACCTCCCCTATTATTATAAAAATATACAAATTTCTCTCTCTTATTATGAAAATTACATAAATTTTTCTTTCAAATATGTTCACCTTACAAATTGCCCCTTCCGTTAATCAACTTAACGGATCTTGCTGATATCATAAAAAAAAGTTTAAACTTCCTATAATACCCTCAACCAGAATAACTCTATTTTCTAATATTTAAATACCCTAAGGGAAATTTTTTTATTTTTAAAGTTAATAAGGGTGTATTCTCGTAACTTTTAGTATATTGTTTGATAAAAAAATTTTAATCACATATTGTGTATGTGTAGGTTGTGATATCAATTTCTACTCCTAACAATCATCAAAACTTGCAAATTTTGTTGAAATTATATTATTTATAGCAAGTTATAAAATAAAGTACTCAAATGTTAAAAATTGAGGCAAATTTCAATAGTTTAGCCAATTTAACTATATGAAATAAAATTTAAACAAGTCAATTTTAGTATATTTAATTTAAAGTTTATAAAATTATGTACATTACAATTCCTAGAAAAATGAAGACATAAATATATTTTTAAATTATTCAAAAAAAACTTTTTTTTTTCTGTTTTTTATTTCAAATAAAGAAAATAAAAAAAATACTTCTATTATTAATTTTATTGAATTATTTTTTGTTTTATAAATGAGGATTAATTGATCATTTAAGCACTTATTATTTAATTGACTAATGCCTATTATTAGTCAGAGGGGGTAATTTATAATTTTCATAGTAAGAGGGAGGAATTTGTATATTCTTATAGTAACAGGAGAGATTAGTGTAATTAACCCTTATTATTTTAGCACACCGCCTTCCTTAAGGTTTGATTTATATGTAAACTTTTTTTTATAGAAAAATTATATTTAGTACTTCTGATATTTGTTACAATTCAACAAATAAATACGTCATTCACCAAAATTCGCAAAATTAATATTAATAAAAAAGTTGAATGAAAGTGCATATTTATCCCCTGGTTGACTTATTGCATGTCAACAAATTTTTTATGACCAAATTATTCTTATAAAGTTGAAGATGTAATTTGATCATAAAAGATTTATTTGACCTGCAATAAATCAGTAATAAGTGAATCAAGGTAACTATGCATTTTTGTTCGATTTTTATTTGCTAGTATCAACAAATTTATTTAATTTTGACGAACGAATGGATCTACTTGTTTGATGGAAATAAATATAAAAAATATTAAACATAGTTTTTCAAACCACATAAATTTATACGTAATTAAACCAAACTTTAAGGATGACAGTGTAATTATCCCTAATAATAATTATCATTTGCTCCAGACGTATCCGCTTCAGCTATAAACAGTATTCTTAGGATCACCGAATCTCGATTCCGAAATAACTTACGATGACAAAAGATTATTCCGATAATCTATATCTAAATTCACTTTTGATCAATTGTAAATTTACAACTATTTTGCAAATTAGAAGATAATAATTTTTTGTTGAGGCCTAACTTAGTTGGTGAAGTTGAGGCCCCATAATCCTTGAGGTCATGAGTTCGAACCCCTATGTGGGTTGATGTTATTTCTACTGCATAGTAGATATGATTTGTTGTTGTAATAGCTAGATGATAGTTTATGTGATATTATTGATTCGATTCTTTGTAATTGTCTTTATTCGATAATGATATATAGCCATCAAGATTGAATGTACTAACTTTACTTTCGATTAATAAAATTTTATTGCTTCCAATTAAATAAGGATAATAATTTTTTAATTGCCCAACGACTAATATCTTAAAAAATTAAGAACTTGTTTGGTTTTAGAGTTAACATAGAAATAGTAAAAAGATTCATATTTGGTTCGAAAAAATAAATAGAGAAAAGTAAAAATGAATATATATGAAACCCATCGGAGCTAATTTTGTTCCCATTTGAAAATCTGGCGAAAAAGGAAAACTATAAGATTAACAAGACCAAGAAGTATCAATATTGTTTTTATTTTACTGTATTACCTATAGACATTATTTTACTGTTAAAAAACACTTATCTTATTTAAGATATTAATAGCCAAAATATATTTCACTATTATTTTGTGACGTGGTGGGACTTCGCACACTCAAAAGAGAATGGTTTCTGATAATATTTGCACTTCTCTATTTTCATTCTTACTTCCCCGATCCTCTTTAAGCTGCTAAACAAGTAGATATTTATAGGATTACCTCATGACACCACCTCGTATTTCTAGGAGCAAATCCGTATCTTCATGAGATTTGATGGGGATTTTTGCAATGATGATTTGGATGGTCAGGATACCTTCATAAATTCTTTTTGATCTGCTCGTAGTTTTTTTTAAAATGAGGCCTCTTGTTGCCTCGTACAGCTGGATTGCCTCATATCAAATAGGTTGTCTCATACTTTTGTTCTTTATGAGAATCAGGTGAGCCTCGGGTACAGTCAAGAGACTCATATCTGGGTACCCTCGTATATTTTCGGAGAATGCTTAATACGAGGGGTTTTTAAAGGATTCCTTCGTACCTCCACATCATTTTGTGTGTAAATTTAAAAGTACAAGTATAAACTAAAAAAAGCCAAAAAGTATTAATATCATTTTTATTTTACTATATTACATGTATACATTATTTTACTATTAATAATTTTAAAACATTTTTTTATTTCAGATATTAGCAGCAAAAAAAATATTCCATTATTGTTTCTGTTTGATGTATACTTTTATCAATAAATTTTCAAGTTCAAATTTTAATTTTTTTAATAATTTTAAATTACTTTAATGTCAGCTTATTCATTTTCTAATATAAAATAATGAGAAGGAATAATTTATAAGATTACAAAAAATAATATTTCTCAAAATTCATTCAGTCTACACCAAACAACTCAAAGTACTTGAGCTTTAGATTTCGTCCCTGTAAGAATTGTTGTACTTTTAGTCCTTTATTTTTTTTAAAAACATATTTAGTCATGTAATTTGATATATTTGACACATTTAGTGTTGTAACTGCATATCAGTATTTGAATGAAATACACTTACTTCGTATGTTTCATAAGTGTGACACTTAGGCCTTGTTTACCAATTCCTATTGGATTGGCCCCTACAATAGTAGGGCCCTACTATGTGTTGGATTGACCCCTATTGGATGATTCTATATTTTGTTTACTAGTATAAATTATTTTGAGGCAATATGGTTTATCCAGTCTCATGTTTAAATTGAGCCCATGTTCATTGGATAAAACAAGAAGATTATATTTTTGCCCCATCTACAGTAAACTATCAAATCATATTACTGTTGTCATATTTTTGTGGCTGAAAAATTCAATTTCCCATTGCATTTCCCAATGTCGTGAACCCTAATCGGTTGGAGATGTGGGTACCCGCGCCAGAGCAAGTATCGACCAAATTCGTCGTCGCCCATCACAGGTAATTGAAGCCTCCATCGTTTCTTTGTATACTTCACAACACTTGTGATGCTCTCTTCCTTTTGGTAATAGTGATTATGTTGAAGACTAAGTAGCAACTCTGTTGTACTATACTCTTTCGCCCTTTTGACGTTTAACTGTCAGAATTTGGGTTATTACATGTATTTCAAGCGCTTGAACCCTTCATGCTCTCAAGATTATTATAGAGAACAAGAAAAACAATATGTTCTATCAGTTGTTCAAGATTCAAGATTACAAGAAGAAGAAGAAGCAACAATTGAGAGTTCTCAATATTCAAGATTGTGCATCTAAGTTTCAAGATTATAGAGAAGAAGAGCGAACACACTACTGAAAATGATAAGCATTTCAGTAGCAGAAGAGAAGAATTGGGATTCAAGAGATGAGGTGTTTTTTCTTACGGAAAGTAGGAAAGAAGACAAAAGGGCATTTCCAGAGCTTGGATTGGTGAATAGGCCAAGAAACATCCGACCATTTTGTACTGTTGGAATTTTTTCTTACCAAAATTCAAGTGGTTCTTTTTTCTTGATTTTCTTACAAACAGGGAGGAACTTTGTTATGGCATATGTAGATTGCAAACGAGCAATTGCGAATCTGTAAAATTGGGGTGGGCAATGCCAGAAGAAATCACCAAAATTTAGTATGGAAGAACTTAAGAAGAAACTTGTGAAGACATAGGGATGGAGGTGGGTTATGAATAATGGAGTACTCAGTACTGCATTTAAGCACCCACCCATCATGTGTCAGAGCATTTATCATCAACTGAAAATTAAGACACTTTAAGGGGCAAAAATATAAAAATGTGGGTAAAATAAGGGACATGAATGGAAAGAAAAAAATAGTGGTGGGGGAGGTGGGACCCCCAGATTACTAATATCACCCCCACCTCCCATATTGCAATCGATTTGTAGAGGTGAGTAATGAGCAGTAGTGGGCTGTAGCGGGCCCAACATTTTTCAGGTAAACGAGTCACTCCCTCCTACTAATCAAGATAAGGCTGCTAATATCATCATGTAAACACTCCCTTAGGGTATTGGTGTGTGGGAATAAGTTATGAATGGATGAGTATTTCTAAACTCATTTCAAACATATGTTTGGTATAACTTCGAATTAGGAATACCATTCCTTTGGGAATGTCCAATCCCATAAGTATATGATTTGCATTCCCCACTTACCCATGATTTTAACTATTCCAAAAGACTATGAATAGATTATATTCCTAAAATAATTTTTAAATAAAATTATCGTTGCAAGATTTATACTCACAAAATTATATATTATTTTGAATACATTAAATAAAATAAATACCAATACAAAATATTTAAATATCTATTATCAAAATAAAAAATTAAATATTTATTAAATATAATGTAAAGTTATTAACATCAAATTTTACTATAATTATAAATATTATATAATAACACATATAGCAAATATTGTTGTATTTTTATCTTTTCAATATGTATGCTAAAGTATGTAATAATAAGTATTTATTAAATATATATATATATATGCAAATATTCAACAATATATTAAATATTTATAATTAACTTAACATTTCGGAATGATATTTCTTGTGTAATAAGATGTTTAGTTGTATGTTTGTTTTTTAATTTAAGCTTCATTGTTTACAAAAAGTATAAACGAGTAAATTGAAAAGTTTTGATTCACTTCATTCTTTCATTCTTTTGGTATACCAAATATATGAATGATATACCAAAATCATTCTATAACTATTTTTATTTCATTCCTAAGTTTATCCTATTCCCTCCAAATTTATTCCTACATATCAATCATTCACTTATAATTTCTTTTGTATCGATGAGCGAGATATGTTACCTGAGACAAGACATTTGTTTCCACACGTTAATTACTTAACACAATCAGGCGATTTAATTCCTCAACCCCTAGTTCCCCCTCTCAACCCTAATTCCCCAAACCTCCAAATAATTGTCCACAAAAAAATTCATAAAAAATCATACAAAATTTCCACAATCTCTTAAAATCAAGACAAATCTAACCAAAAGAATACAGAGAATTCGATTTAACTAAAATTCCAAAAAAATAATCAAAGACATTGAGAAAAAGAATATGATTTTGACGAACCCAAAAAATATACGTCTTTCCCGTCATCTCAGTATACTATGCGCATTTTCAAGCAGAGAATTGTGAGGAGAAAATTGGAAATTTTGAGAATTGAAGAGAATATTGTGAATTTTAGCAGAAAAAATAGAGTTGAAATTTTGAGGTTGTGCCTATTTTGTTGTAAAAAGTAACGATATTGGCAAAAATCCAACAATTTTGCACGTGAATTTCACTTAATTTTTCAGCCACCGTGTTTTTTTCCAGCAACAAGAAGACTAAAGTGTCACACTTGCCAAACATACATAACTAAATGTGCTTCATTGAAATACACACATGACTAAATATAATAATTATATGATTACAGAACTAAATGTATCAAAAATATTAAACTTCCAGGACGAAATGTATTTTCTAAAAAGAAAAGTAACAATAATGCAATAATCCTATAATTACGGGACCAAAAGTGTTTGAATGCCTTTCAAGATTTATTTCACTTCCCCTCGTACCAAACAATTATTAGACCAAGTTCATCCCTACATATGTTGGGAAGATTCCTGTCCGGATAAAATTTGGCCGAACCAAACCAATTATAGAGCAAGTGTTATAAACTTGCTATGTAATTGATCACTTTCCTTGAACTGTACACCAATCACACGACAAATGTATTTCACTCGTCATATATTAGTTCAGGCTTGGCAAGCTAGGTCCGGACTAAAATTAACATATAGGCAAACTCCACAAATTTTGTCTGTAACAACATCAGCATTTGCCACAGGAATTAGGCATATGTCGAACCAATCAACATACCAAGTAAGAAGCTTAACCCAGAAAATTAGTGAGAGCTACAAGAACAACACATGATTAAAAGCTTATGTGCACTATTAACTTGATCTACAACGACAACGATGTCCGAAAGTTTTAACACATACGAATTCAGCATTACATATCACAGTTTAACTATACATGTAGATATATACGACGCGACGCTAGCTTTCTACGTACTACTTGGAGATGCAAATACAATTAATTACCGAAAGAGCCTGACCCCCAATGATGATTTCTATATACACGAGCCCTCCCACGTTTGAACCTGAATGCCAAAACGAAAAGATATGCAACGTCGTTATCATGGGTTCCAGACGTTATAGGACGACAGAAACTGCTGAAATCACGGTTGCTACTTACGGGAGAGATGGCAAGATGGCGTGGCTTTGACGTGTTATGCCCAGTTCCTCTTGGAACGGAGTTGAGTGAGCTTGTCTCTCCACAATGCTGCAACAAACATACTACGGTCATAATGTGCACAGTGCGTTTAGGACTAAGAACTAGGTGATATTGAACAACTATCTTGATATTATGTGCCGGGTTTTCAAATTGAGATGTTCTTACATATCGTGTTTTGATTTACCTGTGTTTGCAATTTATACAGCTGTAGACTCAAAATAGTACAAGAATAACATAGGATGTTACTTTGCGATAAGTCTGTGGAACTCTACCGATATTATCATGTTCGTTTAGATGAAAGGAGATGCATAGTAGTTTTACAGGACTTGGCAACTCTTTGAGGTGTAGAGAACGTCGTGTAGGAATTGGTGTCTAAGAAGATTTCGACATAAGAGGTGATAAGATCAATGTACCAGAAACTGATAACAAAATACCTGCATCTCTGTAGCGTTCTTCAACGGCAGCAATTAGCATATTTCGTACTAGAATGAATTCTTTTGTTTCAACGCACGGCTGCCCAACTGGCCTGCATCAATGACAACAGAAGTTATGACCTTCCCGTCTGATAATTACCTCAGAGACTATAAAACGCATTCAGATTCATGTTTTGTTTTAGTAATTAGAAAAATAGTTGATCATATCACTTGATCCGGAAGTGGCCTAGAAAAGAACTTAGCACCATTAATGAATATTTGTATTCATATTCTCCGTTTTACGGTTTTCAATGCAATCTTGTTCTAAACCAATATCAATCAACTTCCCCCGTGATCATCAGGATCATTTATTCCTTGTCCAGACAAGGCAAGCGATAATTCACCCCAGGCATCCAGATGCATTTTTCAGCATATTGAAAAGACGTACACATTCTTGCAACATAACATCATAACTCCTCATCGCAAAAGCATAAATATAGTAACAGTCACTCAAACATCAGTCGTACCTGTCCAGTTCAGTGAACAATAGGCCGTCTGATGAGGAGCTCTGTACCGACACCTTTTCGGATTCGATAACCTTCATGCCATCACTATATGCCAGGAACTTGTTCACTTGTATAGGCACCTACAGGCAACATGGTACAACATACATTATACGAGGTTGTATATATATCCTAGTATGAAAATTTTTATCCTCCAGACACGTGAAAGTGAGGGCCCCGGCAACTGTAAGTAGTGGATCATTACCTTGCATCTTACTGCAATGTTAATAGCATCCAAGGGTCGAAGATCAAATCTTATGCTCTCTATTTCATTATCCAACTTCAACCAGCCCCAGACATTTTATCAGTAAAAGAATTATCGAGCAAGACTGCTAAGAATTCAGCATTTTATTCAACAAGAAAATGGGGAGTTTCTACAGTTCCATCAATGACTTTACCCTTGTGAGGTGTAATTCAGCAAAATATGCCTCGTGCACCCTCTTGGTTACCCGTACAAGCTTCACCTGAAAACGGACGAGCAAAGAAATTCCAAGTGTGAACTTAAATAACTTGGTGCGGAGATGAGAACGACTCGTATATATCTTAAACTCACTGTATATCCCATCTTCTCAATCATATCCTTCACCACATGGTACATGGTTGGTTTAGCCTGAACGACATGCAACGAATCAGCATTACTGAGAAGTCATTTGCACTAAAAAAAATTATTTTCTAAGTTCGGTAGCTTAAGCATATGCAGAACGGGTGAACATACAATTTGGACGTTGCGTACAGCTGCCATGAGCAGCACACTTGGCATCTCCACTGTAATAAAAAGCCACACGAACAAAGAATAAAGATTCTAAAGACTCAAACGAACTTTGCATCGCTATAAAATAGGGATAATGTTATGAACATACAAACAATTATCGGGAGAAGTAGCCTAGTCCCGTCTTCCATCCTCAACACGATTGCAGGATGCGGAGCATAGTCCGGCAGATGACCTCCCTGTGGGTTATTATGGGCACATCTCAAATATCTACTGTCTCTCATCTTGATCATGAAACCGTCTGCACCACTTCTCACCTCAACTATTTGAAACAATTAAACACACACCATGACCAGGGTTTCCAAAGTGTTGAATGGTTATGAGCTATGAGGTAAGTTCACACACAAGTTCACATAAAACGAACGATTTTCTCATATTTTTTGATACAAGACCGAATTATTTGCTCTTAGATCAGGACAATGTGAGACTAAACAACAGATAACAAATATGGAACAACACGAATTACTACAGCAACGTATTAGAACCGCATTATACTTCATCTACAAGCATTTCATACTTGATAAATGTATCACCACTGCAAATTTGCAATGAACAGCATAGATATAATAATTTCCAATGCAATTCAGAGGGAAACTAGCTACCAGCTTCAAGCACACTTGAATTTACGTAATCCGCATCATTCTCACTGGAATTTCCTGCCATGCTACCATTACCATTTGAGGACGAACTAAAGCTACTCCGAATCGTTCTGCATTTCCTCAGATGTTGTCGGTAACCGACGTTCGTCCTGCCACCGTTGAGCCCTTTGAGACCCCAAAATCCACTTCTAATGAATTTAGCTTTCAGCAGGGGTGAATTCACAGGCACGGAGTACAGTCCAGTTTGTTTCGCACGGACGACAGGGCAAACGACGGGACCTTGTAGCGAAGCCATCTGAAATGCTTCAAATTGCATCAGAAAATTAATCATAAAAGGTCATGGCTTATAGTGCATACACAGAATCACAGAGGAATTCAAGTATAATTCAAGAATCTGTCATCTTTTAGCTATGCTAACATGTGCTGACTGTCAAGAATTTGAAGTTCAGATAGTTGGATTAGTTCCAAAAACCTCATCAACTCAACATTGTGTAATATTACAACATCCTTCACTGGGGTAATGATTATTACATTACATCCATATTAAGGAAGAAATAAAGCTACAACCTTTGACTTTGATGTTCATAGGAAAGGCATAATCTCATCATACCAACCTAATTAGCCCAAATCCCGATACACTCATACCATTAATGAAGTGAACAAAAACAAATTTCAGCTTAATGGGCTCTCATCAGTTCAACGAGTGATGATTCTCGTCTTCACACCACAAACACTCCAAAAACCAAAAAAGACCCAAAATTTTCTCTCATTTCCCTTAAATTATTACCCATGCAATGATTATTCAAGATAAATTACAACAACAATGAATCTTTTATCATGCATACAAAGACCACACCTGAACACAAACCCCTGATCTTCCTCAAAAACCTTCAAGAATCAAGAACAGAAACAACCCACCAAAACCAGCAGCTTAATGCCCAGAAAATAAAAGGATTCACCAATTTCTAAAGTCAGAATCAAGAAAACGATGATCTGGGGCAATAGAAAAGAGGGAAAAGCAGAGGGAATCAAGAAAGAGGAGATGATGAAGGGTGGGAAAAAGCAATTACAGATATTTATTAATAACAACAATAACCGACAAGAAGGGACTGGATAAAGCAAACAAGAAATGGTGGTGTGAGAGAGAGAGAGAGAGAGAGAGTATGGAAGAAAAGAAGATAAGAGATTCTAGGGAAAGCCCAAAAAGTACACTGGCTATTGCTACTGGCATTTAAGATATTATTGGTATTATTACTATCTATCTAACAATGTAAGTTTGTTCAGACAGACTATTCAGAGCATGAGATTATGACATGACGACTATAATGAAGGTTTCTTGTACTCTTTCTTGCATGTCTAAAGATGAATGTGCCCTTCTGTCAACTCCTCCTCTCATTTTGGATAATATCATAGGGAGGTCGTAAATATCTTCATGCAGATAATTTTTTGAGTACCCTTTTTCTCTTTCTTTGCTATTGACTCTTTCTTTTATGAGGAAAAAGAAACAAGACTTGTTCAATTCATTAAATTTATTTATTGTTGGTTTTAATGTGCAATCTTGTTCAAGATGTCTAAATAATAGATGCAGGCAAATCTTTTTATTTCAGGTGGCTCAACTTGTTCAAGAAGTCTTATGAAAACTATGAACTCAAATATCATATTTGCTCTATTATTAGTATTTTCATTAAGTTTATTTCTTCGCAATTATGTTCTTTCTGTCATGATTTTTAAGAACTTCAAACGAAGAATAAGGGCTCGATGGGAGTATTCTTCTTCTTCTTTTTGTATCCGAACATTATTGCTACACCCTATACACGGGCACGTTACAATTTATAAGTTTACTTTGTTACGAGCAGAACCCAAATAGCCTAAGGAGCCATAGAAGGAAATACACATATTTCTTTCTATATTAACATTTTGAGCTTATGTTGGATTTGACCACAAGTCCCCACCATAAAAGAGAGATGAAAGATTGGAAATATTGATTTCAGATATTTAATGATTGTCCGAAGGGTATTTATGACATTTCCACTTTTAGAAGGAAATGACGGTACACCCGACGATATCAAGAACACACAGATGAGCTCCACGTGTGTATATATATTATCAAGACAATATGGATAAGGAGCCCTTCACTTGCAAACACGTGAAAGTTAAGGTCCTCCTCTGCAAAATTCCTATGGTCCACTCAAAGGCGCAAGAATCTCTATCTTGATCGGTAGCTCAGCTGTACTCTACACATTTATGCGGTGTACCAAAGTATTAAATTCAAAGGATATATATAAATATATATTGAATTCTACACCTGTTGTTGAATATTTCTTCCTGTATGCGTATTGGTTAAGAGATTTGGGGCATATTTACTATGTGGTATAAGATTACATAGCAAAATATTAATATGGGATTGTGTTTATGACTATTGTTGAAATGAGTATTTAGTACATCATTTACTAGATGTGTTTATTGGTTGATAGTTTCATAGATAATTTTGTTTTTTGTTTACTTGTATGGACTATTATGTGCATTCTTTGGTTTATTTAGGTCATGTTTACTGCATTGTATTAGTCCAGATATCTAGGTTAATACGACATTGTCCAGTGTTTACTATCAATATGCTTGGCCCACTATAAATCATCGGGCCCGCTATTAACCCCCACAATTTCCGATACTATAATCTCGATTTTAGGGAACATGTTAGCAATATGTGGGCCCCACATCAATTTGGACTAAATTATTTTGCCTTAGTTGCCCCTCATACATGCATCGCAAATTCCGTTTCTGCCCCCGTTTTTTCATTTAATTACATGTTGTCTTAAATGTAGTATTAAATGTTGTGTCAGGGTTATGTGAACATTAATGCTACGAAATTATAACCAAGTTCCTTCATTCTCCTCACTCCATTCGAGCAGCTCTTTCCTCAAGTCTTGTTCTCTCCAGATTTCCTCTGTTCAAGTTGCGGAGATGGAGATCACTTGGGATTCTTTCTTCCTATATTTCTTCACTATCCAATCTGCAAGTTCTAACTCATCTTAATCTGATGTTTCAGTTTAAGGTTTGTTCTTCTTGACAGATGATGGAAGCATGAGGCAAGCCTTTACAGTGAGGGTGATAGGAGAGGTACTCTGAGAGAGATAGAGAGAGAGAGAGAGAGAGAGAGAGTTACTCAAGATATTGCTTAGCCTGGTAGGTTTTGCAAAATATCCGTGTTTATTACTCAACATGACCGATTTGATGTCATTTAATACCATGGGCAAAAACGTAATTGCAACTACAATATGGATTGCAGTGGACGATAGTAAATACCAGATTATTTGTGCTTTCGGATTATTGCCCATATAATTGATACAAAGTAAACACACGATAATATAATATAGTATTGGAAAGTGCTATAGTTGGTATGAGTCTACTATAATATGTCCTAATACAATATGTTGCGGTAAATATGGCCTTACTATTATGTCCATTAATAACACAAAATGTCAATTCAATTCACATGACCCAGTGCTAACATGGGATGCAAATTGGATTACTCTTGTGCTTTTGTCTTCCCTCTTGGAACTTGCAAGAGGGAAGAAAATACACACTTCAGTGAGGGGGGCGAACAAAAACAAAGAATGTAGAAGAGAAAAGTGGAAAATTTAATCAACAAATGTGTCAAGTACAATTAAAGCACCTAACATTTTAGATGGTAACTTGCACCAATATTAAGGGTAAAACAGACATACTCTTTGCAATAGCAAAGCTAAAAACGAAAACAGAAAACAATACCAATGAGGGTGGACCATAGGATTAGTCAAGGCCTCTTCGACCAAGACTAGTTAATGCCTAATTCGTGCATTAGTAATGGGCCTCACTTCTTGCTAGTAAACAAGATATTAGCAAGAATTATGGAGGATATTATGGCTAATCAAACATAGTAAACAAGCCCTTGGGAGCGACAACATAATCCAACACCAATTATTAAAACACGATTTTAGTTGGAAAGAACTGAATTTAGTAATTTCCAAACTAGGAACCAAAGAAAGAAAAGAGCAAAATATTTGTAATTTTGTTTCTTAATGTTTAGTCTCTTGTAGTTGGTGTATGTGGGGGTCTGTCTATCCGGCCCACTTCAATTACAGCTTCATTTACATCAAGAACAAAATTTAGATGTCAAGTCCAGTTAGCAGTGCAAGTAGAACAAACAACATAGATTCTCTTCTTTGCAGAAAGAGAGGAGGACAAGCTACATCTGCCTCACAATGTCAACTCCAGTTACACCTTAAATCTAGTACAAATTAGGTATGCTGTTCAAAGAATACAATTAGTCAGCTTTAGCAAATTCAACACATCTCCATAGGTAATATGAAGGACTAGATGATACCGGCGAATCAGGCATGGGAACCTACAGTTGCCAAGTGTTTGATGAATCAAATTGAATCGCATAGACAAATACATGATTGAGCAATGGCCAAAAGGAGTATACATTCGACATTCAGCTGCTCCAATGGTGTGATCAGGGAAAAACCAGAAGTTAGCCATGCGGCCGTCCCTTCAATTTTTGGCACTTTTATCATTCACTTAGTTTGCAGTTGCGTATGTATGGGTGGTCGTACTTTATGTACTTTGTCCAATATGGCTTGTACTTTGTCATTGCCAACTCCAGCCACGGCTTCATGTTCCCGTTGTAATGTATAACAGCTGCATTCTCGATTTCTGACCGATCAATGCTTGGATTGTAACCCAAACCCAGCACATGCCATGTCTTTTCAAGTGGATGTGTAAGCCCATAAAAGGTAATGAGACCTGGAGGTAATGTCCCGAGCTTCCACAGGACCCTGTCTTCATTCTAATAACACCACCAAAAAGAAAAGAAATAACAGAAACTTTAATATTTTTTCAGCTGAATAATCTTTATTTTTTTTCCAAGCCAAAAAGATAATATGAGCAACTTCTTCATGATGACAGTCAGAGCAAGGAACATACAAGTGTGGAACTAGCATCTAGGTATAGGCATATTTGAAATGAAAACATACCATGTTCTGCCATTTGTGGTATATCCCAGTAATATCCTGCTTCTTCCACTCTTTGAGATCGAAAATGTTCATACCATATGCCCAACCACAAGCGTTTGGATCAAAGTTTTTGGCAATATGTGGATTGGAAAAGTTTAGGTATTTATCGAATCGATGGAAGCTCTCGCCACAGGTTTCAACTGCACCATTTACTTTTCCATGGAGATCTACGGACCACAACCCAGTCAAGTCTTTCTGGACGACAATGTCGTCATCAAGGAAAAGAATTTTATCCAACTTTGGGTAAACCTGTGGGAGATAAAATCTTAGATGGTTGAGCATTGAAAGATACTTTGGGTTCCTGTATTTCAGGTTAGAAGAACCAGCAGAAAGTGTCGCAGGATGAGCAGCCTTGAAATAGTATTCTTTCATCGCAGCAGACTCCAACTGACGTAGAACAGGACAATAGGATGAGTTGAGCCACTTGAATTCATCAACATTTTCAACATGGATTGTACCTTTCCCAGGAGGGTTCAGGAGAAACCACATATTCATTGCGCCAAAGTTCAACTTATCAGTAACAAGATGGAAAACATGTTTCTCAGGGTCCTGCAAGTCATATCACGTGCCGTGTTCAGCAACAAAAGTATCACATGTAAAGACCTACATTGCATAAGTGGCTCAATCTGAAATGAATATCATGCCTCTAATGATGTTCACTAATAAAATGAAAACAATACAATAAAACATCAATACATATGTATGAGCACATGCAGTATTTACATAATGGTGTGTATTCATGCATATATATATATATATATATATATATATATTTCAGAATGCTAAAATCTAAGGATCTTATTTGTATGTATCTATGGAAAGCCTACTACCTCCTATCACATGCAATCATCTATGTCTAGCAAATTAATAATCATATCATTGAGGATCAGAATCATGGATCATATATGAACCCATCTGGGTGTGGATGTATCGGTGTTTGTGCACACATGTACATTTGTATGTGTAGTTTGGCTGTTTCTATACATGTATGTATGTAGACCAGGTGCGTAAAGATCACAATTCAAAACCATGAATATCTAGCCATCATACCAAATAGGCAAAAGGTCACATATATAATCAGCAAAATGCAAAAGCATGTACCAACACTATACTGTACGAATGAACTTCACTTGAAAATGCATTGTAACAATTGAAAAATTAAGAGGACAAAGGTCGACATAATTTTGCAGTTTGGGTTAATGGAAAAAGACAGACCAAAAGAATCATACCTTGGCATTCATAATGGTTGAGTTGACAACTACTGAAGCAGCAAGAACGTTATCAGAAAAGAGAGCGTAGTGGTAAAGATTTGGATTTTCCAGATTCTCACTCCGAGGGAACTTTCTTTTCTCTAGTGGAAGGAGGTAGTAGTCTATTGTTAAGCGCATGGCCAAACAGTGAAGCCCATTGGGAATTGTCTTTGCAGCTAGTTGGCTAAGAAATGTGCTCTGCTTTTTCAGACTCCTGACTTGCTCATCTGCAGATTGCAGCATGGCTCTTAGCTTCCCCGTGACCAGGTTGCAGTCATACAATTGCTCTTTAGCTTTAGACAGAACTTGACCCATCAATTTAATCTTTTCTGGTGCACTGTCATAAATATGTTTCATGTTTTTAACAGTCTACTTATAGAACGAGTTAGAAATCAGCAGATTCACAAGGATTATTCGTACATTCATTACCTGTGATGTAAATCAGCATCAGCAGTTGCCTCTCCCAATGAACGCTGGCTTTCTTTCAGTCGGTTCTGTAACTCATTGACCAAATCAAGCTTGTTTTTCATCCTTGCAAGACTTACATACACCCTTGCCATTATCATTTGATCTCGTATCAAGCGTACGGTTGAATCAGAATTTTCATTCTCATTTTCTTTCCTCCAAATACTATACTTCCCCAAAACTGCAGAGTCAACTGATTTAGAGTGTTCAATAGCTGCATTCTCAAGCTTCAGAGTCACTTCATCATCTTGCTTTACCAAATCAGCAGCACGCTTTTCACGTCTTTTTTCTCTCAACCGCTGCAGAGTGATTGCATTAGTAAATGCTATAGCTCGTATAGATCCAAGGAATAGAACAGGACATTGGGAGATAGGAATTACAGTTTAAAGACAGTAGTTTTTCATATTCTCATCACCAAAAATATCCAATAGTACAAACACAATGCATCAATGAGATTATAGTGGAATGATCCTGGTACTTACCCTTCTAGCCACTTTAGCTGGTGGCTCAAGAAATACAGAACGGTCCTCTGCCAAAAATGAATATACTAGTCAAAACATTTATATTCAAATGAACAAAATCAAGTATGCAACTAAAGAATTTCCAGAAAGACATTACCATTTGAAGTATCCTCCTTGATTCCAGATGTTTCTTGCTTCGTCTTCGAGGCTACTTCAGTGGGCTTAAAATTACCAAAAGGGGAATAAAAGAGTCAGGAAGTTTAATCTGATAATGCAGTTTTTTACTGGCAGAAAGTAACATTAGATACATTCTTATACCCATGCTGACCTCAGCAGATGCGTTGTTGTCAGCAGCAGTTTCATGCCCAACAGATTTCCAAGATGCAGACAAATTATTTTTCCGGAAAAAATCGACACTTAAAGGCCCCAAATCATCTGTACTGGCACTAATGACATCAATGACCTAAAAGAATACTCAAATTAGTCAAAACCCACAATAACAACTAGGAAAGCATATTACTAACATTTCAACATGTGCTCGTCAATTGAAACCTTACCTCCTTAGACAATATAGGTTTAAGATGATGTAAGGCCAACCTCTCTCTCCAATTTAGATCCTGTAAGCAGTAGTTTCTTATAATGCTGTATAACACATCAAAAACTATAGTGGAAATGAAGCATGTACTTGAGAGGCATACCTGTGTGCTAGAAGCAAATGATGATTCATTTTGACCTGCAGAAATAGAATTTCACATTTATAAGTGACGCTGTGGGAGAAAATTAATATCAAAGTGAGGAATAAATATAACCATGCACACACACACATAGTAACAGAAAGTGCCGAGACAGTTGACATATTGCCTATTACCAGATGAGAAACAGAGGAAAGAAAACTCAAATGCCTAAAAGGATCAAATTAAACGAAGAAGTCCTCATTAGCGGTAGCTTTGTTTTCACTTGAAGAAGTGAAACTCGGCACAAATGCCAACGGCGATGTTCTAATGAATGGTTTGCCAATTGTATAATAGGATTGAATTACCATTTCCTTATTCTTTGTCTAAAAGTGAGTCTAATTTGATCTGTCATTAGTCCTAAAATCCATCATCCCAATCCCCCAAAATTCACCTTGAAGATTTCAAGCGAGACGGCTCATGTTTGCGTAACAGTGACTGAAGCAAAACTACTGTCCCATTTTTCTACTCAATCCAAAGTTTTGATGCATCAACCAACCAAAATGAAAACCAGACAATTTCTACCTCGTTTATGGGATCCGGGTTTAGTTTTATTGACTCTTGAAGAGCCATTTCCCACTTTCATCTCCAATACAATACAACAATTGGAGTATGTCTATAGAGACCATTTTGGATGTACACATCACTGCTTTAAATCCATAAACAGTGAACCCACTGAAAATGAAAGCAACCATCCACGGAACATATAAGCTCCTTTTCCACTCATTTCTATTCTACCCCAGTATATCTACTCATTATAGAGGGATATGAAACTTCCCCAGATTTCATCACCCCCCCAATTGTCAACTAATTATAGAAATTCAGGTTTAAGAAACCACTTCTAAAGTTCTTACAAAACCCAACTCCACAGTTACAATCTATCAACTTGGTTCATAATTAAACCAATCCGTCGTCAGTTACAATTAATTGACAACTATTTCAGTTGCATCACATTACATCATTCCCCGCTAGTGCTTGGTCCTCCCAATAAACCAAAGTAAAAAACCTAAAATCTCAATTCCCAACTGAAAAGCACCCGAAAGCAATAAATGAACAACAGAAAACTTTCAAAAATCAATTTACAGAGAAACTGACCCAAGAAAGCAGCGGTAAAGAGGCCGCGGCCGAGGAATAAAAAGGAGAAAGCGATGAACGAGAAGAAGAAGAGCAGGAGAGCAATGTGGACGCGAGATCCAATGGCTTTTACTCCTCCGAGCGGCAGCGGCAGGTGATAATCCCCTCTTAATCGCCATGCCCTGTCATAGACCTTCAAAGAATTCACAAGTTGAAGCGATGAATCATGCATACATTGATAGAATACAAACTCGAGAGAGAGGAAATGGTGACTTACTGAAGGAGATCTTGGATTATGGCTCAAGCTAGATGATTAAAGCTCATAATTGAGTGGGGACTATGAAAATGCGGATGTATTATTATTGTTTTTGCCTCTTTCGGATACAGAAAATGTAGATTGTATACACAAACAAACACACACACACACACACGGAGAATAGATGTGCGAGCGGGTATGTACGTCGATCTAGTGTGTTCTTGTGTGAGAGAGATTGGGGGGATTGGATTGAGACTTGAGAGTCCTTGAGACAAATGATTTTCCGATTTTAGAGAGGGATCTGGAAATTCGGGTTCGGGTCATTCATCACTCGCTCCGTGTAAGTAACCATTTTCATATCTTGATTTACTTCATACGGCGTCGTTTGAATTGAACTTGGAGGAGTGAAGTAGTCAACTAATTACTTTTTGGAGATTTTTTTTTTAAAAGAAAAATGGATACCACGAACAGTAATTTCTAATAATTAAGCAGCTGATAGATAGAAGAATTTGAAAACGCTGTGGGTTCGAACCTATGAATATAGATATATGTCTATTTTATAGTAATTTTTTTTATTCCGTTTGGATGTATTTATTAATTTAAAAATTATTCATGTATTAAATCAGGTTTAAGATTTAAATATATATGTGGTAAGAATCGCATCATATAAAAAAAATTAGAAATGAATTAATGAAATGACATCAATAACTCAGTAGATGGATTTTAATTATCATGGCAATTAAGAGGACGGTGTGGCTGATTCATCAATTTTTAAACAACTACCGTCCCACATTGTATGATTACCACACCACGCCTTATGACGTGAATTAGGGAATAATTGAGCAAAGTGAGTTGAGGTAGTGAAGTTGGTATAACAGCCTTCACCTCTCACACATCACATGAAAATGAAATGCCACCTGAGTAAATATAGTTGACATCACCACCATTTTTAAATAAATGTATTTAAAAAAATTTATAATTTTATAGAACATTATTTTTTTTAAAAAAAATCTTATAATTTCATACATCTTAGAAAATATTAAATTTATAAAATATTCATAATAACAAATTTATAAAGAAACTCCTAATTATTATTATGAGTTTTTCTTGTTAAAGAGCTTAAAAGCTGCTAACATTTTATTTTAGGAGCTTATAATCTCTTTTTCTACAAAATTAACCAAAAAATTTGCGGCAAAAGCTCTCCCGAGAACCTGAGAACCTTTATCACTATTTTGGTTCTTTATAGTCACATATCCATCAGAAACGTAGTAGCAGCTTTCATCCATTTTGCAGAATTTCTGGAGAACAACTGACTATATAGCTCTTTCAACACCATGAGACTACTAATAATACGGCAAAATTTTCCTTTTTCAATCACTACAAGTTCTTATATAACACTGGGGAGCCACGGTAACAACTTAGTAGTTCCAGATGAAGAGAGATATATTTAGGAAAGACGAGGCAACTTCCATACACTACCAGCGGATGCAGTACAACTAGAAAATACAAACACACCAAATCATCCCGAGGAGCTACTCCAAACAATCATTAGCATACAGAAGTGGATTTTCGTAGATTTCACCACTCGGTTGAAGATCATATTGTGAAAATGACATTTTAAACTCACTACATGTATGCAATGAATCAAACGAGGTCAAGAGCAGCGTCGGTTACTGGGTTAGAATTGCCACATCCAAGTAATCACCTATCTGCATATGCAAGGAACAAGTCAACATGCGATTTGCCAGAGTAATAATTGTGCAGGCACAAGTGTGAAGGAAAACAGTGATACCTGAAAGCTAAGGTCGCCCAAGGCTTTGCTTCCACTGTCAGGCCGCCTCCCATTCGGGTAAGAAAAGGTTCTCCCCACCTTCAAAAGACAACGGAGAATAAGCTAGATCAGAATATCATATAATTGCGTTTGCATCTGTCTGAAGTCCAGGCTGATACATTGGTCCAAACAAGACATGACATCTAACAGAAAGATATAACTGGATTCCAGATACTACAAATATGAAACAAATATGCTGCACAAGTGCATGTAGCTACACAGCTCACCTCTCTAACCACAAAACGACCACGTTTATCAGGATAGACAAAAGCAAAGGACAGGATAGCATCTCTTCTTCTCGCTTCTGGAGCTACCTCTTTAACCTGAAAAACAAACAAAAAAAAAACGATACGAACATATAAAAATATAGAGGATGGGTGTTTAAGCAGCAGCTCTGATTCATCTTAACAACTTATTTAACACTTCAGCAGCCAGTCGAATTTGCTAATGAGTGCTGATCGAATGAGCATTCCCATAAAAACAAATGTGTGAACTAACAAATTTCTGCTGGATGTACTAAACCACTGGTATTCAGCAAAATGGTTAGAGAATGAAGCGCTCATTGACAGTCACCAAGAAGCTGATGATAGTACATTACGACCCAAGTTGCTACCTAAAAGAATTCTTACTCATCCACAGCTCCTTTCCCTACCCCTAAAGAGGAATTAGAAAAACAATGCAAGCATATATGCATGCATCTTAGAGAAGTACAGGGCGAAGAAATGAAATAAAGTAGATGACCAAGCAACTCATCGTACCAGATCAGTTAATTCACGCAAAGTTGCATCCATCCATGTATAAATTTGAACTTCATCTTTGGGTTCCTTGCCTCTCACTGCAAAATCTTCATCAGAATGATGGCCTCCAACCTGTCAAAAGATTCAAAGAAATCTAAGCTTAAATCTATTCATGGAAATTATGTAACTGTTTTCTCAAAATTGGAAGACATACCTTGGTGAATACGCGAAGCAACAATGGACAAGTCTGTGAAACAATGAGCAACAAACCGAGAGAACACAAAAATAAGTATTATACCATCAATAAGAGCAGTGTATAAGGCCAATATTGTTTCAAGAAGTTGAAAGGAAAAAATAGAAGTTCCCCATGACTTCACAAAGACTATACCCAAAACATTAAGAGCGTTCCAAACCTCTGTATTCATAGTACACTACATAAACACAAAAGCATTTTTCAGAAGTGATATATATCTTTGTAATTTAGAATGCAACCATCTCAACCAGTAAGTTACTTACGAGACCATTAATTGACAACTTTGCCCTTCTTAAGTTGTGTAGCTAGTAAGCCTTCACAAAAAAAGGATATTATATTGTCCTTCAGTTCACAAGCAATGAGAACTTCTGCAAAAATAAAAATCTACTATATACACCCATGTAAAAGAATAAAAAGACAGTCTGCTAGTTATTCTTGTCATAGTATTGGAAACAGGCATCACGCTTACTCCTGGTACGCCTAAAGCACTGCAATTAGTTAATCCTTCTGCTGGTTGGTTTAATTACCATAACCTAGCCCCATTATTGGCTGATACCAAGATGTAGAACCCATGTCGGCCGACCACTTTAGCAGGCTACTAGGCCTTGGCCTCTATATTGGGCAGGAAATCAAGTACATGTATCTTTACTGACAGAATAAATTATCGAAATGGGCAATCATTTAACCTTTAAACTAAGAACTTCCTCGATGCATTACAGATCCTTTGTGTCACAAATAAATAAGGCAATTGGTATCCTTCCCAAAATCCCGCTCTTCCAGAAAAGATTGGATCATGCATAAGATTTGTCCCATTACTCTTTTCTTCCATATGAGCTGAGTTCTCAGAATTATCCATATGAGCTGAGTTCTCAGAATTATGGGCAACCCTCTTGACCTCTTCTCAATATGAGCTTTTAAAGTCCAACAACAGATGTGATGGATGACTTTTTAGTAAGGGAAAGAAAGCTCTGAGTGTAATTGTTCTCTGTAATCGGCTTTTGCCAATAATCTGAAAATTGAGAAACAAGCTGCTAGTTATTCTTGTCACAGAAACCAATGAATCATGGCTCCAAGATAGCCACCACGTCTGACGTAGTACTCAGAGCTGCAAGTGGTAGACCGAGAACACCTCCTCCTTTGCTTCCAGTCATTTAATACAGAAATTGAGTTAGTTCATTCCTGAATGTCCAACTTTAAGAGCCTCCTCTCACATGTTTTTAGAATCCATATCTTAACCCCGAAAGCAAACTTGCCCCAAGTTTATAATTATGGAAATCGCTAAAGTGCGAATGAAATTATTTCAATATCTCAATTGGAAATGCACAACTAGCATTCTTTCTCGTCAAGAAATTACATATTAAAATTTCAGACGCATTTCCAAATAGTCAAATATATTGTCTAAACCCTAAACCCTAACACGCGGAAGTCCAAACGCTCCTAAACAGGAATATCTAACACATTAACAATTTGAGTTCAAAAGGCCGAAATGGAGAACCAATCAACACTTCACCTCAACTCCCCAGATAGATTCATAAGCGACACAGAAACACGAGAGAATCAAAATAACATATACATACAGAGAGAGCGCGAGAGAGAGGCAGGGAGAGAACCTTCTCGCGGTCGACAGGTTCAAGGCGAGGGACGGCGGGCTTGGCGGGGGGAGGCGGTGGCGGACCCCTTCCAGGCGGAGGCATTTGTCTTCCTGGTCTTCTCTGCCCTTCAGCCATCACTCAGTCTGTGTTTGTCTTCAACTCTGCTCGCAGTTTATTTGTGAGATTCATTTGATTGTAACAAAGCCCATTTTTAGAAGGCCTTATCCACGAAAGTTGGACCAGGCCATCTGTGACGTGGGCCTAGAGTGTTTGCAGTAAATTCTACTTTTGTATGTCAATAAATTGTAAAGAAAAATCACAAATTAAACAGTAATAAAAGTTTATACGGATTAAATGCCTCAAGGCCTCCACTTCTAGCAATGTGTATTTTCAAGAACACGTTCGTGAAATTTTGATTAAAGTAGACTATAGTTCACGTCACAACTTAGTGTCATATGAAACAAGACCATGTACTCGTCTCAAGTCCATAAACTAAAGGATTGATGATGTTGGAAAGCATCTCACATCAATAGTAAAAAGCTTGTGCAGCCTATAAGTCCTAAAGCTTCATCCCCTTGTCATAGTGCATTTTTAAGGATAACACATTATACTTTGGCTTTGCATTATGAGATACTAATTGCATCATATTCCACGTTGAACGAGGGCCTCTAAATGCTACAAAACTCTCGCATGGGGGTTGATGATGTTGCACGTGATCTCTTTTTAAAAACAAATTCATGAGACTCAAGAAGCAAACAAAATCTTACGCCAGGGGATATCCATCACATTGCATGCTCAATTTGGACGAGGTGTCATATGTGTTGGATAACTTGCACATATATATTTTTTGTCCCACATGAAAAGTTTAATCAAGTTTTAAGTGCCTAAGAAGGGATTATCCAACTTAAAGTTTAAAATGAAAATTGGAAAGGATAATTAAGAAAATGAGGGAATTTATATATATATATATATATATAATATAAATTCACTCGGCAGTTGGCACGTGCACGTTTATCTGGCAAAATGAAATAATATTATTTTTTCAAAAATTATGTTTTATAATTTTTTATTCTCTTATAAAAAGTTACAAATAATAAATAGCATTTTGCTGATGGAAGATGTCTTTTTTGGGGGGAAAAAATTAAAGTTGCAACTTTAAAGTTGTTTTGTAGAAGCATCTGATCAGAAAAAATGTGTTTTCTGTAAGGTTGCAACTTTGAATTAAAGGGGTATAATTGAATAAATGCATATTTTCTAAAATGATATTTAAATATCATATATAGATGAAATTAAGTGTCAGAATATATACTTCAATATTCATAAATTCTTTCACTTCATATTTTAGTTTTCGAGTTGTTCTTAAAAGGAGACTTTCGAAATTATTATCTGGCAACCCTCGGTTGATTTTATCATATCTTATAAGTGAATTTGCTTAACCCAATAACAATCATATATGGGAGGCAAATTTCACTTTAAGATTATGAAATCACGTTTCAAAATATTTTCAAAATTCATACATTACTAACAATATATTGCATCTCGATTGTGGGGTCCATGATACTACCGCATGATGTCTTTTCAAAGTCAAACTTGTGATACCCATCAAAATAGACAAGGCCACACCTAATGAGGTATTGATCGCATTGCATGCCGCATTGAATGGGGTCGCGTGTCTTCCCCTAGCCCCTTGTTTAGGAGGTTGATAATGTTGACACGTATTTTATATTTGTTATAAATTAAAACTTTGTGTGATTAAAAGCTTTACGGCCCCATCTCCTAGTGAAACATTTTGTAGGACAAAATCGTAAAACTAAAAAATCAAAGAAAACGATTCCTTGCGCCATGGGACTAAATTACGTTGAATGATCAAATTCTTTTGAAGAAAGTTAGTCTTATAGATCAAAATTTAACTTTTAAAATTGCTTCAATAACATAAAGAATATAGCTTCTATTGATAAAAGATTATCGTGATTTAGATTATGTTGGCACGTGGTGCCATTTTAAAGACAAATTTGTGAGGTTGGACCAGAATACATTTCCTTTTACAACAATTTATTACTTTAGCATGTGCTATTTTATATATTAGTAATTGACGCGTTCTATGTGTGTGCAATTTTTATAAATATTTTTTAAAATAAAATATTTATAATTTTTTATTATCTAATAAAATATATACAAAACAATGAGTTAATATTAAATTTATAAAAATATTGTGACAAAAAAGATGAATGAAAATATTAAAAAATATATGGGAGAGTGAGAATTTAGATAAAAAATAATGGGGGGAGTGGAAAGTAAAATTAAAAAAATAAATAAATATAAAACAAAAAAATAGACCAAAAATGGGAGAGACACCAAAGAGGTGTTCTCCCTAAATATATAGTATAGATAATTGAAGAAACATCCGAAGTTTTGTAGTTTCTTTGTTAAAAATGAAAATCGTTACACGTGCACATTAAAAATTGTTTGTTTTTTTTTTTTTATTTATTGCTTGCTCTCTTTACTTGAAATATAATGACTTGTTAAAACTAAAACCATATATCTTTTTCTAGTGTAATATATACATTACTTAGAATGGCATATTTGAAAATTTTAATATCAAAATTTCAACAATATTACTGTCAACACTGGTCCACATCGATTGCATATGAAGAATTTAAGTAATTTGCAAATTTGAAAACCCAATTTCTTAACGAGAATCCTTTTTCTGAAGAAATACATGAGACTCAAACACAAAGGACAATAACTAGGACTTTGATGCGGTATTGTCCATCAGAATAAGATCGTATGCCTGTTCCAAACTTCTGATTTGGGGGTTAATAATGTTAGTAGACATGTACATCCATTGTATGAGAAGAATTTGAGTTATTATAAATCCCAATGGCTCGTCTTCTTAACGAGTCCATTTCCAAAGACAAAAGTTCATAAAATTCCGTATAAAAAAAAAAAAAAAAAGAGTATCTTTTAAGATAGGACACTAATCACATCACAACTTGCATTAAATATAGGGTAAATTATAACAAGCTCCTTGAAATTTGGTAAAATTATAAATATTTCTTTGTTGTTTCATAAATTATCAATGCCTCCCTAATTTTGATGACCATCCAACAATTAGCCAAATGCATTGGTATCTATAGATTTCCATCCATTTTTATGGTAAATTGACCAAATGTCTTCATGAACTATAAACTATAAACTATAATTTTACTTGATTTTTTTAAAAATTTTCCAAATTATTTATAAGGACTAAGTGGACTTTTTTTTTTAAATTATTTTTTTAAAATTTTTCTTTCCACCTCATTTGATCTTGTTATAATTTTCAGAATTTTTTTTCAAAAAAACAAATACAATAGAGGTAATGTTGATAATTCTAAATTACATCAAAAAATTACATAATTTGTTCAAATATTAGGGAGTATCAAAAAAATTTAAAAAAAATGAAAGAATATTTATAATTATGTTAAATTTAAAAAACTCAACGTAATTTACCTTAAATATATTCAAGTGCTAAAATACAATCAATTTAGGCTCATTTCTATTTCCTACGAAATTAGTAAAAGATTGTATAGAAATGAGAGCAGAAGACATCCAAATCCTCCTCCACCACAATGAATGAAGATGGCTTCGCGTCCCGGTGCTATACTTACAACCCCCGCCGACCAAATTTACAACGTTTGACTTTTTCTTCTCCATAGTATAACCGCCAAAAGGCCCAAAATTCTATGATTAAATTTAGTTTTGTTTTTCGAGTGTTTTGATTTGTGAAGATAAAAAAAAATAAAAATAAATAAATAACTGTGTGATGGAAATGTGGTGTATGTTTGAGTTTGTTTTTTAGGCACCTTTATTTCTTAGGTATGAATTAAGTGTGGATTGACTAAAATATGATTAAAAGTGTGATAAGAGCAAGTAAAATTGTTTAGTATTTTATTTACTTGAATATTGAGAAGTAGGATTAAATCATTATTCATCTTGACTTTTGTGTATGTGAATAGTATTTTTGCATGTGTTGTCACATTACTAAAATTTTTCTCCATGTGTTGTCACATCATGACTAATTTTTTGGATGTAATAAAATCAAAATCGAAGGGCAAAGTGGGTATAAAAAGAAAAAAAATGAGGACACAAACGGAAATGAAAAATTAATCAAAAGAAGTGGGTCATGGTGATAAAATAATTTGAGGGTGGAGAAGTGGATTTTAATCCTGCAATTATCACCCCAACATACGGGCCTCCTTCACTAATCACGGGCTGGACTAAGAAAAAGTAAACATATTACTTGCAAGGATTAGCCATGATATTTTAAAGAGGCCTTAAAGATAGTTTAAACTACTGTAAAAATAGGTGTTGTATGTGATGTCGCTTGCGACTTGATCGGTGCCCCGTTACGAGAGGTATTGTCCGCTTTGGCTCTGCATGAACATCGCGGTTTTGCTCTGGAAAGGAGTCTTGCTAGGGAGAAAAGGCATTGGGGCTTATAAGCCACTCAAGCTACTCGTTTGCAACCGATGTGAGGCGCTTGCTACATCATCAATATGTATTATATTATATATTAGGAGATAAAAAATACTGTTCATTATTAAATCATATTTTTTTTTTATAAATATATATATGTAATATTAATATTTATTTATTTATTGGTGTATAAAATTATATAATATATTATTTGTATATGTTTATATGAAAAATAATATTTTTTAAAAATTGAGTCAAAATCACTCAAAACATCCAATAAAAATATTTTCGGAATAAGCTATATCTAATTTTATTTTCATCCCATTTAAAAAATGGGTCAAAAATAAAACCAAATATAATGAATCAGATTCCCACAATTCGTTGACCATTCAATCCACGCGGAACATTCCAGAAATGTCAATAACATCCATCCCGCTATACGTCAGCAGAAGCCCTTCGCGAGACAGTAATGTGACGTCATCACTTACCTAGATTCTCTGTGCTGGCAGATTCGTAATTTACGTCAAATAGCGACACATTTCGGTAAATGCGCACCGCCTCACGGCCTATATAAAGGCCCGCTTCGTGCTGTACCATGCTTACAGCAAACGCACAGCTTTTGGCTCTAAAAGGCAGAAATATATTTTGAATTCGGAGTTTTTGGGTGGAGAAATGGCTTCCGAGGAGGGACAAGTGATCAGCTGCCACTCCGTCGATGAGTGGAAGCAGCATTTCCAGAAGGGCGTCGAGTCTAAGAAACTGGTGAGTAGTTTAGTAAATTGGTTTTGGTTTTGAATCTGTTGACTTTTTACAATTAGTCTGCTGTAATTGTGTGTTTTAGGGTTTTGACCGGCTTATTGTTTATCGCTTTTTGTTGATTTGTTTTGTATCTCTGTTCGGTTTGGATGATGAGATTCTTATGTTAGAAGAATGGATGGAATTTTCCAGTTGTTCTTGAAGTGTGGAGTAGTGTGAGTTTGGACTTTTCTGAAGTGCAAGGGGAGCTTTTGTAGCTCTAAATGTGCAAAATTGGGAGTAATTTAGGGAAATTTGAGGTTTGATTAACTGTTTAGAACTATGATCATATCCTTAGAAGCCGAAAGTTAGCTCCATGGGGCAAGGATGTGTTGTCTTTGTGTTCTTGCTAGTTGTCTTCCTAAGGTGTAAGGAGGTTTGTTGTGGAATATATGTTAGAATGCAGTGGCTTTATTTCTCAGTTACACTTAACCACGTTTATTGATAATGAAAGAAAGTTTGCAAGAAATGAGTAATCTGTTCATCAACATTTCATTCCAATTGATGTGAAGAGATTGACAATTCTTCTGATGGGGTATTCTAGCAATCTCCAATTATAATCTTAGGCCATCCTCGTGTCTTTATGCCAAGAAACAGTTAAAAGCTATCGGTTGTCGGAAAAAGCAAGAATTCTGTGATTTATGTTGTTAATTGTCCCCTTTGCCTTTTGTTTTATGTATCTTAAGCAAAATTTTATCATCAGGTGGTGGTAGATTTCACAGCATCGTGGTGCGGCCCATGTCGCTTCATCGCCCCCATTTTGGTTGAGATTGCCAAGAAGACACCCCATGTTATTTTCCTCAAGGTTGATGTAGACGAACTCAAGGTATATAATATCTAACATTCTTGGGCCGGTCCGCCATCATTCCTTCTTCCATCAAGTTTTGTTGATGCATTTTGAGATCGCCGAGTTGAATGCATAAACAGTGCACTGATTTCATGTCATTCTGTGTAGACTGTTGCCCAGGAATTCGAAGTTGAGGCTATGCCAACTTTCTTGTTCATCAAAGAAGGGAAGGTGGTGGACAAGGTTGTGGGTGCAAGAAAGGAAGAGTTACAGGAGAAAGTTGACAAACATGGTGTCCTTACTGCTTGAGGTTGCTGAAGACACAGTTATGTATTCTGCTGGTGCTTGTAATAACAACATTAAGCCTTCTGTCTCTAATTAGGCTTTGTATTAGGATGTAAGCCCACTTTTATATGGAGGGTCTCTGTTAATGTATTGAAGAATTTTAAGTATTTTCGACTGCTGCGGAACATTTAGAGGGTGTTTGGCTGAGCTTAAAAGCTCGAATAAATATTTTATAAGATGTTTGAGAGATTTTATGATATTTGATATCGTTTGGCAATTTTTTCTAAAAGAAATTATAAGATATGAGAATAAGATGTTTTTGATTTTATAAATTCTTTTAGAAAAAGTTAACTTTACTGAATATTTTTTATAAGATCTTATAAGTTCGGGTAAAATTTATTTTGGTCCCTAACTTTTGAATTCAACTTCAAATTACTCCTTGATTTTTCAAAATATTTTAAATCAATCCTTCTGATGAGATTTCCTGCATGATTTCCGGCCAAAAAAAGTGATTTCTCCTTTTTACTCTTATAAAGATTTACTTTTAAAGATTTACCTTTTTAATATAGATTTATTTTAGTCCCCTGCTTATCAACTCCAATTGCAATTTGATCCCTGGCATGCAAATTAGAAAAATATTGCAATTAATTGAAAGAATTTACCTTTGGGAATTTTTTTCATGAAATAGTAGTTGGCGAACCATACCAAATCATACCAACTAGCAAAAATCATATCAAATTTCCTCTCAAACGCTAAATATACTTATATATTAAACTAGCAAAATGTTTAATAATTCAACATAACTTGATAATACTATTGACAAAATACTAATAATTCACACCATTCACACTCTAAACTTGATCACATGATCAAGATAATTAAATCCATCAAGTTTCTTCTCCTGTGCAAAAAATGTTGCTTGACTTGATTGAGTACCTATTATTATTCAACATGAACATATTCAATATACCAATTTATTTAATTAGTAACTTAGAATCAATAAGCACATATATATTTACCTTACAAAAAATAAATTTCTTCCTCCATGCAAAAACCACATCTTTTGAGCATAAGAGCTCCTAAAGAATGAAATAGACATATTTAATAATTTAGATAATTTAGTAACTTAAACCTAAATTAGTAAGTCACACACATACTTACCTTTACAAAAAATAATTTTCTTCCTTCATGCAAACACCACATCTTCTGGACATAAGAGCTCCTAAAGAATGAAATAGACATATTTAAATAATTTAGATAATTTATTAACTTAAAACTAAATAAGCACATACATATATTTACCTTTGACAAAATAATTTAATTGATCCTTGATTGAGAGCTTGTACCATTGTCTACATTGGAAACCTGAGTGCTACTAACCTAAAAGTTCAAGAAAGAGTGAAATTAAAATGAATACAACAAAGTTAATCTTAAAAAATAAATTACAATAAATAGTACCTGTGAACCTCTCATCTAGCAAGTCCTTTTGTTATGACCAACTTCATTACAAACTTTGCAAGTGATATGAATTTGCCTTTTATGTCCTTTTGGAGGCTCATTTGGCTCCCTTCTTCGCTTAGTTTGCAATCTACCTTGTTTGAACACTTTGTTTTTTCTCTTAAGTGTTGGAGGCTTCAAAGGAGGAATTTGATTATTCTCTGGCCATCTAGATTCATCAGGAACAACATTGATCATACCACTATATATCCTCAAGTATGCCTCTGTACTCAAGTATGGATGCACATACTGCAATGGATCGTATCTCATGTACAAGATACAACTCATGGCATGCTTACAAGGCACCCCACAGACTTGCCGCTCCCTACATTGACATGTTTTCTCATCAATATTAACAATGTATTTTCTATCATCATATACTTCAAACAAGAACTCAGAAGCAGGCATTGCTAACAATTTCCTCCCTTTTCTTTGATTTTTCTCCACTTTTGCATTACAATTTGGATTAGTAATATCAAGGCCATCACATTTCAACTTCACAAAAGCTCCTGTGTTTGATTCTTTAAGTGCAGCAATATATTTGGGAATATTAGCATAGCTCTGCTCATGATCTCCTGAGGCTATCCGCATTGCAATTTTTCTTGCCTTGAAAAGTTTACTAGAACTTGCATGAACCCCAAATTTTGCTCTTAAAGCCGAGTCAAGATCCTCCACCGATTTTTCTAGATTGTTTTTGTATTCTTCTTTAAACTCATGGTAGTTGTTGCTCCATTACCTTTCAGATTTCTAACACAAGTGTGGACTCCATTTATGTTTTTAATCTTGAATGTCACACCATCAGCATAAGTGGATGCATGCAATCTCCATGAACAATTTTCATTATTACACACAACAGTAACTCTAACTTTATCATTTTTCAGCTTCTTTAATCTGATTCCCTCTTGGACTGTATATCTAACAAGGATGTCCTTAAAATGTTGTACATTATCAAATATCATCGCCTATTTCAATACAATAATTTGCTTCCCACTGTTATCATGACTATACTCAAAGTATTCTCCTTCCATCTTTTCACTTAAAATTGCAATTGGATTCTTAACTTGCAAATC
Organism: Sesamum alatum; assembly: GCA_034509735.1. Lineage (NCBI taxonomy): Eukaryota > Viridiplantae > Streptophyta > Magnoliopsida > Lamiales > Pedaliaceae > Sesamum > Sesamum alatum. Next base: position 32,861,156 of record JACGWO010000004.1, read on the forward strand.
ATGATCACTTTCATAAAGAAATTGGTCCTTGTCAGAGGTGTAATCACTCCAATTGTTTTCATTGTCCTCATCTTCATCATCTGCATTAATTCCCTCAAATTCAGAATCACTCCACTCAACAATTTCTTCTACTTCAATGTTTTCTTCTTCACCTGACTCATTTTCCTCCATTATTGTTGATGGAATTAAGTTTTCTTGAACTTCTGTAATGGAGTGGGACTTGGTTATGTGAAAATTCACACAAATATTCTCCAGTCCAAAAGAAAGATATATTGCAATAAATTTTGAATATTTTCATCAGTTTTAATTGCAACTGCATGCCCTATGTCAGGCATTAATCCTTCTACTATAACCATCTCACTCAACCACTCTGTTCTATTACCAATTGTAGCCCCACATACATCATTTAGCAGAGATAAATAGCCATAATTAATACTGTCCAAATTTTGTACTATAGTTTTGTCCCCCCAAAAAGCTAACTTCCAAGTTAAATCTCATCTAGAAAGCAACAACAAAATAGAATATATCAGAATAAATTTAAAACACATCTAAAATGGAAGAAAAATTTATCAATATAAAACACATTTAGTTAGGTAATACAACAAAATTAAAATAAATAATATTCTCCTTGTCGTCTAAGATGTATTAACAATTGGGTAAAATTCATTGAAATGTGTAAACAATCACATGTAAATAAAAGTAAATTAATACTTGTTGCATATGAAGGGAAAATAAACTCCATTACAGACACCTTGCTCAACAATTTTGTCTCTGTCTCACAATTGTTAATATTCTCCTTTGTCATAAGTTTTGTCTCCATTACACACACATTGTCCAACACTTCACAGACACCATAAAACTCATTTCCTCCATGAAAATCATGAAAATAGGAGATGGGTTTGTAAGGAATGATTCTAATCGTCTTCTTTATTTTAGTATGTTATCATAGTGACATCGATAACCCAACAATGCTTGATTTTTGGGGGGAAAAAAAAGAGAGAGAGAGGGAGGGAACATACCTGGAGTTGAAAACAAAGAAGAAAAGGGGAAGAACAATTTGTCCTTCTTTTCTTGAGTTTTGACCTCTTCTTTTTTTACCCTAATTATTTCTTACTGATCAGTGAAAAAGAGGGTTAAATTGTGTGAACTTTTTTATTTTTTTTTAATTTTATTATTAGTATTGCAAAATTACTAATGTAACCTTTTCTTGGTCAGAATGATTGCCGAAAAATCTAACCGAGGGATTTATTTTAAAATGTTTTGAAAAGTCAGGGACTAATTTGAAGTTGAATCCAAAAGTCAGGGACCAAAATAAATTTTACCCTTATAAGTTCTAATAATTAATAAAATAAAATAATTTTATTATTTCCTATATTCCAACTTTATCCTTAATACAATACATATTTTTTTGACAATAAAAGATTTTTTTTTTCTCTCCAGCATGCATATTAGTTACGTCTCTCTCTTCCTCTCTCAATATATAGATATATATATGTATATATGCAATTTTATGTATGATTTTTTTTATCAATTTTATATGACTATGACATTAATTATGTAATTAATATTAATTTTCAATTATTATAATTATAAAAAATATTATTGATATTATATTTACTAAAAAAGATAGAGTGTCCAGACATTATCAATTATAATGTGATTAAAGATACTCATTGAAATTAACAAATATATATATATATATATATATATATCGATTATACATTTATGTTAATATTTGATCGCATGAATATTAATATTATTTCGATGCAAAAATTTAGAGATAACAATTTGTCAATTTTTTATTTTTATAAAAAGAAAGTATTTATTAAATTTTTATTTGGAGTTAAGTTATAACGTGTACTATTTATGAGAGTATTTTAAAAATACTTAAATATAACATATGTCAGAAATAGTAATTTATTTGATTCTAATTGTATCATGTCTTTTTTGATTATTTTACCAATAAAAAGACCTAATTATGCCGAACATCCCAAAATTTTATAAGGTGTGAAAACATTTTATACCCTCATTAATCATTATGCCAAACACCCGGAAATTTCTGTATTTTTGTATATGCAGTCCCTTTGCAAAGTTTCCTTTTGTTATTTTGTAAATGAAAATTTCATTTTTGATAGAAGTACATATAATCAACGGTAACTGATTTATTTGAATGAGGTGCATGGGATTTGTTATGCTGACTTGATCGACGTCCTATTACGCTTACATTTTTGTGGGCTTTACGATTTTTGTAAAAAGATGTTTCGCTGAGGAAAAATAATTGTAGGGTTTATAAGTCAATCAAACTACTTATCTATAATCAACGTACAACGTTTTGCCAATATCATCGTTGTTCTTATGTAGATATGGAGACATACAGATGAAGGTGCTGAAGTTTGAAAGTAACTATTCTACATAGGATGTAGACCTCTCTTTAAGCATAAATGGACCATTCTTGTTCAGTTTCTTGTCTTTATAACCAAATTCTAGTGTGTAATAATTTGACTGAATGGCCCAGAATTGTCCGAACACTTAACACTTTCCAGAGTACTATATGATAATATCATAAAATGAACTATTAATAACGATTTAACTATCCATTCGGACAGAATGATACTACTAATCACAAGGAAAAGAGACATTTCTTTCTGGATATGATGACTTTCCCCTGCAATTTTTTCTACCTTCTCTCTTAGCTAGTACTCTAACATCTACACTTGTTAAGTGGCTTCAACTCATTACCGTAGAGCAAATCGCCTCGACGGATAACTTCTTCAATACACGGGGGCAAGGATCGGTCCCGAAGTAGCTATTTGAGACTGCAAGCTTACAACTTTCCTTGCCAACGCACATCTGTCAAGAACACAACGACGGTTGCATTAGTATCAAAGTAAAGTTATTATCACTGAGGTGTTAGTACAAGAACGATGCATCAAGAACTTGCCTTCTCTATGACAGAATGGGAGTTCTGTGCATGACAGTTTCCCAGCCGGAAACTTCCACAAGTTCCGGTGGGAGTCCCAAAACTTGCAAATGTGATGGCCGATATCGACTGACCAGGTGCACAGCGGAGGTGGACCTTGGCCTGATGAAGCATTTTCGATGCGCTGGTGCTATGGATCTGGTAATTTGCAACCGATGGACGGTGCTCAAATGCGTTTGCACAAACACTTGCTGTTGTTCTTTTAACGAGAGAGATCTTTGATGCGTCTCCACCTAGCTCTTCAAAGAGTACAATGAGATTCTGCGTGGGCTGCAGCCAAGATCGAGGAACATGGTACCTAAAACCAGAATGGAAGAGTGTTGGTCATAAGTTGTCTTAATGTGAACCTTTTCCGCCAGTGTCCTGTTTCGTTTCTAATGATTTTATTCACTTGAAAAATCTCACCATCGCTGAGTTGGTTGACCACAGCCAACTTGACATTTAGTGGCTCGGAATGTACCAGCATAGTGGCAGACTCCACAACTCCCGTTCGCGTAGGCCATCCAATATCTTCCTATGTTTTGCCCATTGATCCACACTTGACCCTTCCCCATGCTTCTCATGTCTAAAGCCAACGGCTCATCCCCACTTGGCGCATCAAAATATGCCTTCAAAGTATTTTAAACAGCATGGTAAGAATTTCCGCAGATAAGAACTTAATTAGGACATCAGAATCTACATTTTCAGCTTTACCTTGTACCATCTCAGAGGCTGTTGATTTTGGGCGATGGCCGAAACTTGTGCCCATTCAACAGAGGAAACCTTGTCTGGAGCAACCAAATTCATTTGCTCGCCTTTTAATCCAACCTATTCACATGAAACAAGTGAGAATGTGGCACAGAATGCTGGAAACATAAAATCATGGTAAGAGTAATTCAGACTCGTTTCACCTTGTAAGACCATGTTTGGCTTGACAAGTCTCTTTTCCCCTGATCCAGTCCGTCCAGCACAACTCGCCCCAGTACCCCGACATTCCAATTTTCAAAATGCACTCCATTGTTCTTCATTTTTGCAATGACATTAGTTCTTATCAGTTCTTGATTCATTCAGTGTACCGTATAAAAGATTCATTCTATGTCTATTTGACTTGATCTTAGTAAATCCAACTTTCAGTGTAGTTTCGACCCTGTCGTAAATCTTTATTAAACTATAAATATTAGTCAAGAGTATAGAACTAACTGGTAGTCCCATGGCTATGCTGAGCAGCGAAATTTTATTCGTTCCAACTTGCAAGTTCACAGGCCCTGTGAATGTGAATCTTGTATTTTCCCTTGTCCCATAAGCAGATCCTGCAAATATACGTAGCAAATTAGAAACCCAACTTTTTACTAAAAATAAAAAGTATCGAAAACCATCTGAAATACATTTATTTAGTTCAATTTTCAAAGAATTTGGACCATATCATGAGAAGAACGCTTGCAGCAACGCATAGAAGTCTGCAATAAAGAAAACTTCCGACCTGCAAGCTGACCGTTGATGAAGACATGTAGTGCATGGCCTCTAGAGTTCACCGTTAGAGTGGGCTTCTGTCCTCCTCTTAGGAACGACTCTGACGAACCAATATCGATGCTTGATTAAAGAAACATGGAGAGAAAAAATTAAGTTAGTTGATTCTATAATTCAAAACCTGTCTCAAAGTTAAAGACCATTTGATACGGGAGTTGGATCAAAGACTCACTTAGTAATGTACCACAAGTAATCGCTGCTATCCCTTGTGACGTTTATCTGCTCTAGAAGTCCAATTGCTGCAAACGTTGAACTGTCCTCGAGTGAAGTTACATCCTCGCCGTACGTCTCCCACGAATGCAATTGAGAATCAGAAGGTAACATTTGAAGTCGTGAAGTTTGTGTGCCGACCTTGATGATCACAGAACCGTCATAATCAGTATTTGTGTACCGAAGGATTAGCTCACCTGACTTACTGGTAGACTTACCTTTGCAGTGTTGAACACTACGTTTTTGCAGTCGGGAAGTATGCTAATAGACCAAGGAGGTAAATTGTAGTGCTTGTTGTTGAACAAGACTCTTGCAGCAGAAGTACTATTAAAGTTTGCAAGAAAAGCTGCACAACTTCCATCCCCTGAGGAGAACACACGAGCCTGGAAATAACATGTTCTCGATAAGGATAACTGTAACTAAAACGAGCGTTTCTGTAAGAGAAACAGAAGCATTATACTGAAGAATACAACCTCCTGAGAGCTTCCTAATGAAGTAACTGTAGGGTCCGATGAGACTAACGCATGTTCACAAAGTTTAATGGCCTTGTGAAGCTCTTTCAAATGACCGTACTTCGGTTCCCTGATCAAACCTGAAAAGAGAACCAACAGCTTGAGAAATATATGATCTATGTCAATATTGTTCATCGAAATGTGAAACATTCTTGGTTGATATTATCCATGTATCATTTACTTTATATCATTAGTATTTGGTTTTCTCACCGTATTCATCAATTGGGGCGTCATAGTCATAGCTGGTTGTAATAAAAGGACCTCCAGCCGTGCGCCCGAAATTAGTGCCTCCGTGAAACTGTTGAGAATTTTTGCAGAGTTCAATTATTGAACCAAGCTTTTTAATGCAAGATTCATGCGCAGTTAAGTTTAACTTGGACAAGCAAACAGACTAACCATGTAATAGTTAACAAACGAACCCCCCTTCTGTATGAAACGAGCAACTGCAAACGCAAGATCCTGAACCGGCCGTTGAAGGATTGGGCCTCCAAACTCGGTGAACCTGAATGATTGTGGTAGGTCAACACAACAAGAAAAGAATAACCAACCATGAGCAGCATGAACTGAAAGTTATCATAACGCTATAATTACCAGCCGCTCCACGCTTCCGTCCACATAGTGGGTTTATAAGGTTTGTTAGGAGCAAAGGAGTCACAGTAAAAGCCATTACACGCGTTTATCTGTTGCAGCATTCAAGAAGAATTACTGGACAGATTTCATCAAAATTTAGGCACATTCGAGATGGAAAGAACATGAAGTAAAGTATGGTTTTGTGTAAAGCAACTAAATCCAGGGAGTTATCAACAATGTACCACAGGATCAGGGGCCTCGTCGTCTTTGCACATGATCCATGGAACTCCGGTATCCAACCCGACAGCCATTTTTGCAGCCCAATTCATATACGCCTCCCCGGCTGCCCCAAGTGCTCTCCTTTGTGCTCCATATTCATTCTCAATCTATCGACAAACAATCACAACATTGGATATTGGAAGCTAAATATCATACTTATTGTCTATTAAACGAAGGGAACTCATTCAAATCTTCATTTGAAGATTACCTGAGATAATATAATGGGACCTCCCTGTGATTCAAACAGGTTCTCACTCTTCATCATACCGACAATCTTTTGAGTGAACTGTTGCATTGCCGCCTGTGCTCAACAAAATTCAAACTAATTACACATATGAAAAGTAAACAAAACAACTGAACTATCTGATCAAAGTTCACAAAACAACACGAAACAAAACGAATGCAAGAATTAAGGAACCTTGAAGGGCTCATTGTCTGTTCTGAAGCTGATTCCAGGTACATACTTCAACCACACAGGAAATCCTCTGCATTGCATAGAATTTAAATTCTTGATTCTAACCCAAATTTCATGAAACCAACAGAAACTTGAGCAGCAAAACGGCCTAAATCTCTAGTTCAAATAACACAATCTGCTAGAACTATTTACAGACATGAGACATGAGAAATTCAAAGTTGATCACAGAAATTACCCATAATTCCACTCTGCACACACATAAGGTCCAATGCGTAGTTGAACATAGAGCCCAAGTTTTTGCACTGTCTTCACAAATCTCACAAGATCATATCTACCCTCAAAATTGTACTAAAAGATGGCCAAGACAAGAAAAAGAAACAAATAAATAACAATTCAAGAACTGAACCAAGAACTCAAGAAACAAAGGAAAATCCAGGAGAATTCACTCACATTGCCAGGGGAAGGCTCATGAACATTCCAAAACACATAAGTGTCAATCACATCCAACCCTGCATTTTTAGCCTTCAAAATGAGATCTTCCCACATCTGCAACATTCCCATTTCATCAAGAAGAACATCATTCTTTTAGACAAATCACTTCTCCAAGAAAACAAAAGACAAGAGTGATGGAGAATTATTACATCAGGAGTGCTTCTGGGATAGTGTATAGAACCCGAGAGAAGAATTCTCCTTTGCCCATTGATGATTACAGCCTTGTTATCATAAGTAACACTGCCACTGATCAACTGAGAGCCCATTACCAAGAAAATGCAGAACAAGAGAACCAAACTGGAAACCGAGTTAGTTTCCATTTCTTTTCAATTTCTCTTACAGAAATGTGTAAGAAAAATCTCTTCTTGGAGCCCTCTTTAAATCTGCATGAACGCAGGGAAAAGATCACTGTTTTGAAGGAAATAGAGATTGAAAGAGTGAAGCGGTGAGATTTGGAAGATGTGGAGAAACAGAGTCAGAACATCTGTTTGAAACCACTGTTGTTGATTAATAAATGCAGCTCCCCTCACTGCAAGAAAGTGACAGCAAAAGTTTCCAGACTTTGTTGCCTGCCTGCCTGGCTGCCTGGATTCTTGTTTGCAAAATTTCTTTTGATTACTCAAATAATGAAGTGGAGTTCAAGAAATGGAACTGCAGTTTCGAAGGATGATTAAGAAAATATATATAACAATTAATTTGTTTCATGAGTTATTTAATGAATTTGAAGATGAAAGTTACTGCTCATTTGGGCTGCATTAAATGTTAGTTAGTGTACATTAAGAGGTTTCTTGGTACTGATGCAGATTGCAGTTTTCAAATTTATATTATTCGATTACATGTAAGGTTTTAAAGTGGTTGAAATTGGTCAAGTTTGGTCGAAACAAATCAATTACAGAGTAAGTGTATCGTCCTTGTTATGTGATTGATCATTTTTTTTAAACTGTACACCGATCACACGACAAGTGTATTGCAATTGTCATGTGATTAGTTCAGATTTGACAAACATGAGCTAGGTTTCGGCTAGAATTCCCCAGTTGTCATGAGTTTGAGATGTCGTAATCTAGTTTGAGGTCATGAATTTGTGTTCAGACACATGTCAGTATTCGTCTAATTTACTATAATTTGTTTTGTTGTTCTTAGTTAGAGAGAGTGATGGATTGATACGAGAAAATTGAAGTAATTATATAATTATTGGTTCAAGAAAAATTATATTATTTAATTTGGAGAGTTGTTTTTTTCTTTTTCCTTTTGTTTTGGCAGCTGTTGATATGAGAAATTGCATGGATTTTTCTGTAGAAAGATCTTTATTTGTATGTCTGTGTAATATGAAAAAATAATAATTTAAGTATCTTGAAGAATGGAAACAAAGTCAAAACGCTATTTAAAAATAATATTTGAAATTTTATTAATAAATTAATGTTCAGAAAGTCCACACCCCACCGAGTTCCTCTAGTCAATTTTTATCAAAACGTAATGTCATTCTTGTCAAAACATAATGGGTTATTGATACAATGTGATATTGTAAATGAGCAAATTATTCCTTTATAAAAAATAAAATAGCATTTTACCTCATTATATTTTTTAAAATAAATTGATTTACCTCCCTATATTTTTTAAAATTGAGCAATTACCTCCATAAAAAAGAACATAAGAAGGTAAATCGTTATCTTTCTTTTATAGGGGGTAATTTGTTCATTTGCAATATCACAAATATGTAAATTGCATTAACTCAAATAAAATAGATAATATCAACAGGTCATATTTTTAAAAAGAAAAAATTACCACCAAAGAAAAGTTGGTATATTAGTGCTACAAATCGTCGTTTGTGCGTAAAAAATATATATAAGAATTTTTATACTTTAATCATGGTTTCTGTTGATTTTATAGGTGGGTGCACTAGAAAAAATGTAATTTCTCGCTACGATTAATTATTATTGTCAAAAGAAAAAAATCGTAACAAATACAATTAACCACGATTTTGCAATGATATGTTTTGGCTCCAGCTAAAAACCATAACAAATATTTATTAATCGTTGTAAAATTAAATTTTTGCATAAATTTTGTTTAGTCCCCGTTAGTACTATTGATTTACCATAATCTTTTATCCATAGTCATTTCTGATGTAATTAAAAGCCAATTTTTTTGAAGTGGTGTATGTTTTTTTTTAAATAATAAGCAATGAATTATTAATTTAAAAATACATTATTTTTAAATCTCCCAGTACCAACACTAAAACAATCAAAAGAAGTAATACAAATATGATCTTATAAACAAAACAATTCGCTATATTCGTAATACTCGAACCAACGACCTCTCAGATAAAATTAATTTGTTTTGAGCGGAAAATAGAAATGTATTTGTACATGGGATTTCAACGTACGAATGATAGTAGTGGATGGAAGCATGTAGCTCTGGGCAGGAGGTGATGAGTTAAGAATCACGTGACATGTCGTCAAGCGGTTTGACCGTATGCGTTGTCTTCATCTACTCTTCACGTGCATGCTAACAAACACACACGATTAACACCCACGGACCGACTACATTACCGGTCCGTTTGTTTGTGTTTTCATTTCTAGTTTTTAGTTTATCGAATAATAATTAAGAATACATTTGGTTCGGAGAAAAGGTAAAAGTATATGAAAAGTGGAAGTAAAATGAATTTATAAGAAAAAGTTTAGTGTTTTGTTTGGAGGAAGAGATGGAGAGAAAGTAAAACTGAATTTATATGAAACCCCTCCAGAGTCCAATTTTGTTTTCGTCCGAAATATATATATTTTATTTTAATTTAATCTATTGTCCATATATATATATATATATATATATATATTTTCCTCTAATTCTTTTCTCCTTTCCGCTGATAATGTCTTACATAATCGTCAGAGATAAGATAATCAAATCGTTAGAAAAACTACTACGTCGAAGTTAACAATTCGGTAGACATACTTTTCATTTGCAATTTTTAGAATTTTTTATTGCTAATTTGCTATTAATCTTGATTAAATAATTCTTTCCCCTAATTGTGTTCCCTCTTCTCGCTGCCGGCACGAATAACTTTTATTTTATTTAAACTGAATAGTTTAGAATTAATAAATGAACAATATTCGTTTTGATGAATATTTTTATTAATAAAAAATATTATTGTTCTTGTTTGATATATATTTTTATTACTAAGATTTTTAGATCTTTGATATTAGTATAATATGAACTTATTTATTTTCTAATACAAAATGAATAGGCAGGGTTAAACTGTAAAATTACAAAATTAGTTTTGTATTCTCAATCTAATTTTCTCGTACCAAACAAGAGAAAGTATTTGAGATTTACTCTCCTTCACTCATACCAAACAACTCGAAGGAAAACTATTATTCTTTCCCTCCCCTCCCCCTCCCCCTTTTACTTCCCATTTCATCTCATTTGAACCAAACGAACCCTAAAGTAAACTTATATTTGTTTATATATATTATTATTGAAAATTTATTATATTTAACAACACAATTTAATATAAATACAATTTCATTAACTAATTCAATAATATTATCATTTTATACGAGAACTTATACCAATTAAAAACACATATTTTCTATTGAAAATGGAAACACAGATCCCAGAAACGTATCTATTAACCATCCCAGAAACCCGACTTCTTTCATTTAAGTTCTGAAAAATTCTAGTTCGGACCCAACTCGATCAAATTTGAACCAATCACATGGCAAGTGTAATATATGCCATGTAATTGGTAAATAATTCAAAGAAAGTAACCAATCACATAGCAAATGTATCACACTTGCTCTATGATTAGTTTGGTTCGACCAAACCTAATTCAGTCAAGAATTTTCCATAAATTCCTAAGTAAATATGAACACAATAATGTTGAGAAATTTTGGTAAAATTGAGAAATGCTTTTCAAAATTTAGATTGTAAATTTTAATTGCCTTGCGTGAGTTAGTTAATTAAGAGCAAAGTATTAAAAAGAGTATTTTTTTAATAAGAAGTCACAATTCATCAAATTTGGAGTACTTTTTTTCCTTTTTTTATATATAAATCAGTTCTAATTACATTATAAATTTTAATTATTGACAATCAATATATCAATCATTAATAGAAAATATATATAATTAATTATTAATTTCAATTAAACAATTATTATTAAAGTAGAACACTGCCCCGTATATCCTCGGGTGTAAACCGTGGAATCAACGCTGGAAGACTTTTGTTATTGAGAGCAAATCTCGGATCTAAAGTCATAAATGTGCTTCAGAAATTCCAATGTCATTTCCATAATTACTAAATCTCACTATTTACATCTTGATCTTGTAGGATTAATTAATAATCAGAACACCAAAGAAATAAAAAATAGAAGAAAAAAAATTTACACAATCCAACTTGATTAGAGGTAAGTTTTAGTTTGCAAGATAATTATAAAAAAATAGGTCAAATGATACAAGAAAATATGTTTAGACTCGCGACTCATGTTTGATCTGCTCTTCACTAATTGAGGCACTTATCACGATCTAAACATCTATACCTTTATATAATTGAAGAGCACCTTTTTGTTGTTTTTAATTATTTTGGTATGTCAATTTTTTTAATTATTTTATTAACCTCTATTTTTTTTCTCATTTTCTCTCTTCTCAACTTCCACATTCCTATTTCATATCTCAATTTTTTTTGATTAACTTATCATAAGTTTTTTATAATCTTTTAGTATTATTTATTTAATTAATTAATATATATTTTTAAACTATGTAATTAAATTTTAAAAATTTAAAATTAAGTGTGCACACGCAATTGAGTGCTGCCAGGTACACTAGTTTATATAATTAGAGTGGGTTGAGTCTTGCCCACATATATTTTTTCTTTTTGTCTTTCTTTTGGGAGTTGAGGAGAAGGGCTTAAAACGATCAAACATTAACAAAATAAATAATTTACTAATGATTCAAAATCACAAACACGCGTTTGGCTAATTTTTTCTTTTAAAACATTTTATAAGCTCGTACATCTTATAAGATGTTTTAGAAGTTATAAGATGTTGAATCTTATTTTAAAAATAAGTTCCTAAAAAGTTGGATAAAAAAATATGTTAAAGCTTGTAAGATTTTTTCACATTTTATAAAATGTTAGGGTGTTTGGCACAATAAGGTCTTTTTATCGGTAAAATAACCAAAAGAACATGATACTATTAGAATCAATTAATTGTTTTTTTTAAACTATTTTTATATTTAAATATTTTTAAAATAATTTCATAAATAGTACACGTTAGTTTAACTTCAAATAAAAATTATTAAATAGCTATTTTTAAAAAAAATAAAAAAAAATCACATATTATCACCTAAATTTTTGAATAAAATAATAATATTATTATATTCATGCTAGTTCGAAATTAATATAGATATATAATTGATGTTTTCTTTGTTCATGTAATGACTATTTTTAATCGTATAATATCTTGAATTTATATTTTTTAGTAAATATAATATCAATAAAAATTTTATTTAACTATAATAATTTATTATTTAATAATGAAGTATTTTTCTCTTTTTGAATGCAAAAAAGAGAAAATAGTAACCAAAATTCTAGAGAGAGTGTGTGTCTCTCTGTGTGTGAGAGAGAGAGAGAGAGTAAATGAGGATATTTTTGTCTTATAATATATTAATTTTATAGAGCTTATAAGATACAGTAAAACGTCTGTAAATTTTATAATGTTTCGGATCACTACGTAATTTTTATTAATTTAAAAAAGTATTAATTAATTATATTAATAATTTATAAATTAATTTATAGGAGGTTTTTTTCGATGAACAAACCTCCATTAATTATTCTTAGGAAACTCAAAGATTACGAAGGAATGTTAGAAAAATAAAGTGTTTCTAAGGAAAATAAAATAATTTCGAAACATAATGTATTTTTTGTTTCCATACATCGAAAATGGCAAACGTTTTCATAGTTTCGACGGAAACGCATGAAAATTTTTTAACCATGCCAACCACTTTATAAACAATATCAAACATTCCTTAATTAG
>JACGWO010000004.1:35635094-35682594 GCA_034509735.1 Sesamum alatum
CTTGGTTTATTTAATCATCAGGGACTCCCAAGCACACGAATTTTCTATACTATAAATCGAAATAGAAAATGGAAGGCTTGTATGCATTGATTGAAGAAAAAAAGGGAAACTCGTTCATTCTTTTTCTAACCAATCAAACAAATTCTTAATTCTATAGGGTGAATAAAAATTCGATTGACCTTTATTTTGATATAATTGCTATGCTTAGTGTGTGACTCGTTGGTTTTTTTAGGGTTAGGATTAAAAAAAAGACCGGCCCGGTAGTATGAAAACCAACTCATCACTTCGTATTATCTGGATCTAAAGAACCAGTCAAGATATGCTATAGTCGATGGACAACAGGTGAATATTCCTGTACTACCCCTTGTTGGTCCCGAGGGACGGAGCAGGCTAGGTTAGCCGAAAGCTGGTTATCGGTGAGAAAGATAATTCGAGGGTAAAATGCTTTTTTGATCCCGTAAGATTAGAACATTATTTATTTTGGTACCACAACTTAGGTAAGTGGTTGTTTTAGTCCTATAAAATACATTTTTCAGCTTTTTTGGTCCCAACAAATCATGTGCAATTTAGGTAGGTGGTTGTTTTAGTCCCATAAAATACATTTTTTTAGTTTTTTTGGTCCCAAAATGTCATATGTTGGGACCAAAAAAAAACTAGAAAACGTGTCTTAGGGGACTAAAACAACCACCTACCTAAGTTGTGGTACCAAAACAAATAATGCTCTAGCCTTATGAGACCAAAAAAGCATTTTGCCCGATAATTCGACGATGAATTGTTTATCGAAATCTTGTGATCACTGATTCCCATTGTCCTCCGAATGAGAATGGTTCCTTTAGGACATCCGTTTGTGGACTTCCATAACTTGTCAATAGGATTGTTGCTCCTGCTCGCGTTCGTTGAGCGTTAAAAAGTAGCTAAAATTTTTGGAGAAGGTTTCATCTGCATGTATATATATATATATGGATGATAATTGTTTTATTGAAAATTTGAAACCTTGATCGGTTGATAAGTGAAAACTACTTTTATATTTCTTATTTCTACTGATAAACCTCTTATTCCACGAGTCTTTACTATATATAGTCATTATTTACTTGGATTTGATGCATTTTTGGTTCTGTACATAACTTAGGTCATTTGGCGTTTTAGTCTTTTAATTACATTCTAGGAGAACATTTTGGTCTTACATCTTTTTAAATTTCGCAATTTCAGACCCTTTTTTCGTCGGAGTTCACTTCCACCGGCGAGAAGGGTGAACTTCGACGAAAAAAAGGACTAGAATTGCAAAAGTTAAATAAATGCAAGACCAAAATACTACTCTAGAAAGTTAAAAGATAGAAGTGCAGACAAAAATAAAACCAATAGGATAACTCCAATTTTAAAAGGTCACGTGACATACATATGCATTTTTCCTGCGATAATAGTGAACTCCGAAGAAAAAAATGACAGAAATGTCGAAAATTAAAAAAAAAATGCAGGATCAAAATGCTATCTTAAAAAGTTAAAGAACGGAAACACAAAATAACGTAAATTACGAGATCAAAAATACATTCGAATCTTATTTACTGCCACCTTCATATTGATTCTATGTGTTAATATTACGTATATTCATCGTAACAAACACTAAAATGTAACAAAAGATCTATTTGATTACAAAATTATCAAAAAAACAACATTATTTGGTTATTACCAATAAACGGTACGTAAATCATCCTAAAGATAATAATTATTACATGATTGTTATGAAACATATGTACTAATGGAATTAATCACACCTCAATGTTCGCATTCTGGTATTTCTTGTGGAGCACATCATTGTCTACTTTATGCGCGAAGGAGCATAGAAATGGCAAGTTAAATAAAATGATTGTTAGAAGCCATCTCTTGTACAGAATTTCAAATTTTTTGGTGCATTGAGGAAGTTGGTATGTGTAAATGAACGCGTAAGTTTCTTTTTAGTTGTGGGTAAACATAACTTGGTATGTGAAACTGAAATGCAACTGAATAGATAATAATAATATATGTATCTAATGCAAATACACCCTTTTCGGAGGATGGAGAACTTGGAAAATTGGGGATTTGGGAGCTTTCTTTTATAGGATTTCTTACCATTTGCTTTAGCAGTTTGAATTTCCATTTAGATAGAAAAAGTACTTATATGATTATATTAATGTTCTAATAAATGGAGCGCAATTGAACAATACATTGGTTCGATCAATACATCAATATAATTAAGAACTATGAAATTATAAATTACAACAAAATTACATAAACTAAGACAAACACCAATACATCAGGTGCGACTTGACCCTATAACGTTAAACAAGTTCATGGGATCTCAACCTTAACTATTTATTTTGGCGATTTGAATTTGAGGTCCGCGTTGTTGGTCAAATTTATTATTATTGCACCATTCAATTCCCCATGCAGGGGAACTTTCCATCATATATTTGACACATATTTATTTCTAAGGCCGTGTTTACTAACTAAGATTGGACTAACACCTACAATACTATATCCACTATTAAGTTATGTATTTCTTAAACCAAGACAAATTAGTAGGTTATTTACTATGGCATACTACTGTCAATAAAAGTTGGTGGACAATATAATAACTCATTTACTATGCCGGATTAGATACTATATTACTGCTGAAAAGACCAAACTACCCAACCCTCCACAATTCCCTGGCGAGCTGTCAAATCACTTTAAAAAAATGAACTTGCCTTCTTCCCTGACTCCACCCACGCTGAGCCCCGCTGCTTCACCACATATTTTCAATTAGGCATTTTCATTGTGCCATCTTTCCCCCGGCCTCTTCCCAACCCGTTCATCTTTCTGCTATTCTAGGTGTGGGCTGCAAAATATCCCCACACCGACGACGAAAAAGGTAAGGATATGTATGGGGCAATTTCCAATTGTATCTATGTTTCCTTCGAAATAGTAAAAATTAGGAGGAAAAACAGAAATTAAACGAACAGAAATCCTACAGGTCCAAATCAGGAGGAAAAACAGAAATTAAACGAACAGAAATCATGTGTGTTCTGTCAATTTTTACACAAATACATAATAAAAACATTGGTAGAAGGGAGAGTAAAAGAGGGTGTGAAGGTGCTTACCCTTTCAAGGAAGAAAGAGGCGGTTATGTAGGTTGGGTGAGGAGGAATCTTGCATCTTTATTTCTACTCGGTAGTGCTTTATTTTCCACCAACCATCTGAATATACAATAATTTCCTAGTGGCGGAGTGTTGTAAATTTGATGCCAAGCATGGGTACTTCAGGCAAAACAACGCGTGGGGCCAGGGATATAACAGGAATGAAAGGTTAGTGGTGGAAATGGTGGGGCCCACGGATAATTTTATATCACATGCCTTCCCGTATAACAATAAAACGTACAGTAGGTCTCAGCAGCGCACAATAGCGGGCTTCTTGTTTTGTTGCGGGCCTTGTGGTAGTAAACGCGAGACTAAGACCTATTAACTTGGATATCCAAGTTAATAAGTCTCAGTAAACATGACCTAAAAGTATTTATATACATACATTTATTTCCAAAATATAACAAATCTGAAAGTGATTTACTTATTGTTGTCTCCATCTCGTGCAATACTTACCAACGCTTCAAGAAAACCTGCTGTGACTTGGCAACCATTATGGTGATCAAGAGGCACTCAAAATGCCTAAATCGTCAATATAAATCAGTGGCTGAACCACTTGAAATCCATCTTGTTTTGCGAAGATAAGAAACCTATGTCCCAAAGAAAATACACAGACCTGAAATAATATTTCCATGTATCATTCAGGGTGAGTGTTTATCTTGCTCCGCAGTATTTTCAGTTTCACTGAAGAAAAACTTGGATGAAAATTTTGCAAATGGAAGGAACAACGTTATTGGCTCCAAAGTACTTCCATGGCAGAAAGCAATATGCAATAACTTTCTCCAATCAAACGAGACATCATTAGAAATTCAGCCCCTTTTGGAGTTCAGAGTTAGTTCAACTAGTAAAAGCTAAGATTTATAGATTCCTACATCTAAGATCCTTCGAACTGAAAATACATGGCAATTCGAGAAGTTCCAGTTTTAACTGGGTATATAAGCATATTGAGAGAATATAGAATTACACCAGAAAACTTCATTGTTTAGTGCTTGAAAATTTTGTCACTTGATCCTCTGCATTAGGCTGTTCTCAATGGAGGTGAAACCAATATGACGCCATCCCCTCTGACAAATAGAAAAGGCACCGTACGCCTAGTAGTCTGGAATGACAATCAGAAACAACATACAGATAAGACTTACTGTAATCAGAATATTAAGTAAACAGCTCCAACTTAGTTATCCAACTGAAGATGTTAGTCTGCATATTCAACTGCAAAAACCAGTAGCATAGCACAGCTTTTAGAGTAAAATGGTATCTGAGGGGAGGGGAAAGCAAACTAGAAGAATCCCAATCCTTTCTTTCCTGAGTGAGCCCATCGGAAGAAAAGCGAGTGCAGTTAGAAATCAAGCTCTAAACACTTTGCCCTAAATCACTTTCCCGAAATGGTTGTCCAATGTTTAGTATATAGATCCCTTAGCGCACATAAGTATTTTCCATCTTATTTCATGTCAGGTGGGGTATCACACTTCAACTGTGGGAGGACAATGCTTCCTATTTCCTGGGTTATCATGGAGGCGTAGAAACAACACGATCTGTTCTCTATGTTGTGTATGATCAAAAGATAAATACAGGAATTAAACAAAAGGCACAATCAATTCAACCTCCTCTTCCATAATAGAAAGAAATAAAACTTGCTAGTGAGGAGAAGTTTCCATATACTTCCTTTTTCTTTCCACCCTCATCTTCTTTACTTGCAATTTGCTCCATCTCAAGATGTGTGCCCCTGCCCCTCTACAAGCCCCTCCTCCCTCCCCAATCTGATCATGAAACTCCTACCAAATCGACCCTTGGTGCTCACAAGATACCTATGTTCAAATTTTTTTTCTTCTGATAAGCCTACTTCGAACATTAGCATACAGCCCCATATAGCAAAAACCATACAACTGGCACATTTCCCAGTTCAAAGATTATTCATAGAACTGTGCTTTGAACATAGAAGGATGCAATACATGCCCAATATAAATAATCTTACAAGTAACACACCAGCACTGGTTGTGTATGATTCCAACAATATCTTAAACCTAACCAGGATGGTGGAAACAAATTTCAAGATATACAATCAACTTATGGTAACCATAAATCTTGGAACTATTAAAAGTTTTAATTAACCTACTTTTGGCCAACAAACTAACAGAAAACCAAACAGAAGCTGGTCTTAAGAAAACCTTGATTGTTGAACATATAGAATCATGCGGTCTTTGTCGTAATGTGATGCTCCTTATATTTCTTCCCAAGTGACCCAAAAAAACACTCAAATGACAGTTCCTGAAATATGGAACTGTTTCCGACTCAACAAGCTCGATTTGGTGCAACAAGTATTATGAGCTCATGTTTCTGTTTAGTATAACCAAACTTCATGCCGCACAAATTAATAACTGGCTGTTGCTCAGTCATCTTAGCCAAAAACACAACCGGTATCTAGTGACATAGTTCATTATATGCTTGCAGGGGATACAAACAAAAGTGCCAGAGAAAAGTAACAGTTATCTTATGACATTATAGCATACCCTGACAATTTCCTCGTATGTCTCATCGTCAATCTCCAAAGTTGTAACAATTTCTTCGACATCACCCAGAATCATATTTAAATGCTGATCATAAGCCTGCCAACAGGAAATCAGAATAAGTGGAAGGACATTGCATGAAGGCCAACAAATTATTAAAATTTGCCTACTGAGGACACTTGTTAACAGTGTTGAAGAACAGAACATATAAGCGAAGATTATAACACAATCAGTTAATTAATGTAACCAAATAGATAATTCTACTCCGTGTTTCTTCATTCACATATATATATATATATATATATATATATCAATGAGTACCACTGAGGCCATGTAGGATATATGGCAGACCTATCATACAAATCAACAGCTCTGATGAATGTTTTACTTCATATAATATATTAGGGTAACCAAATTACAGTTCCTTGAAATATATTCTAGAGCTTCTATTACCAACTTGAACTTTGTCTTGGGACTATGTGAAGTATAACAGAACATGTCTCACCAGTTTAAGACACTTCTTTGATCCAAAAAAATATCAATTGAACATAAAACACCACCCAGATAGTTTTTGAAACCTAAGTATGTACTGGCAACTTTTGGTGGCATGGATTAAAGAATTCAGCAAGAAGAATGAAGATAAAATATCCAGTCATTTACTTAAAAGGCACTTCCTAATGCCAATTTGTTTCTTTTAATCCTGCTATACTTTCTTTCAATTTTTCAGGTATGAAATTTGGAGGTTTTAGTTCTTCACTAATTCATCATAGATATAGATCTTAGTCAGATCCCTTAGTATATTCACAAATTCCCGGATACACTCCATAAAGGAAATGCTATATTCTCAGTGCAATAAATGTAAGAGTAATATAGCTGAAAGCACAAGCAAAATTCACAGACACTAATCATATTGTAAAGCACCATCAGCCAACTACATTTTCTTTTTAAAAGAATTAATTTCTGTTGGGTGCTACCTGAATGCCCTGAACAAACCCTGAATAAGGTAGTTATTAGAAAATAAGAAGGGGTGCAAATGACATAATTCATCGTCGCGTATGTTGTGTTTTCTCGGCATTAGAATTAGAACAACAGGCAGGCATTTGAGGGACCATAACTTTAGGCTACTCCAAAGTAAAGCAAGAAGTCTCCTTCCAATGTTAAATTCGCTGAAATTATTGACAATGAGTAGTTCCACAGCATAGTTCTTTATAACTGATGAACTGGCAAAAAGGAAAATACTGAGTGAAAAATAAAATATTTACCCAAAAGAAGTAGGAAAAAAATCCAGCAATCTAACAGGATTTCAACAAATCCCAATCAACAAAAACAACGAAACCTTTCCAAACCCTAATCCGCCCCTTATCGTCCTTCATTTTCTGCATACCTAATTTCGCTTAATTTCGATGTTCCACTACCTAAAAACCAACATTCAACTAACAACAGGAACAAAGTTCCCTTATTTCCACCTACGTACATGTAAAAGAAATGGCGCACACACAAGCAAGAACAAAGATACATATACTCGCCGTAAATACACACAGAGAGAGAGAGGAAAAGAACGGACATGAAGCTTGCCGCGGAGCTCTCGATCGTGGCGGAGTTTGACGTAGATGCGCTCGTCGAGACTGAGACGAATAAGGTCCAACGGCTCCTTCACCGCGCTCTCCTCTTCGCTCCCCATTTTCTCTGCTTCTTTGCTCTTTACCTAAAAGTTGAATCTTGATATCAGTTACATTCCACTTCACTTCAAATAGTATTAGGACTCCTTTAAAAACTCACCGAACTCTAAAACCGTTCGTAAAACGGTTTTGCCACTGCCAATTGCTTTAAAAAAGAATTGCAACTTTAAAAAGCGTGCGTTGGGTTTCAGTCTACGTACACACGCAAACACGTAAATGCAAGTTTTTGGACCTCCATCTATTATGTGAAAAAGGAAATTTTTTTCCCATTAATTTTGAAACACTAAGAATAAGTATATGAGAAAGTTTATTTCTTTTTTTTAAAATGCATCCGTATATTTAAAGCATACAATATAATATTAAAATATTCAATACATAATATAGTAATATTTTTAAATTATTTAATAACTTCAAAGCAACAAATAAATAACATACACAAATTACTTTAAAAATAGTCTTAACATACATTTGTACGATTCGACCTCATTATCTTTTAGGTCGTGGAACATTTACTTTACCACTCATATAGAGAATGAGTATACCAGAAAGTTTTTTATTTATTGGCCCTTTTAAATTAAATATTTTATTTAATGCATAGTTGAGCTTTTTTATTCGACAAATGGAAAAAAATTGGTGTTGACCCATTTCATTTTCATTGTCAAAAACTCTTGGGGCAGATGACAAAAAACGTCACCTGCTAGCCTGTTTTTTTAATTTTTCAAAAGAAATTGACGTCAGTTGGTTAATTCTAACTCTTATATATCAAATTATGTTATCTTGACTATGTGTGCTTGTGAGAATTTTTTTATCTAATTTTACTTCATTAAATATTTTCTGGTCGAATATTGTAATAATATTTTCGAAAAATACTTTAAAATACATTTCACAAGTTTTATAAAATATATATATCACATCAACTATAATTGTTATATTATCATTCTTCTTATGTCTTTTCAAAAATCACATTAATTATCATAATTACAGTTTTATCTGTACTCAATCACATGTCAACAAGGATGCGATAAATGCAATTTACCGCCATATAATATAAGAAATGAGCAAAAAATTTTCTGTAAAAATATAATTAGCAAATTATCTCTCTGTGTTTTAAGAAAAAAAGCAAATTATCCAGCTATCAAGAGAAAACACATGGGATAATTTGCTTCATTTTAAGATCACAGGAAGTAATTTGCTAATTATTTTTTCACAAGAGAATTTTTTCTCATTTTTTATATCATATGGGGTAAATTGCATTTATCCCTAAAAAGAATATTATCTAAACTAAATTTATTCATCTCACCTTTTCTCAATTTTGGAGATCACAATAATCATCTTTCCATTTTACTTATTTTGAAATTATAATTAATATTATTTGAGCCAGATACAAGAATGGTCACATCACACTCATCCTGTCCTCCAGACCAAAACAATAATTCCCAAGTGCATACAACAAGTTTCTTTGAATTTTCTCTTGTAAGCTCTGTGTCTGAATCAGGCATTTGGATTTAAGTATTTTAAATTCACAATGACAAATATATTAAACTTGTTTGGACAAATTTATACTACAAAATACTTCAAATTCTTAAATTTTTATTTGAACTATATTCTTTTTAATATTGTAATAGATTACAAATTTTATTTAATATTTAATTATTTAGAATCCTCAACTCAGTTACTCTCATTAAATTCAAATCCTTCCATCAGCATTCACAAGTACAAACAAGAACTTGTGTTTCTTTGGATTTTCTCTTGTAAAAATTTTCTAACGTCATGTCTGGATCAACTGATTTTAAACTTAAGCATTTCAAATTCATAATGACAGATAAATTAAACTTATTTGGACAAATTTACACTATAAAATATTTCAAATCCTTAAACTTTCATTTAAATTATATTTTATAATATTATAATAGATTTCAAATCCATATTTACTATGAAATCATTTGAATCCTAACGTGAGTTACACTCCTAAAATTCAAACCCCTTACATCATAATTCAGGTACTCTCATTACATTCAAATCTTTACATCATAATTCAGCCTAAATCCACATGTGATTAACAAAATCAATAACCCCAATATTTCTATAATCATCCCATCACATTGAAATCAAATGTTTGTCTTAAAAATGAGTCAAAGAATTAAATCCCAACATCTCAACATTGACACGCTCAATCTTTCAAGCAAACCACTCATTTCTCTATAAATAAAACAAAACCAACAATGTGCACTTACTTTCAAAGCAAAAGGGCCAAGTTTAGAAATGCAATTTTCCTCCAAACACACATAAAAGCTGCAATCTGACAGCTAACATGAATCAGATTACATCTCTCCTCAGAGATAAAAAGGATTATTACAGACGGAGGTACCAATCATGTCGCTCACAAGTTGCAATAAACCTGTACTATAATACACACAAGTCGTACGACTCTGTACAGTTCTTCTGCTGCTGATGACAAAAGCATTGGCCTTCTTTATAGGAGGTGCTCGTGTCTTTAGTGTGAGTGAAGAAAAAGATTTGCTTTCTGGGCCCTTTAGATCCTCTCATGTATTGCATCCTTGAACAGAGCTTTTTGAGTTCTTGGTTTCACTCTCTCTGCTAAAAAGCCTTCAACTTTTTCCTATTTTCCGACGAGTATTCAAAATTCTCCTTCTATGAATATGCAGAATTATTTGTTTAGAGTTTCTTGATTTTCAGGTGCGGCAGGTGAAAGGGCCAATCTTGATTCGTACTTCATCAGTTTCATGTAAGTTATTCACAAGAAAGTAATTTTCCCCCTTAGATTTTGGTTTAGAGATGGTTGAATTTTCCTGAATATTTGGTAAAGATTGAATCTTTTTTACTTTTTCTGGTGGAGGGTGGTTTTGCTTTTAATTTAGGGGCGGTTTATGTTGGCGGGCTCTTTTCCATGAGTTGAAGTTAGCAAAATCAGGAGTAGAATACTGCTTTATGTAGTTTTCTTGTTGAAAGTTGCATGTCTTTTTGCAGGAGGAGTTGATTTCATTGATGATTTGAAGTTTTAGGATAGCCCTAGAAAAAATTGGGTTTTGATTTGGTGAAGGGTTGGAGAAACGTGTTTGGTTGTTACTGAGTTGTAAGAATTGATTACAGATAATTTATTGTTGTGAGGACTGCTAGAGATTTTAAGAGCTTTGAGGACCTTGATGAAGTACATACCTACAGAGTGAAAGTTTTGAGGTAGTGTATGCAGAATTTAGTTGGTGAAGCGGATTTTGCTGTGTTGTTTGATCTGAAAAAGTGTTGGAGCAAGTTATGGAAGGCAATTTATCGTCGGGGAGTACTATGCAAAATGCTTCTTATGGAGGTTTTGATTTGCAAGGGTCGATGAGAGTTTTTCATCATCATCATCATCATCAGCATAACGCTCATCCTAGGCAAGGATCATCGATGGCCCATCATATGATTCAAGAGAATTTCCCGCTTACAATGGGGAACGCTCAAGATTGTGACCAGGCCGTTGCATTGGCAGAATACAATAAACTCGACAGGGGGAAATCTGCGAGTGATGAGGATGAACCGAGCTTCATGGAAGATGCTGGTGATGGTCGCAATGATTCAAGCAAAGGTAAGAAGGCTTCCCCATGGCAGCGTGTGAAATGGACTGACACGATGGTTAGGCTGTTGATCACGGCCGTTTCTTATATTAGTGAGGAGGCGGCTGCTGAATATATGGGGGGTCCGAGGAGGAGACTACTGAATTTACAGAAGAAGGGAAAGTGGAAGTCAGTTTCAAAAGTCATGGCTGAAAGGGGTCATTTTGTTTCACCTCAGCAGTGTGAGGATAAATTCAACGACCTCAACAAACGGTACAAGAGGCTTAATGAGATCCTAGGAAGAGGAACTTCTTGTGAAGTGGTTGAGAATCCAGCACTTCTGGATGTGATGGATCACATCTCTGAGAAAGCCAAAGAGGAAGTAAGAAAAATTCTGAGCTCAAAGCATTTGCACTATGAAGAGATGTGTTCTTACCATAATGGGAACCGGTTGCATCTGCCTCCTGATCCTGAACTGCAGCGTTCTTTACGGATAGCTCTTATGCCTAGAGATGATCATGACAACAGTGATATGAAGAGGCATCTGCATAATGACAATGATGATGCTGAACAAGAAGCTGAATATGATGATCATGATGGATCTGAGGAGAATCAAGCCGTAGATCACAGGGCATACGGGATGCCAGGGAGCTCCATGAAGAGGGTAAAGCAATGTCAGAGTCGTGAAGATTTTAATTTCGGAAGTCCATTACTGGATTGCAACAGAGGTTTTAATTCTCAAGCAGAAAATGCCGTTGGTGAAGGGAATCTAACCCCACCTGAGGGTACAAAAACAAATATGCTACAGAAGCAGTGGACGAATCATAAGAATCTTCAGTTAGAAGAACGGAGGCTACATATACAAGCAGAAAAACTGGAGCTGGAGAAAGAACGATTCAAATGGGAGAGATTTAGCCGGAAAAAGGACCGGGAACTAGAGATGATGAAAATGGAAATTGAGAGAATGAAACTAGAGAACGAACGTATGGCTTTGGAGCTAAGGCAAAAGGAAATAGGCATGGACAACAATTAATTTACCTCAGTCAGCTGACCCTTTTAACTGTTGAGAACCGAAGATGTAATCTGCCGGTTTCTTTTGTTTATTGGTTTAGGATTTAGCATATTAGCATTCTAGCTCTGGAGGGAGATCCCCAAGCTACAGGAATGTGCATTATATAATACAGTTTGCACTGTAGTTCAATGCACATACTAGTAATACTTACGCTTTCCTCTGAACATCGTCTTAAGGGATTTCTGTCCACCTATCCTTGCAACATTTACAATTTATGTTAGACTTTAGTTTTATATACTTTGTTGGTTTTCTACTCTGTCTTACCCTCTCTTAATTTCCAGTCATGTTCATTTCCTTTGTGCTTGGTTGAAAATGGTCCATACAGGCACACTGAGATGCATATACAGAAACAACGATAAATTTTTCAGTCAATGAAGAAATAACAACGATAAATTATGTTTTCCCTTCAACTAAACATCAGGAGCATTTGTCTGAATAGTCTTCACCTCTTCATCGTCCCTTGCTCTATTTCTGATAAGTCTGTTCTAAAAATCTTGTCAGAGTTGAGCTTTCGGCTTTATGTTTTCTCATGTGCTTCCAGTTTCTTGACAGTATCTGAGACTGCAGACGACAGAGTTGAGTTGAATTAAGTTACTTGATTCGTCGAGCATAATTGCCAGTCGTGTTACAAAGTAGAAGGAAGCTTTGTTCTAAGAGTTACCTCTGCTCACAAACTCTAAAATTTTCAGGTTGAAAGTTCGATAAAGATCTGACTATAACTATGTAAGCCTGTTACGCCAGATTTGGCGCTCTGGCCATTTTCAACAGTCAAAACGGACAAAACCTCGAGCAACTGCACACCAATCTTACCGTATGCCGTCATCAATAGGTTAGAATTTTAGACTTTGTGAATCTTAGTACAGCTTATATCTATTTGTGAAAAGTTGCAAGTTGAAGCCCAAACATAAAGCAGCAATGATGAAAACGACTAAAAAGAGTGTCTGAACAACTGATGCTGCCGAGTCAGGTAGGCTTGTTACAAGTCTTGTTATAACATAGGAAAACAGAGTAGTCTTACAAAGTAAAGGGTATTTGTTTGTCTGAATCTCAGTGTATGACTTTCTATATTTAGTCATGTATTAGGTAATGATTGAACAACCTATGTATATCTTTAAACTGCAAATAAAATGAAAATATACTATAAAATAGACGGGTCGCGATGATATAAGATATGATAGAGATGTTCAAAGTTGATCGAGACGAATTACAGTGATATATTATACCTGCAACACACGTGCTCGTTTCTTATTTCTGTTATTACTACTTTTAGTGATACATAGTTCCTCGATACACTAAAATCATGCACATAAGTCAATAATTTTTGTCTAATTAATTACACTTTTTCTAGTTTTTTATTCCTATGGTATGAAAGTGTGGGAGAAAGTGGTTGGAAGATAATGTTTTTGTGAATAAAATGGTGCCAAAGTAGTTATGAATAGGAAGCTTATCCATTGGTGTAAGAAGCATCATGGAATATGACATAAGTAACAAAGTTAATATTTTGAAATAGACGCGAGAGAAATGTAAGCATACGTCTCTCTCTCTCTCTCTCTATCTCTCCGGTTCTTGATTGGTGGGCTGTCATCTATTGGTGGCACA
Source organism: Sesamum alatum (assembly GCA_034509735.1). NCBI lineage: Eukaryota > Viridiplantae > Streptophyta > Magnoliopsida > Lamiales > Pedaliaceae > Sesamum > Sesamum alatum. The sequence goes on from JACGWO010000004.1 coordinate 35,648,655, forward strand.
TGGGATCTCAGCATCCTTTACACAGTGTGCTGATTTTGGGCTTTTTAGAGTGCTTCACTTTGGACCATATGGGGCCCAAAACAGTGACCTTTTGAAAGCACTAACCGTTTCCATGGACCTCAGTCATAATGGATCAAGAGGGTATTTTTTATCACTTATTTTAAGTATTTATCACTTTTTTTATAACAAATAATTAATATAAGCGTGTATGATTTACAACTTATATTTTTAAACCACTTAATTTGAACTCATTTAAGCCAAAATTTATAAGTTTTCTCTTACCAATCTTTATAGCTTTTTGGTAAAATTTTAGCTATTTTGAAGTTTCTTTTGACCATTTCATCGTCAAACACTTCAATTCACCTTTTTTTTTTTTTCTGGTAAATTACAATAAGCTCCCATGATATTCAGTATTATTACAAATGCATCCTCAAATATTTGAAAAAATTATCAATACCACCTGATTTTTTAATGATGTCCAACAATTAACTCATCTCATTAGTCTACGCAATTTTCAATTGTGGACTATGAAATAATCTTATTTATTTTTTAATCTTAAAAGAATTTGATAGACTAAAAGGGCAAGAATAAAATTTCACCTCATTTACTTTCTTTGCATTTTTTTATCCAAATTTCTCTTAACAAAAAAAAAAAAAAAAAAGCAAGGGAAAAGTGGATATCCAAGTCTCCATCCAAGAATAATATAATTTCATCAAATATTAGAGAAAAATTCATTATTTTCCAACAATGAGTAAATATTTATAATTATACCAAATTTTAGAAAAACTCGTTGTTTACCTTTTTTTCAAATAATCTCAACTTTCCTATAACCAAACTTACAACTTTTTTTCTCAACTAACTTCTTGCTACAACACAAGTAAAAGTTTCTGCAAACAACCCCCTTACTGCATGAATTCTTTTCTTTGCTTTCACTTTGTTTCTTTTTCAGACAGGGTTGAGATTTGAGGAGATTTCTCTTTTATTTATTTATGATACAACTGCATATTTTTAATACCACTTAATTCACCTTCGGCTCCATGACTACTAAATGTGAACTTAAATTATTCTTAGCGTGTTTTATTAGGCTGATTAATTGAGATTCCTTATTATTATAATAAGAATCATAAGACTTTTGTGGCTTCATGACAAGACTTCCCTCTATTTCTCTTCATTTTTAAAATCAAGAAGATAATGATTAGATCACTCCTTCCAATTTCCTCAAATCATACCCTAATCTCCATCATTTCAATTATTGGTTTCACTCCAATTTGCTTCTATTTTTAGTGTAGATTATGAGAACTATGTGTGACAAGATTGATTCCTTTTTTGCCCAGCAGAAGAGATTTTTATATTATCTAAAATTTTAAATTATTAAAAAAATTATTTAATATTAATATCTTAACACAAGTTTGTCACGCGCAACCCTGACCTCGACGTATAACTTTCCTTTTTCATAAATAGGTGGCAGTGAAATTCGAACCAGGACCTATTGTTTATCATGACTCCAATATCATATTAAACGACCATCTCATCTAAAAGTTAAAACTGTTATAAAGAAAAATTGAATGAAAAATCATAATTATCCCAATTGACTCATTACCGACTTATTATTGACCAGGTCAAGATATCTCTCTTCACATTCGTCAGCGTATGAAGACGTATAAGGATAATTTGGTTAGAAAAATATATTTGATTTGCAAAAAATCAGTAATACGTCATCAGGGATAAATATGAATTTTATGTAATATTTTTTGCTAATATCAACAAATTTCGATGAATTTTGACTAATGAAGCAACTATTTATCAGACGAAAACAAACGCTAGGACACTAGGTGTAAATTTCCAAAAACACGGGAAATTTACGTGTATAATACCAAATCTCAAGGGAATGCAATGTAATTTTCCCTTTATATTTTGTTCCATACATAAAAGCTTTCTAGACTTTTTAATCGAGTACTACTTTAAATTAGGAATTGAAAGCTAAATAATAAGTCGTTGCATTTATTATTTTCATACCAAGTTATTAGAAGTTTCAATTTATATCAAAATAAAATTTTTAAAGCATCATGATTGATAGGAGGATTTGAGTACTTTGAATCTTCCTAACATTTTACTGATTTCACACTGTGGAAGGAAAGAGGTGAGCCTGGTCGAATTCCTCCAATTAATTTGGAATGCGATGACTATATATGTATGTGTGATGAACATCATTAATTAATTAATTTTTCCCAATATTATATTTTCCATTGTTAGGTATTAGTAATTACATACATTATTGGGAAAGGGACAAAACAAACTGGACAAATATTGTAAGAAAATTATAATTATTTCACCTACTAATTAGACTACGAAGCGTATAATACAGTTGTCAAAACCTGCATATATATACTACATAGTCTTCAGGTTCGAGTTTTACTGAACGTGTGGGTACGTACTTCATTTTGTGTGAATTATTGTAATTTGTTTATTGTTCTTACTCATATTGATATATTGGTTGGATTAACATATTGCTCACTTTACGGAAATATTAATGTAATCATATATGTAAGGGTGAATTACAATGACTTCTCCTGAGGTTTGGTAGAATTATGGATATTCCCTCGTTGTTTCAAAAAGTATAAATACTCCCCTGAGGATTGTAACCGTCCAACAAATAACTCATTTTCATTTATTTTTATGGGTGAACTGACCAAAATGCCCTTATGCAAATTTAATTATTTTTTAAAAGTTTCTAAAGTTTTGGACAAAAATACGCAAGGAGAGGTTTTTTTATATATTTTTTTACACAGAGGAGCAATAATGTAATTTGACTCAGGTGTTTTTTTTTTACAATTTAAAAATAAAAATGAAGGGCAAAATGGACAATTTCAGGTCCTTGGCTAAAAATTACAAACCTCAGGGAGGTGTTTATAATTTTTTAAACAACAATACGATATTTGTAATTATGTTAACCCTTGGGGGAGGTTATTATATTCACCCTATATGTAATTACCATTTAAAAAAAAAAGAAAGAAAAAAAATATGAAGGTTATAACGCCTTCGTCTAACAATTATCCTATCATCTACTATTTATCATGTATCAATGCCTATGGAAATTATCTATTAAGTATATATATTAAGTTATCCATCTATTGACATTATCGATAAATAATACCCCACCTATTCTATATTTAAATAGATATTAGGTTAGCACCTGGGTATTAGAATTGAATGAAAAATTCAGATGATGGAAGTATAAATTTCAAATTTTATATATATATATATATATATATATATAAATTAAACGATTACAGATTTAAGCAAACAAAATCGATGAAATTATTTTTATAAACTTAAAATTTTAACTTTCCAAATTATTTAATAGTTAGAGTCTTAGAGATTCAACCATTTATTTTGGCACTATATCAATTATTTTCTTGAGGAGGGAAGAGTAGGGGTACAATTCTCATAGTAGCTTATTCATTTCCTCATAATTTTTCGATTTTTATATTACAAATTATATATATAGAGAGGTCCAATGAAAAAGCACGAATTTCAGTAGCCATGATCAATAAATTGAAGGAATATTAATTCCATTTATACTCCCTGATCTATGGTCTATTTATATAAATCATTTATATATTTTATATAATTACAAAAATCACCCTTAATAGCTAAAAAATAGGGTAAGTTTGTGTAATCATATTGGCATTTTTTTAAGAATGTACGTGTGATTTTCTAAAAATAAGGGTGGTTTGTGTAAATATTATTGATTTTTTTATGGATGTATATATAATTTTTTAAAAATATGAGTGGGCTTTATATCAATAAACTTTAAGTTAGGGATGTAGATGTAATTATGTCTAAATCAAATCCCACTATTATAAAAAATTCCAGTCCACATGGGTCAGGCCCCTCAACCCTCCTAAGTTTGGTAAAATGATGTAATATATACTTTGGTTTTTGTATTATTTTCTTAGAATTTTATGGTTGTATTTATCAGTATATTAATTATGCAATTGCTAGAAACCACGACTTTTATTAGAGGAAATTCAAGTCGCACTCAGCAAACAACGACAAAACCCTCTTTGTTTTTTGTTTTTTTTTTTCTCCCTATCTCTCTTTTGATCTTAATAAATATATATTAAATAAATTCTTGAATTTCTAACAAACATCTAATGTATTTTCTATATCTCGAAGAAGTCTTTGTCGCCGACTTTTCAAATTTTTGGTAAAATTGTCGGCTTTCGTTGTCCATCAATGAGTTCATGACTATTCAGTGCGATGAACTAATTTTTTTACAAGGATTTGATGAGCTTTTCCTGCAATGGAACAACACATGTCAAACTTGTAATTTGTATGTGATTCAACCTTTTGATGCTTGTTAAGGTAACATAGTTGAAGAAATTAATGTGTGTGACATGTTAAAACATTACCAAAAAGTTGTAGAAATTATTAGTCAACAATTATAATATTATTTATATATTCACTATAAGTTTTATTTTATATGTTGGGTGAATTACAATGACCTCTTCTGAAGTTTGACATAATTACAAATACCCCTTTATTTTATCAAAAATTATAAATACTCTCACGAGGTTTGTAACTATCTAACAAATACCCACTTTTATTCATTTTATGGGTAAACTGACCAAAATACCCTTATACAAATTGAGTTATTTTTTTATTAATTTCTTTTTTAAATTTATTGGACTAAAATACGTAGGGAGGGTTTCTTACGTTTTTTGCACATATGAGCAATAATTTGCCTCGACTGATCAATTTTTTTTCTAAAAGAAAAAGTCAAAAGGCAAAATGGGCAATTTCAGACCTTTTGTTAAGAATTACAAACCTCGGGTGGGGTATTTGTGATTTTTGAAAAAATGAAGAATTATCTGTAATTATGTCAAAATTCAGAAGAGGTCATTGTAATTCACCTTTATATGTTTGATTGAAAATTTACACAAGAGAAGAAAGAGCGGAAAGAAATAAATAATATGAATAATTAATAAACCAAAATAAGTTACATTCGACCATAACATGAAATGCAGAAAAATTGGAAATTGCGGGATAAAAATAACGTTGATGATGTAGTCACGCGTCTTATATCTGTTGCAGGCAATGAGTTTGAATGGTCTGTACCCAAAGTCTCATCTCTTTTGCTAACCGTCTTTTCAAAACAAAATCGTTAGGCTTGTAGTTAGTAATCAGAGCGAACAACACTATATACAATGAAGTATCGATCGCGTCACACACTATATTAGAAGTTGAGACAATATATAGATACAAAAAATTCTCCAAGTTGTCATACTATAAATACACATATTTGTAACAACGCTATAACTTGTACATCGTATTCCTAACGAGGTGCCTATTCAGGTTGAGGCTCATACGAATTTGAGATTATTGGTTCGAATCCCATCAATATATGAGTATTTATCTCACTTTATTTGAATTGTTGTAATTCATTTCATTGTTCATTTATTGAGATATTGATGTTAATGTATTAATCGAATGGATGTATTGTTTCATTTATTGAGATATTGATGCTATCATATATAAAGAAAAAAAAAATAATACCCTCATCAGAGAAAAATAAAAAACTGAATGGAGGCTAGGCTACTGATCATTATTATTTTTTCCCTTTTATTGAGGCCTTTTTTGGAAATAGGTAAGTGTTCATAGTTTATTTTTTAATAGTGTAAAATTTATTTGGGTATTCGAGTTTTGTCATTAATGTCTTTATGATACATGGGTAATTACAAATTACTCAATTAGTATCCGAGTTTCGCTATTAATATCACTTTGGTACACGAATAATTATAAATAATTTATTAATATACAAGTTTCACCATTAATATCACTTTGGTCCCCAATTCTTATTTTGTATTTTTTTCGATTATATTTTTATGTATGGCCATATTCCCCTCAGATATTAAACTAAAAAATGATAAAATATAACAAAAAAAAATTGCATAAATTTCTATAGATATATTTTGTTTTATTTGACCAATTGACTTTTATTTTCATATTCGGTTATCAAGATTTCCTTTAGTTTGATACTCAATATATATAATAACTTATGTTAATAGTCAAGTCCCGAGGAATAGAAATTTGCATTGTCAAAGATATTTTCTTGTATTTAATTAAGATATTAAAATTTAATTGCAACACTTCGATATAGATTCAAAAGTTTCAATTTTAGATTATAAATTTCCAAATTTATGATGCCAATTCAACTTCTCTATGTTTGCAATGAATTTTAGATTTTACTTTTAATATAATCAATTAATAAGTAATGAATTATCTGATGAATATGGAAGACTAAAGTGAGTAAAAAAATAAATTAATAAAATATTAGTACCAAGTATAATACTCAAATTGAAAAAATGGAAGTCACATGGTTGAAATAGAGACAAAATATATAGATTAAATTTGTTCAATTTCTCTATATATTTATTATATTTTAAGAGCAAAATAATCATTGCATAATAAAATAATAACAATAAATAAATAATGAATATGAATTAGGTGTCAAAGTGATATTAATACTAAACATTGGGTACTACTTAAGTTATTTGTAATTTTTCGTGTCCCAAAGAGATATTAAAGGCAAAATTCGAATACCAATTAAGTCATTTATAATTACTCAGATATCAAAGTGATATTAATAGTAATATTCGGGTGTCAATACGAATTTTACTCTTTATTAATATGTTGATAGCCTCTGCATGTGTTTCTATTTAATCACCGTCTAATTCGAAAGCTTAAATTGTCAGAAATAACATGTCAATACAAAATGCTTGCTAATTTTTAAGAAGCATTATTTGTTAAAAAAAATCTCATAAAAAAGAGAGCATTTGTATAGCCTACATCCCTTTTACTCAGTCTCGTATTTGAAGAATGACAAAAATATTAACTCAAACAATTAAATTTCAAGGTAGTAGTAGTCTTTAATTTCATGTATATCTATATTATTACTGAGACGAGTTTTATAGATACAAAGTGGTAGTTTTTATACCACTACATTAAATTATTATAATGCAAAAAATGCCTGTCAACTTCCCAACTCGTGTAATTCATTAACTATTCAATTAAAGTTATTTAAAAAATTAATTTCATGCAATTACACCGAAGAATTAAATTTACTCTGATTTTATTTAACTTTATTGTAAATTAAAATAAAAATAACATATTAGTATTTGTGTTGAATGAATATAATCGTTATTATCGATGTAACAAATATTCTACAAAGTTTCAATTTTTAATTTTAGGGTGATTTACAGTGACACCCCTTGAGATTAGATCAAAATACACAAACACCCCCTATTTTTGTTAAAATTACAGCTACACCCCATGAAGTTGTAATTGTATTACAACCATCCTCTATTCAAAGGCAACATTTACACTAATACCTCCTAAAAAACATTATACTAACATCCCTCAGAGGGTGTAGCTGTAATTTTGCAAAAGACGGGGATTGTTTGTGTAACTGAATCTACCCGCGGGGGGTGTCAATGTAATTTACCCTTAATTTTAAGTTTTAATAAAATATTGTATTGATAATCAATGCATTTGAAAATTTTACCAGACAGTCTTTATATGTAAGGTTGTAAGACAATGATAAATTTTAAGATATATGAAAAAAATTATGAGATTCAATAAAAATAAATTATACTAAAAATTACACGTGTAAGTACTGCATGCCACGATTTATATTAGTATATAATATTTGCCACATACATAGTAAAACGACCATTCCTTTCTAATATTGACCACAAGTTACTAATAATCATTTGTTAATTGTGGTGAAGGCACGCCGTCCCTATGATTCACTATAAGAAAATAGTTCAATAGCTATGGGAAAAAAAAATCAATTTTTAATTAATTAGTAAGTAAAATTTTAATTGCTAATCTATATTGTTAATACAAGAAATTTACTTAACCATTGAATTTAACAACAAATTATTTAAAATATATATTAAATAATGTAAATTAGCAACAATAATTCAACTTGCTAATTAACTCGACGCAGATTCAACATCAAATTTTTTCATAGCTAATGAATCATTTTCTTGCAGTGATTCCAAATGATGAGTTTGAGCGGCTTATAAGCCCCAAGTCCCCCTCTCCTTAGCATGGTGTCTTTATAGGACAGAAACCATAGGACTCATACAAAATCAGAACGGACAATACCTCCCACAATGGAGCCCCAATCGAATCGCAAGTCGCATCACATTCATTTTGCATTTGTGTTGCTCGACATTTAACATCGTGCAAAAATTACAATTTCGGTCCTTCAACTTGAAATTATATATGCTATTTTGATGCAATTGCCTGAATTAATTTACCGACGACCCACTTATGTACGTCCTTAAATTTGAAAAATAAAAAATAAAAATAGGGGACGTAATTCGGAATGTAGTACTAAAAATGAAAAAAAAAAACTTATTTTGTGAGAGTAAAAATAGAATTTGATTTAGGGAAAATGAAAATAGGAGGCGGAAGTTGGCGTTGGTTGAAGTAATAAATGAAAAGAAAAGCAATGTACATAGGTGAGTAGGTTGAAGAGGTAATGAATGAATGAGAGAGGGGTGCCTGCCTTCCTTTTGTTTCCAACCTAAGCTAAGTTAAGCATCTCCATTATTTCAGCACACCCTGTAACCGTTGCTAACATACCCACATTTGCATGTGGTTTACATGATCATTTTTGCTTGCACGTTCACATGCCCTCCCTCCCTCCCTTTTCCTAACTCGAAGTCGTGTCACGCCGTGTTCTGCATACATATAATAAATAATTTTATGATATATATTATAAATAAAAATAAAATATATTAATTAATACATTATATTAAACAAAAAAAGAAAGAAAAGAAAAGAAAGCTAATTTATCAGCTAGTGTGAAATTTGTGAAGTTGAATAAGTTAATTATTTTTTTAGTTGAAGGGCATTTTTGGAATCACAAAAAAATGGTGGAGTGGTATCAAAATCGTCACTTTGTGTCTATAATATTTTTTATTTTTTTATAATAGTACTAGCCATCGTGGCACGCTATTTTTATATGCATATATTAAATAATTTTTTATACTTTAAAATATATTATAAATAAGAGTAAAATATATAAACTAACACATCACATTAAAAAAAAAGAAGGAAAGAAAGAAAAAATTATTTATCAATTAATATAAAATTTGGAAAGTTTAATAAACTAGTTATCATATCAGTTGAGGATTATTTTTGACATTACAAAAAAGTAGTGTGGCGATGTCATTAACCGTCATTTATGAGTAAAAATTGGGGTTTTTTATATAATAACTAGCTGTTGTGGTACGCCATCCTTGTGTGCATATAAAATAGTATTGTACGTTTTAAAATTATTGTAAATAAGAAAAAATATATATATAAATCAACACATTGCATTTAAGAAAAAAAAAAAAAAAAGAAAACTACCTCAAGAGTATTATCGGCATAAGCAAAAACTTTGTATCGCAGTATCATTAACCGCCATTTGTGAATTAAAAAAGCATTTTCTTTGTATATTAGTATAAATATATAGATACATAAAGATATTTTGATAATTTTAAAATTCGGTATTACGGTGTAAATAACTGTTATTTATTAGTAAAAATATGATTTGCTTTATATAATAGTATAGATATAGATAGATAAGAGTAAAATATATAAATGAATACATCATAATTTTGCATTTCTATTTTTTTCATACTTACAAATATAAAGATTTATTTCCTTTACCATCTTTCTAATAAGAATACCACTTATGCTTTTCCCCCCCTGCCATTTCCACCCTCCAATAAATAAGTTTGATTTGAAATAAATGGTGAACGCTACTATTTTTAGAATAACCAATTAAAAATATTAATTTTAAATTCAATTTGAAAATATTATGTATTTCTACACACAAAATATGTGCAAATAAATATACTTTTGATACATTAATAAAAACAGTATCTTTATTTTTATAATAAACACAAACAAGAAAGAAAAGAAAACTATTACTTAAGAAGTTGAATAAGTTAGTTATCTATTCAGTTGAAAGGCATTTTTGGAATCATAGAGAAATGGTGTAGCGGTGTCAAAATCGCCACTTTTGTGACTATAGCACCTCTTTACTTTACTAGTCGAGGTGGCACGCTGTTCCTGCGTGCATATAATAAATAATATTTTATGTTATAAAATATATTATAAATAATATGTATATATATAAACTAACATATCACATCTCAAAAAATAGAAAAAATTAATAAATAAAAGAAACCAACTTAGGGGTATTATTGCTATAACAAAAAATTAGTGTCGAGATGTAAGTAACTGCTTTTCGTAAGTAAAAATTGATTTTTTTTTATATTAGTATATAATAACTAACTCTCTTAATTACCAACATTTTTATCACGGTCGAAATACACTCGATGCCTGTGAGTAATTTAATTTTATTATTACATATGTTCCATTAAATAAAATAAGTAAATAATCAAAATTGATAAAATAAATTAATTTTAAATATGATACAACTGCGTATATGATTTTTTTTTTTGTTTCAAATTTTTCATGGGCAACTTTTGGAATTTTAAAATTTTACTTTATGCTTATCAAGATTGTAATTTGTTTTCAATTAAAAAAATATAAAATAAAACCCTTTTACAGCGTATATCGTGATCATAGCATGCCCAACAAAAACAACCAAACTTTGGTTAGGTAAAGATGTTTAGTTAAGAAAAAGAAAATTAAAGAAATCTCCTATTATTATTACCATCACAACTCACAATATTCAATAATACCGTACTCATAATTCACGGCGGCCACCCGATTACGACAATTAATTATACAAATGGGGTTAATTATAGTCTCTATACGATGCATAAAACTAATCAAAATTCTCCCTATATATATGTATAATAAATTGATTTGCCTTCACTTTTTCTTTTAATTTATGATCATTAGTTATTTAATTATTACATGTTTATTGAAAAATAAAATTATTAAAAATAATGGTGGGGTGCTTAGCTAATGACAGATAAAATGAAAAGGGTTAAATCCACATGGATGACACATGATTTATGTCTATGATTCACATGCCTACCATGTTCAATTAATCCTTTGTGTACATGTAACTTTTGTACATGGGCCACACCCCCCAAAATTTTTAGATCAGACAACTCATATTGGTCCTTGTCACAATCCCTATTACTTAACTATAGTTGTTGGGACTTTAATGAATCACATATATATATATATATAAATGTATATTTCCCACTTAAATAAAAATATAAAAACTAAGAAATTTAAATAATTCGACAAGTACATGTGTTGGAATATTATTTATTTGAGGGTAGATTACAACGATTTTTCCTGAGGTTTGCAATAATTATAAATATCTTATTGTTGTTTGAAAAATTACAAATATTCCTTGAGATTAATGGACGTCTAGCGAATACCCCCTCTTGACAGCTCATTGTAGGGGTATTTGTTAGACTTTCGTTAATTTTAATGTATTTGTAATTATGATAAATTTTAGAGGAGTTTATTGTAATTTATTCAAAAAATAATAATAATATTATGAGGTTTAAGGTAATGGTTATGGTATTTTGTAGTTGGTAATTTGCATGTAGGATGTTAGATACTTTGTGGCCAATTTTAGTGGGAATATAGAATGAAAATTGGAATTTGAAAAAGAGAGGACCCCCCTTTTTGGAAATGGGACTATGCAATTTCAGCATTTCTGTGCTGTAAAAGACAATATCATGCTTGTTTTTGAAAAGTGACTCTTTTTTTCAGCTCAACTCCACTATTTTTGTAATTAGAAACAAGAAATAAATAAAATCTTAACTAGTTCCAACCTAAATTAAATTTGGACACACGAAATAATTGGTTGTTCTTTTTAAATTATATGCTAATCACATAGTAAATATAACACAATGATCCCAAATAAGCTTTGCTTGATTGGTAAGTTTATGGGCCCGAATCCCACAGATAGAGTATATGCTACTTCTATAGTAGTTTCTTATATCTTTATCTTGTTCTAATGTACTCGTTGATTTGAACTATCAATGTATTGAATCAATTTTTGAATTTGAATGTATTGAATAATGTGATAAATCTTATGCTATGAAAAAATCGAATGCGAAATAAAATGTTCCCATAAATTAACAATCTAAAATTTGAATTTATAATAATAGTTGATTTTTTTTTAGGATTAGGTTAGTGGGGTTTGACACGAAACATGTATGTACTAGCCCGTTTGTTTATGTTTTCATTTTTCAGTTTTTGAAACAATAATTAAAGTGGAAAAAATATGTTTTTTTTTTTAAGTAAAGTGATAAATTATTATTAATTAAAATAAATCGATTACAATCAGTCCCGTCGAATATCAATATCTAACAAAAATACAATATCACATCAATTAAATCTAAATAACACCTACTATTACAAGTAGAAAGACAACATCTAGTATGCAGTATAACAACATCCCACGCATTGAAAGGGTTCGAACCATAGGGCCTCAATTTCGCCAGTTGAGCTAGACTTCATCCACAAAAACATGCTTCACACATATTTGCGAACTGACATCAAAATTCAATATAAAATACAATCTCATTAATTGAAAAAAATTATATAAAATTAAAAATACGTAGAGGTAGTGTTTTGAAAAGTTAAGGAAATAGTGTTAGTGAAGATATACTAAATCCGAGGGATTGGGTAACTGTTGCACGTTTTCATACACTTTTTGAAATATAAATAAGTGAGTGGAATCAAATTGAAGTTATTCTCTGCCGGGAGGGTGATGTGCATGTTGCGTAGAATAATATAACGTTGGATTCGCATAATTCATATCCAGAAACAAAGAAATAAAGTACAATTTCAAACTATAAATTACACTTTAATGCAAAATAACTTTTACAACCTAGATAATTAATTATTAGAGTTGGTACCTAACTGCCGCATTAAATTATTGATGAATAAATAAAAAAGCTGAATTATATATATTACAACCAGAGACAGAAGTTAACTATTTTGTATATGATTGATACGATAATATTCCAATTTACAGACCATCTATTAGTGTAAAAAAATAAATAATAATATGTACTATTAAAATTGTCAATTTTTAAGATGTCGACGTTTCATCATATCCAACTCATACGAGTTTTATTTATTTTAATTCTTGTCGATAAAATTAAATTAAATTGAATAGATCGAAAATTGATCATATACAGTTTTTATTTTTACAATGAATGCACTAGAAGAAATATATTTCTCGTTACAGTTAATTCCTATGGTTAAAAGGAAAAAATTTATGGCAAATACAAATTAACAACAGCTTCGCATGACTATTAATATAGTCGTTGTTTCTGCAACTTTTTAGCCATGACTAATGTTTTGGTAATAGCTAAAAATAGCGAAAAATATTGATTAACCGTGGGAAAAATATTGACCATTAATATAGTCGTTAATTGCCATGGTCAAACTAAATAGTCGTAATAAAATGTCAATAACCACGGTCACCCAATGGTTGTTACCCGTGATTTTTAAAAGTGTGGTTAATGCATTTGTCATGTCTAAAGCTATGTAAAAAGCATTTGCCATGACTCATAGCCGTAGTGAAAATTGTTTTCATTGTGGATAAGTTAAATATTTGTATTGATTTTATTTAAACGTGGTTATAATAGTTATTTAACACGATTTTAGCTCATAGCCAATAAAATCGTAGGCAATAGTAATATTTTTTCTTGTGCCGTGATTAGTGGTATTAATTTATCATGATTTTTAAGTAATGGTCATTTATAGTGTAGCGAAAAAGTAATTTTTTTGGAGTGGTAGTAATTAAATTTTTGGGAACATACTGTTTATGAAATCAAATCATAAGAATAATTTGGTGTAAAAATAATAATAGTTGAGATGGGGTTGTCACGGATCCAAACATACTTGGCTAGACATGAGATTAAAATTTTAATTTTTTTACTGCAAGAATCTATCTGATGCGAAATAAATAAAATACAATTGGCAACTGTAATAGTTCAAATTAAATAAGTTATTTTTCGGGATCAGCAATTTTTTACTGTCTTCTCGTACATTGAAATAATCCACGACATAATCTAATACACATGGTTCATTATATTTGAATTTTAAATTTACTAAAAATTATTTTAATATATCAAATTACTTATAAATAAGTTAATATATGCACTAATAAGATTAGATCCAAGACTCTTAATGTCAGAGTATCTATTACTTATATTCTTGAACCTAAAATCTTTTTCGGAGGGATGAAAAATAAACAAGTATTCTATTAAAATATTCTCTATTCTCCACTTTCTCTTTACCTTTAGCTCATTAAATTAATTTGACTTTAATATTATTTTCTTTCTTAATTATTATTTTGTCCCCCCGTTTTCCTCTACATAATACATATTAATTACCCAAAAATTTAGAATTATAATTTCCTTACTGTTTACCATCTGAATATTTTTTTTACTGTTCGCAAATGTTTAACATAAACACTTATCAGTTTATTGCTTAAAATTAATTAAAATAAAATTTCATTTTACAACTTCTATTTTGAATTGCCAAATTAAGTTGATTTAACTCAAAAGTCCAAACAAATTTCTATCAACTTCCATGACTAATTAGTAAAAAAGTAGGGTAAATTACAGCTACCTCCCCTGAGGTTTGGTATAATTAAAAATACTTTCTCGCTATTTGAAAAATTACCGATATCCCCCTGAGATTTGTAACCGTCTAACAAATAACCCATTTTCATTCAATTTTATGGATGAACTGACCAAAATGCCCTTATGTGAATTGAATTTGTTATTTAATTCTTAAATTTTTTTAGACTACAATGCTTAGTGAGAGGTTTCTTAAGTTTTTTACAAAGATGAGCAATAATGCAATTTGCTTTGACTAATTTTTCTACAATTTTAAAAAAAAATATTTAATGGCAAAATGGTCAATTTCAAGCCTTTACTTAAAAATTACAAACCTCAGGAAGGTATTTGTAATTTTTTAAACAACAAGGGGATATTTATAATTATGCCAAACTACAGGAGAAGTGGCTATAATTTACCCAAAAAAGTAAATATTAAATTATTTTTTGAAACACTCAAATTTCAATATTTTTTTATTTTTAATTTTAATTTTCAAAACACTCCTAAATTTTACTACTATTTAACTTATAATTTTAAATTACAATTTATTTCTACCACAAAAATAAAAATTAATGCAACCAACGATTTTTAACTTTTTATTACAAATTGTGTGTGTGTGATTGTGTGTGAAAGAGAAGAGAAAACTTGTAGCAGCCGTAAAATTAGAGGCATGTTGGGAAAGCATCTGAAACAGCTAGAGAAGCCCACAGCCAGCGAAGCATAAATATAAAACAAACACACCTAGTAAAAGTGATTTGCAAGAGAAGCAACCCCCACATTTATACGACTTCCCTCATTTTTCCACTCTTTCTATTATTTTATTATATCAATTATACCTTTTATTTATATTAACAGTTCTTTTTAATTTCAAAATGACAATAATACACCTATTCGACCAAGACATTATTATAACTATGTCACAGTAAAATTGTCAAGATATTGTGTCTTTTATTTCATAACTTAGGCACAATGCATTTTCAATCTCATTACTAACGGAATTTTGAAAAATAGTCATATAACTTTCAAAAAATCTCATTTTCAATCTTGCTGCCAGCTTCTATCAGGACATTAACGGAAAAATCACGTGCAAGTCACGTGCCCAATATCTTTCAAAATGAAGGAAAATAGCCACGTAAAAAGGACAATTTCCTGTATAATACTTTTAAAAATTAGTTGTTTGAGTCAAGGGCTCTAAATTATGTAATTTCATTTCTTGTTTTGGGCATTGTTTATTTATTTATTTATAAAAATACGTATAAATGTATACATACATATATATATATACACACATGTGGATAGGTGTAGTTGTGTGTACTATTCTAGCCCTATAGATAGATAGAGTGATAGACTATTGAATTTAGAAAGAGAAAAATAATGTGAGTAGTCTTCTTCTCATCATCATCAATTACGTACCATTCACCTCAATTTCTAGACAAATATTAGCGGTGCCCATTGTGCCTTTGATGTTTACCTGCCTTACTTCTCCACCCCTCAATCTCTCCTTGTTCTTTTACTAAATTGCCCTTCTACACACATATATACTTTGTTTTTCTTTTGACCATTATACCCTTCAAACCCCCCCCCCCCCCCACCCACCCCAACCCAATATTTTCTTGTCTAAGTTGTGTACGTAATGATAACATGGTAAGAATGTGTTTTCATTCATAAAATGTGTAAAAGAGGAATTCTTGATTTGTGCATTTAATGGCTTATTCATTAATGGGTCCACCGTTTTTGCATTATTTGTGGATTGGTCCATTTCTGTGGTAGTTTTATTTTCTTTTTTATTTTATTTAAAGAAAAAAAAAAAGAAGAGGAAGTTGCCCTACAAACAATGTGAGTGATCATCAAGTTATTTGAATCTCCAACACATAGGCAAGGTTATCTGAATCTCAATCATAGGCAAGATTCTCTTATTTTTATAATTGTGGGTGCACAATTTTTATCCCATGAACTCAAATAATTCACATTATTATTATTATTATTATTATTATTATTATTATTATTATTATTATTATTATTATTATTTTGTATCTCATTCTATATTAGAGATGAAATTAGTCCCGTTTAGAGTAAGAAGGGATGAGTTAAAGTTCTCCTAGTAAGTATGATGTTAAAATTTCAAACATTTGCTTGTTGAAAGAATCCGTCTTAGAATCAACTCGTGCCCTCACCATTGGACCAACAACTATTGATGAATAATTAATGTTGATACAATAACGATAGATGGTATAATTTTTATTAATTCAATAATACTAGCGTATCCATATTAATAATTGTAGTAGTAACAATATATATTAAGGTAAAATTACTTTTTTGGTCTTATAATTAGAGGTCGTTAGCGCTTTTGGTTCTATAACTCACTCTATTTACACATTTAGTTTTTTTTTTTTTTTGACGAATTTAGTGTTAAATATCTCACATATATTTGGTCCTTTTTTGGCAAATTTAGTCCTGTGTTTATAATTTTGGTCACATTCAAACTGGAGTAGATATCACTTTTGATCCTGTAACTATGTCGTACGGATCAAATTTGTAAACACAGGATTAAATTTCCCAAAAAAGGACCAAATTTGAGATTTATTGGACTAAATTCGTCAAAAAATAACTAAATGTGTAAATAGAGTAAGTTATAAGACCAAAAGTGCTAACTACATAAAGTTATAGGACTAAAAATATAATTTTGCCATATATTAATAATAATAATTAATTATTATACTGAAAAAAAAGTTACTTTTATAGTGTGTTCTCTGTGTAGCGTTAATTTTTATAAACAAAATAGGCGTCTATGTATTAAGTAATTTATAAATTTTGTGTTAGTTTTGATTAAGCAAGATCAATGATGGTATCATGTCCACAATTAAACATGGTAGCGACTATATATCAATGATCATCAGAAAGTAAACAAGGGGAAAGATTAAATACTTAGAAATACTACTGTGGCCAAACTGGCACCTGAAATCAAAATATTATAATAAATTTAAGTATATGCATGTATCAGAGAACTGGCCAAAGTACCGACCAATAATTAACTAAAAACAAAGTAAACGAATTTCATGCACATCCCATTAATCATGAAAAACAATTCTTACACGATTACAAGTCTTGGTACATCTAAAATTTGAAAAAAAAGAAAAAAACTTCAACTACATTCATTGATCGCATATAAATATGCAGATATCAATCATATTTTGTTTCCAGTGAACCTCAAACAAGTTCAAGGATAAGAGTGTCACCTCTTTATTTGAAGGGTACATTATAACGGGCTCTTCTAAGTTTGTCGTAATTACATATATTTTCTTGTTGTTTGCTCCTTTAGAATTAACGATTGTCTAACAAATATTCCGTGGGATAACTTATTATAGGAGGTATTTGTTAGACGACCATTAATTTCAGGGGTACTCTTAATTTTTCAAACAATGAGATGGTATTTGTAATTATGATAAACCTTGGAAAAGTCCATTGTAATTTACTCTTATATAAAAGTCAGTCTGCGGTGAAAATAGACGTTAGAGTGTTTGAAGGTTTTGGAACGATGATTCATCGACGCTCAAATCAATATGAAGTTCCAAATAATTTTTGGAAGGTGTAAGAATTGTGTATTTCTAAAGTGAGGTTTTTGATCTATAAAGTCCTTGTCTAGTGGTTAAGGTTGATATTCCACGAAAAAGTACGGGGTTTATGTGTTTGAATCCTATCGAGTACGTGAGTTTTTTTTTTAATTTTATGTCTTCATTGTAATTTATTATTTTATTATTTTTTTACATTTGATTCCTGGGAAATATACTGGTGCACTCGTTGATTTTTTCAGGTTAATTAATTATGTAATTACTATATATATGTCTATATAATTGAAAAGCACCAGTTTCAGTGTGTTCTTTTTTATTTTTCATTTTTTTATCAATTTTCATTTTTATCTCTCTTCTCAAGTTCCACCCATCCTTTTTCTCTCTCACCCTTTTTCCAATTCTCATATCCATTTTGTATATATGTTTTTTTATTTATTCAATTAATATATATATTTCAAAAATAATAATTAACTTTTTAAAATTAAAAATTAATTGTGCAAACATATTTAAGTGTAGCACATATACTAATTAAAATAAAAAACAATTGTGACAAAATTACCAATTTACCACTTTAGCTTACACCGGTCCTTCAACGCAATTTCTTATTACCTATTGTTTGAATTTTATTTCCCATCAATATCAAATCGCAAATCAAATTGCCCTTTACCCCAAAACCATCCAAACAAAAATATTTTTAAAAAAAGTATAAATCTACTTATCTGTGCCCATAAATACTACCTAACCCTAATCAAACATAAATAAAAATAAAAATAAAATTATGATGAATATCAACTAATCATGTATTATATACACGACGACGAGAGTTTCTAATGATCAACAATACATTTGAGGAAAAATCCATTCCATTTATTACGGTAGGTTGCAACCTAACAGAAATTGGTCACTATTTACTCCTATTCATAAATGACATTGCCTAATAACATGCCCTACTTCGATCTATTTTATTTCAAACCCCCCTATCCCTATGGATCCCACCCTCACAAATCATTATTATTTCAAACTATATATATTATAAGCTTAAACCAAAAAATACACTCTTTTTTTCGATCAAACTGGCTTTGATAACAATGTTTGTCAAATTGCACCCCGTCGCTTTCAAAGTCGGCCCCCATCCTACCTCGACGTGGCAGCACAAGTACCATAATAACAATTATTTCTAGAGTCGTAAACCCTGTAATAATTAACTCATCATCATATTCGACGAATAATAATTATCGTGATCGACTAAGATGTCGATGAAGGGCATTATGGTCAAATCACGTGAATGGAATCCCGTTTACACAAGCAAATCCCTGATAATGATCTGATGTGAGTAATAAATTAAAAAAGAAAAAAGAAGGGGGGCAGATTATTAGCATCCATGATTAAAAAGGTCAATGGTTACATGTGAGGGAGGGGCAGTTTGGTAATTTGAACGTGCCCGGCACAAGTGTAAAAAGACAAATTAGCCACTGAAATCCAAAACGCCCGAAAAGCAAAGGCTGACCTACATGGCCCGGCTTTTAACTATTTTTAGCTGGACAGACAAAAACCAACTTATTATCACCGTCGTCGCTATCCTCACCTGCTCTGCTCACCCATCTCAATTTATACGTATGTATGTATGTATGTATGTATTATACACACATTATACTGTGTGTATGTATGAAAATACAGAGAAATATACGCGTATATGTAGGAAATTAATGTGGTGTTTGCATGTGGAGATACATATTTTTTTTATTTTTTTATGTTGGTGGTGAGAGAGAATTATTAGTGACCCTAATTTGAAGGCGCCAGCTCTATAGAAAAAGAGAGAGAGAGAGAGAGCGAAAATGGCTAAAAGATTCCTCAGCTGAAAAGGAAAAAGAAAAATAACTGAGTCCCTTCATTAAAAATTATAATTTGAGGGAGTGTGAGATTGACAGGCAGATCCCACCGAAATAAATTAAATAAATTCACCACGCCTCCCCATCTTGATAAAAACCCACAGAATTCACCCATCTTTCTTGATATATATTTTTATTTTTTTGCAGCTGGTAATTGCCTGCCAGGGAGTTGTGGGCTTATTAGCTAGCTGGAGAAAGAGCGCTGATCGATCCTGTACATGATGCTTGGTGTTTCAGGTCTCATGGGGAGCTCTGGGGACGGAGCTGCTGCTGCGGCGGCGGAGGAGGCCCACGAGAGCGGTGGTGCTAGTGGTGGGAGCAGTGAGGTTGGAGGGTCGAGCTCGAT
Organism: Sesamum alatum; assembly: GCA_034509735.1. NCBI lineage: Eukaryota > Viridiplantae > Streptophyta > Magnoliopsida > Lamiales > Pedaliaceae > Sesamum > Sesamum alatum. The sequence goes on from JACGWO010000004.1 coordinate 35,669,101, forward strand.
AATTCCGGGGAGCGGTACGGTGGAAGAAAGTGAGAGAAGTGGGGGCGGTGGAAACCGATGGCCGAGGCAGGAAACGTTGGCTTTACTGAAGATTCGTTCTGATATGGATGTTGCGTTTAGGGACTCAAATCTCAAGGGTCCATTATGGGAAGAAGTTTCCAGGTAAGAATGAATGAAGTTTTCATTTATGGTATGTATTGCTGTGGCCTGTGTCTGTGTGTGTGTACAGAGACAGATGCACACGTACACAATTACACGCACTGCAAGGTGTAGCAGACTCATCACTGCATATCGATCAGGTTCAAGATTTCTTCAATTTTCTCTTCGGATCAAAAATTTCATTGAATTCTTGCTTTTTCATTAAAAGGGTTTTGTCTTTCAGTTCATTTCACAAGAAATCAGCAGCTTTCGGGGAATTTATATTCCGGGTTTTCGCCTTTCAGTTTTGGTTTGTTTTTGGCACTTTCTTGCTAATTATAGCAAAAAAAAAAAAAAAAAGAGTCCGATGTTTATCAATTCTTTTCTTCAACCTGAATTCATCTCTCTCTCTCTCTCTTCATCTTCAACGTTTTGAGATTTTCTTCTTCAATTTTATCGCTCTGGTGAAATAATGTTTCCACATAAATATAGACAAGTTCTGGGACCAAGATATGTTTCTGGGACCATCGGAAAATTGTCTGTTTGAAGAATATTTCCCCGCCCCTTTAAATTATTTGCTTGTTTTATGGCCTAGTTATAGTTGTTTGAATCAGTGCAGTTAATTTCTTGTGTTTATTTTATGTGTTCATCGCCATACGGCTTCAATTTGCTTTGTTTCAAGATGTAATAAGAAGACCGCAAGTGGAGTTGTTTTTATTTCTCCAACTGTTGTTGTCAGGAAAATGGCGGAGCTTGGATTTCAACGAAGCGCCAAGAAGTGCAAAGAGAAATTCGAGAATGTGTACAAGTACCATAAAAGAACAAAAGACGGCCGATCATCCAAACCCGACGGCAAGACTTATCGATTTTTCGATCAATTAGAGGCTCTTGAAAATACCCCTCCTAATGCCTTCACCCCTCCGCCACCGCGGCCTCAGGCACCCGCCACCACCCCAATGGCGGCGCCGCCGAATAATGCTCCTAATTTAGCAATGCCATCAAATGTTACTGTTTCATCAACTAGTCCTACCCCTTTGAGAATGCTGCCCCCAAGCACTACTCCGCAAACTGCCACCAATCCGGTGAATTCTTCTCCGTTCCCTCCATTACAGCCTCCGGCAACGGCGGTGAATACTTCAATTCCTCATCAAAACCATAACTTTCAGCCCTCTTATCATCACATATCGATGAGCCTGCCGTCGAATTCGACGTCTTCTTCGACATCTTCCGATGAGGATATACAAAGGCGAAGAGGTAGAAAGAGAAAGTGGAAGGATTACTTCGAAAGGTTGATGAAAGACGTAATTCAGAAGCAGGAGGAGTTGCAAAGGAAGTTCTTGGACACACTGGAGAAACGCGAGCGGGATCGTATGGCTAGAGAGGAGGCCTGGAGGGTGCAAGAAATGGCGAGAATGAATCGAGAGCACGAGCTTTTGGTCCAGGAGAGATCGATGGCTGCGGCCAAAGACGCGGCGGTGATTGCATTCTTGCAGAAGGTAACAGACCAACACAACTTGCAAATCCCAATCAGTAATAATAATGCACCGCCAGTAGCGCCGCCAATGCAGGCACAAGCGCCGCCGGAAAATCCCCAGCCAGCGCGACAACCACCAGCACCAGCACCAACACCACCACCGCCTCCGCCACCCCAACAACCCACTCTCCCAATGCCTCTGGAGCCACCAGCGCAACCAGCTGCAGCCCCACCGGTAGTTACGGTAAGCCCAGCAAAAGTCTTGGACCTTTCAAAAACAGACAACGGCGGCGATAATTTCATGCCGACAAGCTCCTCACGATGGCCGAAGGCAGAAGTTCAAGCCCTGATCAATCTCCGAACTAGCCTTGATATCAAGTACCAAGAAAATGGACCAAAGGGCCCCCTCTGGGAGGAGATCTCGGCGGCCATGGGCAAGCTCGGTTACAACAGAAGTGCAAAGCGATGCAAAGAGAAATGGGAGAACATCAACAAGTACTTCAAGAAAGTAAAGGAAAGCAACAAGAAGAGACCGGAAGACTCCAAAACATGCCCATATTTCCACCAGCTCGAGGCCATTTACAAAGAGAGATCCAGAAACGACGTCCCCTCGTTCAATCCCGGATTCACGATGAAGCCCGAGAACTCAATGGTGCCCATAATGGCCCGGCCCGAGCAGCAATGGCCTCTCCCCGAGCAGAATTCAGCAATGCATGATCAAGATCATCACGACAACGAGAGCGAGAACAACGATCACGACGAGGACGACGATGAGGATGATGAGGACGAAGACGACGGAGCGGGCTATGAGATAATCACAAACAAGCAGCCATCTTCGGTGACGAACACGGCGGAGTGAAAGAGCTGCAGCAGCTGCTGTCTAGTGAGAGATGAAGAGAGAGAAAGGAGAGACGGAGATGTTAAAAATGCGGGCAAGTGGGCGAAGAAGACGGAGGTGGGGCAGAATTGCAGAAGGTGTCAGAGGGGAGCGGAGGAGATAAGTGGGTCAGAAAACGGGTGGGCAATCAGATGGGGGTGGGGCGGCGGTGAAAAAGTTTGAAACACAGTTAAAAAACTACATGGGATTAGGCCGGTGTTAAGGTAATTAATTATAGGATTTAAATTAAATTAGCTTTAATTTACCTAAGTTTTATTTTTATAATTTATTTATTATTTCGGGAATAAATAAAATTGAGGGAAGGGGGCCGGATAGAGAGCTTTGATCCAAACAAATAATAAGGGAGATAGTAATTCTACTTCTCTTTTTTATTTTTCTTTTATTTATGTTTATTTTTTCTTCTTGCATGGAGTGTAACTGTAAAAACTATGGATTTTATGTTTCTTTTTTTTCTTTTCTTTTTTTTTTTGGAATGATTAAAGAGTAGTTTAATGTTTGTCGACAATTAAATTTGTGGTTAATTTCGTACATTAATTGTCCGGTTTTTTAGGTACATGTTAAACTTGTGGGATTAACAAACTAGCTAGCTAGGTACAATATATGTCTAAACCGGATGGAAACCCTAATCTTGAACAAAAACTAGTTTTCGTACTAAATGGACTTCAAAATTAATGCCAAAAGAAAAAAAAAAAGAAAGAAAGAAAAGACAAGATCGATCCTTAATTATTGGCTGTTGGATTTTAATCTTACATATATAATAATTGTTATCAAGAGAAAATAGTATTCAAGTGAACCACATTATTAATTAAATTCCTACTTAGGTCTAATTAATAAGGTAATTAGTGGAGCCTCAATTTTTTGTTCTTTCAGCTTCTATATATATATATATATGTTTTACATTTTCAGAAATATGCATATCTATTAACATTAATGTTCTTTTAATTTTGCAAAAGAATATTATAAATGGATTAGGGTTCAAAGCTTATTTATTTACACAATTTTAACCCTAATCCATGTGCAAGAACACTTTGAACAAAACACTTCGGATGGGATTTTCATTTCAAATTATGTGTATATTTTAGCAGAAAATTTACTATTACTACGATTTTATTGATTATGGACTAAAATCGTGGTTAATAATTATTATTAACCATTGTTAAATAAAAATTAATAAAAAAACTTAGATTATCCATAATTAAAATAATTTTTTCATGGCTTTTAGCCATGACAAATATTTTAGCCATACTCGTAAAAACTACGGCTAACAATCGTTGCGTGACCGTGATCAATGCCTTTATATTTAACCATGAGAATTAGTCATGATTAAATGTCAAATTTCTTCTAATGTATATATACGTGTATAAAGTTTTTCTTAAATAAAATAAATAATCAAAATTTTGTATTGTACATGTATATATTAATTGAAATAAAAGATATATCTAAGAATATTAGGAGTAAAAAATCAATTGGAAAAAAATGAGGCTCATTAATCTCAAATTGTACAAAAAAGAAAGAGAAACATATTTATTAATTGAAAATTTCCTTCCTCGTCTTCTTTGTTTTTCTCGCTCTTCTTTTCTCCTTCCCGACAATCATGCTTCATACATTCCCTACTCTCTGTACATATAACGAGATATGGTGTGTATAAAATTTTCTATTTTTTTTTTCTATTTTATTTTATATATAAACGTTAAGTTGATAAAATCTTTCTTTAGATAAAATTGATGATATTATTTTTGTGAATATGACGTGTATACGTGAATTAAATAGAATAAATAATGCAATATGAATTACAATAGAAAATTCAATCGATAATAATGGATATAGGAAAGGTTGACTCTTGATTAACGCCGGATAGGATTTGAGTTATGACTGATCAACAATTAGTGGAAAAGATCAAATTTATACATAAATGCAATTTAACTAACAAAAGTATTATTTTTAAATTAATTATATGTCCAAAAAGTGATTAAATGACATGTCAATATATATTGGACCTTGCACATCAAACCCTAATTAGTCTGATCACTTCACACCAGCAACCTAATTAATTTTTAATTCAAGATTGAAGCTTGATTAAGTTTTTTTCATGTCCTTTTTTACAAGTTTAATTGCAATTGAGACATTATGCCAAGTGCAATAAATATAACAAGTGGTAGTACAATGTTTTCCCACGTGAAGTGTCTGAAATCTGTAGTTGCTGGGATCGATCATTAATCCCTTCAACTTAAATCATTATTGCTAATGATCTGTAGTTTGATGAGTACCTATACAGGGACATATATGTCCAAAAGACATACATTATACTGTCGAAAATAGTGAATTTAACTGACTGAAGTCAGTGTAAAGTATCTACGATGTCGTAGCTTAAGGATGAGATACGACGAATAAGTTTGTGCTCGTTTGTTTGAGTCCCACGAACGTGTGGATATTTATTTTACTTTTATATGAATTTATTTTAATATATTTTATTGTTCTTAATTTTTTATATGAATTTATTATAATTTGTATTATTATTTATAGTTATATTAATTGAACCGATATATTGTTCAATTTATTAACATATTTATCTAATAATGTAATCACCGTTTAAAAGGAAAAAGAATCAATGTAAAGTTGGAATTTCTAATTAGTGAAACTTGCGTAATCAAATTCTTGATTTTTTTTTCTGACTAACTTACAATAATGATATTTTTTTTTATTTTTATATTAATAAATTTTGGAATTAAAATATCTATTATCACTACAAAAAAAACTGAAATATTCTCTATATTGTAATAATGACCACGATTTAAAAACTATAATACATCAATATTATCCGCAACAGTTAAATAAAATTGGTGAAAAAAATAATTAATTTTGACCACGGTTAATGAATACATTTGTCATGGTTTTAAGCATAGCCAAAATATTTGCTATGATTTTTAGTTGTGTAATATTTTGGCCTTGCTTGTAAAATCAACGGTTAAAAGTCGTTGCGAAGCTTTAGTTGTGGCTAATGTTTTGAGCTTGCTTGCAGAAACAACGATTAAAAATCATTGTGAAACCATAATTAATTAATATTTGTCACACTTTTAATTTCACTTTTTACCATAATAATTAACCACTACCGTATTTAATATTATTTTTTTCCACAAAATATTAACTGGATTATGTATAATTAGTACATTGTTGAAGGGCTAGCTAAGGGAACATATATAATTATAGTGGTTGGATAGAAGGGCTTTGTAGGTAAATTATTGAAGAGATTTTTCATATTTGTTTGACAAGAATATATGTCTATATCCTACCACAAATATTTCAAAAATTAGATAAAAAGATACATCAATATGTAAATTATCCTTTCCCTTTTTGGAAAATAATTATAAAGAAAAGGCCATGATTTTTTTCAAGAAAATAACACGTAATTTTAGGGTTTTCAAATATATGTCGTCGTGCACTTAGTCCATATCATTTCACTTTATGAATGCCAAAATTTATTTTTGTCAATTTGTTCAAATGTGGACCCAATCATTGAGTGGTCAATATCATTCATAAAAATTAAAAACAACAAAATAATTTAACTATATATATATATATATCTTATACATAAATATAATGTTCTATCAAACGAAAAATATTATAGAGTGTAAATATACGTCATTAATGTAAATGTCATGTTACTATCACATTCAAGGCCATCATCCCTCCCGACCTTATAAAATAAAAATAAAATAATATTACTTACATATATAAATAAATAAATAAATAACGTCATCAATTATTACCTTTTCTGTTGAATTCTGTTATTTACTACTGAATATGTAAGGGAGAGGGCATTAAAATAGGAGCAAGTACATAACTGAATGTGTCTGCTTTTATTTTGCTCTCTTTGTTTGAGCAGACTATTCAGATGTATATATAACGGTTTACAGTCTTAGCCATTGGTATTGGAATGTGTACCTGCCATCCCATTTATCCTCAACTTATTGTCCTAACCAATTTTTATTTCTATTCCACTAATTTTTTTCTTAACAAATTAAATTTGATGTTTGAATTATTTTTTAGATGATAAATTACAAGCCACCTCTCTAAGGTTTGACATAACTATAAATACTGTATTGTTGTTTGAGAAATAACAAATATACCTGCGATCTTAACGTTCATCTAACACCGAGTCCATTTCGTTAGCTTTCATAATATTTTCATCAAACTTTTGTGGTGAATTGGCCAAAATATTTTGTTTTTTAATTATGAATTTAGATATTCTTTTTTAAAATATTTTTTTGGACTTATATGTTCTATGGATTATTTATTTTACTTATTCTCAATTTCTTTTTAAATTTTTTTGTTAAAAAAATCAATAAAGGTAAAATAGTAACTCCACCGTCTTGTCTAACGGTTACATAATTTTTATCATGTGAGAGGTATTTATAATTTTTTAATAATGAGAGAGCATTCGTAATTATGTTAACTCTTAGTGAAGATAGCTGTAACCTACTTTTCTTAAAAGTAATATTATTTCTTGAACCTAGTGTAGTGCTTTTAGAGGTATTATTGGCGAATCAAAATAAACTATAAAAATGACATGGAGGGAGCAAATTGAGAGTACAGAAACCGGGCCAGGCCCATTCAATCAAGTAAGAGAATATAAAATATAATAGGAGTAATTAATACTTGATCCACTAGGCTCCATTTGGTTGTTTGATTGGGCCAGGCTACCTAACCAACAACGTAATTGACTACGATCCATGATCTTGTTTATAGGCCCGATGTAATAACTAAAGCCCAACTGATTGGGTAAAATTATTTAAATAATGTAAGAAAAATGAGAATTCACGAAAATAGAGTGGTTTTGAGAAGTTTACAAATTTGGGTGGAGACGAGACTTGAAGTATATGGTATTTGTTAAGATTTTAGCATTATTTGTATATATCCTTTCCTATTTATTAGGATAAGTAGTTAGGTTGATTTGTAGTTATCTCTAAAATTCCCATCCTATATATATTGAGGTTGGGACGTTCAATAATACACACAATATTTCTTCCTTTCTACATGGTATCACAACAGGTTTCCTAGCAAAAAAAGAAAAAAAAAAAAAGAAAGAGAGAGAGAGAGACCCACACGAGAGACCCTTCTTATTTACCACCCGCGCTCGGAACCCTAGCACCGTCGTCACCATCCGTGCTCGGAACCCAAGCGCCGCCGTGGCCGCTCCCGCTCAAAACCCTAGCGCCGCCATCGCCGCTCGGAGCCCTAGCTCCGGCATTGCCGCTGTTCTCCGTGGTCTAAACTCTTGCTATGCATCGGAACCCTTGTTGTGCGCCTGAACCCTCTGCTGCCTCTGCCGCCGGCAACTGGCCGGCTCTTCTCTGACCGGTCTCCTCTTGATGTGCTAAGTCCCTTCTACTGCAGCTTTTCTGCCATTTGTCTGTCTGGCTGCTCTGTTTGTTTTGTTTTGCAATATGGCATCTGCTGACTCTAAAGTTACTCTTGGAACTACTGTTAAATTGAATGGGACAAATTATAGTTTGTGGTCCCCGGGCATTTAAACTATTTGTTGGTTCCCAAAATAAGCTGAAACATATTTTGTTCGATCCCCCGGCCTATCAAAGTTCTGATTATACTACTTGGGTTCAAGCTGATGTTTTGTGATGACTTGGTTAGTAAATAGTATGGATGATGTTGTTAGTAGCAATGTTATGTTTTTAACCTCTGCCAAAGAAATGTGGGATGCCTTATATGAAATGTATTCGCATACTAAGGAATCTGGTCTTGATACTAGTCTTCGATCCATTTGTGATCAACTACTACCCAATGACATTGTCCCCAGCTTGTCTAATGCCCTTTCCTGTGTCCTGAGAGTCACTGTTGGGACCGCTGGCCCTTTCCCTGATGTGGCCACTGACTCTTCTGCTATGGCAATTCGTGGTCGCGGTCGTGGTTTCTCTCGAGGTCGTGATCGTGGACGCGGACCTAATACTTGATCCCGTTATTGTACTTATTGTGGCACCAACCATATCTCGGAAAAATGTCGGGTTAAATATGGTAAACCTGATTGGGCGAATGCAATAACAAGTGATGAACAATCTCCTCAATCCGACTCTGATGTTCATACTCTCAACCGCACCGAATATGATAACCTTATCCAGCCTCCTATAGTCAATGCCGCAGCTCCTGCTGTCTCTTCCTCTCCCGGTGCCTTTGTTGTGTCTCATGGTGAGTCTTGGATGTTAGATTCGGGGGCTAGTACACATATTACTGGTATAAAATCTTATTTCTCTTCCTATTTAAATTCTAATACCTCATCTTTTGTGCGTCTTGCCAACGGCTCTTACTCACCCATTACTGGTACTGGTATAGTTCATCCAACTAAAAATATCACTCTTCATAATGTCCTTTTTGCCCTAAAATTTCTTATTAGTCTGCTCTCTGTTAGTCAACTTACCAAAATAACATAATTGCTCTTTGAGCTTTTTTCCTTCCCACTGTGTTTTTCAGGATCTGCAGACGAAGAGGATGATTGGTGGTGGTCATGAACGTGGTGGTTTATATTATCTGGAATCAACCTCACCTAGGGATCCTTAGGCTCTCTCTGTGTCGGTCTCACCCCTTTAATGGCATTGTTGTCTCGGTCATCCCTCTTTACCTACTTTAAAGAAAATTTTACCTTTGTCGCCTTATATTTTTGTCTTAGAATGTGAGTCATGTGAGTTAGGAAAGCATCCCTGTGCTTCTTTTCCACCTCGGGTCGAAAAACGTAGTTCCTTTCCTTGTCGGGTTACGTCTACTGCTGGGTTTCGTTATTTTCTTACATTTGTTGATGATGAAAACTTTATAATGACTTGGGTCTATTTACTTAGGGATAGATCTCAAGTCCCTACTGTGATCACTTCTTTTTATTATGAAATAAAAAATCAGTTTTCTGCTAATGTTCATGTTCTTCGTACTTATAACACTTGAATTTATTCAGAAAGACGTTGTTTTTTGTGAGTCTAATGGAATTTTACATCAGACCTCTTGTCCCCATATCTCCCCAAAAAAATGGGATAGTGGAAAGAAAACATCGACATATTCTTGATATTGCTCGTACTATTATGGCTCACAGGCATGTTCTGAAATCTTATTGGGGGATGCCGTTCTGAGTGCCTATTATTTGATTAACTGTATGCCTTCCAGTGTTCTGCATGGGAATATTCCTATTAAAATTCTCTACCCTACCCTACCAGGCCTCTCGTTAGTGTGACTCCTCGAGTGTTTGGTTGTATATGTTTTGTCCATATCTCCTCCACAGGGCTAGACAAGCTTTGACCGCGGTATGTTAAGGGCATCTTTCTTGGGTATTCTCGCACACAAAAAGGGTATATATTACGATCCAATCTCTCGGCGGTCCTTCACCTCTGCCGACATAACATTCTTTGAGTCCACCGCATACTACAACACACGTTCCTCCAGCACTTCCACTGCCAGTCCCCTCGTCTACCGTTCCTCCAACCTGCGAAGAACCTCAACGCCCTCTACAGGTGTACTCTCGTCACTACTCCACATGATCCCTCTCCCGCTGCAGTCCCTGCGTCGTCTGGACCACCTACTCTTGAGGATACTCTACCGATTGCTCTACGCAAAGGTAAATGCTCATGTACTGCACACCCTGTCTCTAATTTTCTTTCCTTTGCTAACCTTGGCCCTACATATCTTACATTTCCTGTAACTCTTCCGTCTGTTAAGATTCCTAGATCATTTCATGAGGCTCTTCAGCATCCAGATTGGAAGTTGGCTATGGACGAGGAGATGTCAACTCTTAATTGTTGGGGGTACTTGGAGCTTGTCCAATCCCCCTAGAATGTTGATGTAGTTTCTTGTCGATTGATATTCACTGTGAAATATCGAGCTGATGGCATTGTCGACCGATATAAGGCTCGGTTGGTTGCAAAGGAGTTTACCTAGACTTATGGGATTGATACTTTTAAACTTTTTTCTCGGTTGCCCGTCTTAATTCTATTTGCGTCATTTTTTCTTTGGCAGTTAACCAGAATTGGCCAATGTATCAGCTGGATGTCGAAAATGCATTCTTATATGGTGATTTGCAAGAAACTGCTTTTATGGAGCAACCTCCAGGGTATGTTGCTCAAGGGGAGACACACTTTGTCTGCAAATTGAAAAAGACAATTTATGGCCTTAAACAAAGTCCTAGAGCTTGGTTCGAAAAATTCAGTCGAGTTATTAATGGGTTTGGTTTTTCTCAATGCGAGGCAGATCATTCAGTTTTTGTACGAAAAGGCAATCAGGCACGATTATTCTAGAAGTGTATGTCGATGATATTCTGATTACTGGAAGTGATGTTGGAAGCATAGACACCAAAGCATACTTACGAACACAGTTTGTATCTAAAGATTTGGGACAACCACGGTACTTCTTGGGCATTGAAATTGCTCGTAGCAAGCATGGGATATCTTTGTCCCAAAGGAAGTATGCTTGTGATCTCCTTCAAGAAGCTGGTTTGTTGGGCACTAAGCCTGTGGACACACCTATAGATTTCAACCCTGATTTGTGGAAAGATGACAACGACTATTTGAAAGATAAGACCAAGTATAGATGACTTGTGGGAAAGTTGATCTACTTAACTGTGATTACACCTGACATCTCCTTTGCCGTTAGTTTGGTTAGTTAGTTTATGGATAAGCCACGACTTACTCATTTGGAAGCGGCTCTTAGAATTTTGATGTATATAAAAGGTGCTCCTGATAAAGGCTTGCTGTTCGAATGACATGGACATGTCAAGATTGAAGCCTATTCTGATGCAGACTATGGTGAGTCTAAAAATGACAGAAAATCTACTTTTGGATATTGCACCTATGTTGTAGGAAATCTTATAACGTGGCGCAGCAAGAAGCAAGCTACAGTAGCTAGGTCGAGTGCAGAAGCTAAATACAGGGCCATGACTCACATGACCAGTGAAATTTTATGGTTGAAAAATTTATTGGAAAGGTTGGGTTTCATGAATAAGTACTCTGTGCCTATGTATTGTGACAATCAAGCAGCCATCTACATTGCAAGTAATCCGATTTTTCATGAGAGAACAAAGCACTTGAAGTCTATTGTCACTTCGTTCGTGAGGCGATTATAAGTCAGAAAATTTGTACTCCATACACTCCTTCAAAGCAGAGAGCAGATCTTTATATTAAAACTCTTGGAGCAAAGCAGTTCAAAACCTTATGTGACAAGTTGGGCATGATTGATATCTATGCTCCAACTTGAGGGGGAGTGTTAAGATTTTAGCATTATTTGTATATATCCTTTCTTATCTATTAGGATAAGTAGTTAGGTTGATTTGTAGTTATCTCTAAACTTCCCATCCTATATATATTTAGGTTGGGACGTTCAATAATATACACAATATTTCTTCCTTTCTACAATATTATTTGATAGACTGGGTCGTTATTGGACATGAACCTAAAAAAAATTTTACCCTATCCATTGACAGTCATATCCTACCCCAAATGTTTCCAGTATCTAACTCAAAATTCCACGCTGCGTATTTAGATTAAATCACACTTTATAATTCAAAAATATCACCTAATTTTTGGAAATATAAGAAATTCTAGATTTATAAGTATGATGTATAGACATCAAATATTTAATAAACAATAAACTGTTGTGTAATTATAGTCGAACCCAAAATCCTACAGCCTATTGTCTATGTTTTCATTTTCAGTTTTTAAAATAATTATTAAAAGTGAAAATATATTTATTTATATATATTCTCATTAAAAATATATTAGTTTGACACTATCATCTAATATAAAATATAATTTTATTAACTAATCTAAATATATTCCTATTTTCATATAAAAATTTATACATAATTGAAAATATATATTTCGACTTCAAAATGGCAATATAAACAACTATGATGTTAATTTCAATCATGAGATTGAAGAAATTAACCCTTTTTTGCCCTCCGTAAATCTTGATACGTGCCTCTGGCGGAGCTCCTTTATATTTGCTCGTGCTATTCTATGATTTATCGCTTTCAAGCGTCAAATGATGTTGTAATTGGTTTTCCATTACACACTCCTGTGATGAAGTTTACATGCATTTTGGGCACTACTAGAAAGCAACACTTAGTATCCATGATCGCTTATTCTAGTTATTAAGGTTGAGGTTCGTAAATTAGTTGATGCTATGAATGTGAGTTTTACTGAATGTGTGGGTGTTTGTCTCATTTTATATGTATTTTATTATTCATAATTCTAATTATATTGATGTATTGATCTAATTGATGTATTGCTCAGTTGTTGTTGGATCTCTTCTTAATTGAAGGAGTCAACCAAGAAATTAAAATGGTACGATTTTCGATGTACAACTCTTTGGATAAGTGTCTTGGGAATTCTCCAATAATTACTGAACAGCTTTGGAAAACTTCCCCAAGATCTCTATACGTAGATGAAAAGTGATGTGTTCTTGACACACCACATAAGAGAGAAATCCCCCTTGAGTGAAGAAGTTTTAGAAGTCTTTAGATCTTTCAAACTCGACTAAGTGATGAGTTCACAAATTGTGAGAAAAACTATCATTGTAATCCATCCTATTTGGATAAGAATTTCTCTTTTAGAACTTTTAAATATTTTGTTAGAGATAGTGAGTGTGATCCTACTTTTGATACAAAGTTTTTTTTTTTTTTTTATAAAGTTGGTGTCTTTCATACACTTCCTTTCTTCTACTTTCGTGCTCATTCCTAATCACACAAAGAGGGAAAATGTTTCATACTCTTTCGTTGCTCTTATTTTTATATTTTCCCAACAGTTACATTCTATTTATTGAAATATTCATGTAATCATGGAAATATTGTTTTTATGAGGGTAAAAAGAAAGGGAAAGCAATACTAGTGTTAGAGCTTAGATGATCTAGGAATTTGATCGAGTAGTATTAAAATAAAATTGATTTTAATGAATATGAAATTCGAGAACATAGTAAGATATTTCTCACTACAAAAGAAGGCAGT